>CAWUFW010014237.1:0-425347 GCA_963921515.1 Calotriton arnoldi | reverse complement strand
TACCGGTCCTCATGCCTCCAGTAATCCAGCCCTGTCCAGTTTCCCACCTGCAGGTTGTTCGTGCGTGCACTGTACTGGATGCCACATGGCTCTAAGCGGGGGTGCTCCATGTTGCAGGTCTGTGGGGGTGGGGGGTGTTGTGGGTCGTGGGGGTGGCTGGACACCCACTGACACCGATTGCTGTGGACCGTGATGTCTGCCTTTCGGCTGTCGTTGTGCACTGCGGTGGCTGACACGTGGCTGTGGGGTGTGGGGGATGCTCCTCCTTGCTGTGCTGTGGGACTAGGGGCCTGGTGTGTGTTGTACTTGGGCTGTCCACCGTCCCACCCACTGCACTTTGTGTTCCTGCCACTTACCTGTTACTTGTCGGTTAGTGCAGCTGTGGCGGACACATGGGTGTGGTGGGTGCTCGTTGTGGCGCTTCTGGCATATTTGGGGACCTGTTGGTGGTTACGTTGCTGGCTGAGTGTACACATGTCCCCACGCATCTTACAGTTGTTCTGTTTGGGCTGTGTGTGGTGGTGTCTGTTGCATGTGTGTGTTGTGTATTGTGTGCTGGACATGGGGGTGTTTGTCCCTGGGAGCTGTGGCATGGTGGTAGTGCATGTGAGTACATAGCGGTGTGCTGGTATACATTAGTTTGTACTTACCAGCCTCCACTCCCCCTGCTAATCCGGCGAGGATCTCGGGATGGATGATGACTCGCACCTTCTCCTCCCACGCTTTGAAGGTCTTGAAGACGCGGGATTCCCTCCGCCAGTGACGGCAGCCAGCTCTCTGTTTTTGCCCTCCTTCTTCTTGACCAGGCTCTTGACGTCATTCCACCGTTTGTTAATTTCGACTCTGTTCCTGGGCAGGGTCCCGACTGCATTGACCTGGTCTACGATCCGGTTCCACATTCTGTTTCTGGTGGCTAGTGGTGTGTGCTGGACCATGTTCCCATAGATTTGTGGGTGCACCTTGATGATCTCGTCGACCATGACCGTCAGCTCAATGGGCGTGAACTTGGGCATTCTTTGTGGTGCCATGGTGTTTGTGGTGCTGGTGCGGTGTGTGTTGTGTAATGTGCAGGGGTTTGTGGTGCCGGTGTTTGGTGGTGGTGGTGGTGGTTGTGATGTGTGCGTTTCTGTGGTGTGCTGCTGTCCTTGCTGTGTCACTGTGTCCTCTCCTCTCCTCTCTGGTTTGCAATGTTGCAAGGGGTTGTGGTCTGTGGGAGTGCTGCTTTTGTACTTACCTATGTGGGTGTGTCCTCATGGTCTGTTGTTTTCAGGTGTGTTGTGTCTGGGGTTCTGGCCTTTGTAGTTTTTGTTTGTCCGGGGGTGTTTTCGGGATGTGTACTGTGCTTGTGTATTTGTGCGTGCCTTGCTGTGTGGACTTGTTGGCCATGTTGTGTGCTATTGGTTTTGTGAGCGGATGGTTTCTGTGCAGGGACGTGGGCGCCATGGCTTCTGCCGTGTCGATTCTCATCGGCGTTGTTTGCGCTGGCGGGCGGTATATTTGTAGTTTTCCCGCGCTCATGGCGGTGCGATCGTAATTTCACGTGCGGTGTGTCGGCCGTGAGGGCGGGCGGTTTTGTGTTGTCGGGCGTGTTTCCGTCCGTGGCGGGCGGTTTGACTCCGACTCGGACGATGGCGGGCGGTATTTTGTGTGATTTTTCCGCCGATGGCGGTTTTCGGTTTGTGTCATCGTAATGGCGTGGTCGGTGTTCAGACGGTGTGTGCGGGCGGATTTTTGCCGCTTCTATGCCTGGCGGATTTATTTACGCCGGGTATCGTAATGGGCCCCTTAATGGCCAAAGTGACTGTTTCTGTATTTGTTTGTTTCTTCGATTCATCCTGTCCTGTGAGCATTCTGACTTGTAAGTGTTGTTGTTTTGCCATTGGCAGTCTGATCACTGCAGGGGACTACAGGGTCCATGCTGCCTCTGAGACCAAGCTGAGAGAAGACCACGTCTGATTTTAGGTTAAAGCAGGACTGAATCAACAGACAGTAAGAGCACCCCAGAGCCTCTCTGTGCTGCTTCAGTATAATAGCTGCAGAAAAATACCCAAGTATGTGAACAAATAGCACAATGTTTCTTGTTTCATGTCACCAACTGCAAGAAATGATAATAAAAGGATACAATATTGGGTCTCCCTACTCCGTTACACACTCTGACTCACCCACTATGTTTTACCAATGTCAAAATATCAACAAAAGATTAAAAATACATTGTACCAATCCCACCACGCTGTGTCCTGTTGCCTCTTTATGCTCCACACCCTACCTTCTTATAAACCACATGAAATATAAATAAAATATTACTTTGTTGGATCCATGATTCCTCATGAACAGCATGTATATAAAAGCCCGCTTTGCAGCACCAACAGCTCTACAAACTAGCAATGAGGCTTGGATTGCCCAAGCAAGGGAACGGTGATTAAAGAAAGGTCTGCTGAAAAAAAGATATCTGAAACAATAGAGAGTTGTTAGAACCGCATACACAATTTTTCAGTATTAACATGTCACAACAGATATTACCTTTGCGGAACCTAGACCTTGTGGCTGCATGGTGATAACCAATGTGACGAAAAAATGAATCTGGTTATCAGTTGCATTGACATACATATGTTGTTGTTCACTGCTACAACATACCTATGGAAGAATGAGAAAAACGATGACCCAATTTTAGATAATTTGGTAAATTATAGCAAAGATCTGTATAGCAATCCTCTTGGTTCAGAATTATCTCAAGCTCTTCATCATAGGCTGGGTAAGTACGTTTTATGTTCATCAGAGTTTTTTAGTTTGTTAGTAAACATTAAAGCATTAATTATTCTCAATTCACATAACATCATTCACACAGAAACCAAACAATAACCAATTTGTTTCACCTAAGACCTTATTATAACAATATTCTGTGTTAGAATCTGACACATTCCCAGGTTTATGAACCTTGTAAATCTGGGAATGCGTCAGAATCCATGGGTGTTGCGTTGGAACACCCAAAGCAACACCCATGGAACGCCCATTTCACGCAGAGTAATGCATGAAAGGGGGCATATTTACAAGGCCATGACAGCCATGCAGGGTGGTTTTGGTGGCCTTGTATATATGGTCCGGCACACTGCTCCACCGGAGCATCAAATAAAGTGACGCTCTGGTGGTGCAAGTGGCTTGTAAATGTGCCCGCAGTTTTTTAATTAGAGGTATTTTTTCTCATTGTAGTATGTTTTGAAAAAGAGTAGCAAATGCACTTTAATCATACTTCCAGGGGCCGCATTATACATGCAACGCAAGTTCCTTCATTGCGCTGTGCGCACCTTTTAAAAGGTCAACCCACCGCAATGAAGGAAAATGCACCACATTATGATGAATGCACTGCCCTCAGGGCAGCCGCAAACTCACTCTGCCCTGGGGGCAACGCATTCATGTGAAAAACGAAGAGGCTGCTTTGAAGCCGCTACGAGTTTTCACAGTGCAGGTGGCAACCCGCCTGCACTTTGAAGGGGAATTAGAGATCCCCTTGCAGTCAGCACCCGTATGCAAGGGGTTGTCTGGGGCGTCCATAGGACACCCTTTCCCTGCTCCAGAGGGCTTCTCTCAGAGGGCACACTAACAGTGCTCCACCTTTTAGGTGGCACACTGTCAGTGCGCCTCCTGAGAGCTTCTTTGCCTCTGCACCCCATCGGTAATACGGTACTGGCACAGAGGCAAAAGGATTCCTCATTTGCATGGGTCACGCCCCCATACAAATGGGGAAACGGCCCCCTAAAGGTAGAGCTGGCGTTTTTATGTGCGCCAGTGCTATCGGTATTACAGAAGGGGCCGCACAAGTGTCTGCAACCCCTTCTGTAATACCAAGTGCCCCAGGGGCATGCAAAGCAGGGACAAACACCTGTTGCGCCCCGAGCACTTTGTATAATACTACCCCTGGTATGTCTTATCACAGCCCTCAATCATCTACATTGTGACACCAGTGAGCACTGTAGTCAGCCCCTCCTTTGAAGTAATGTGGGCCCATTGCTGCCCTGCACATGAACCGTAGACATCCTATACAGTGACAGCATCCAGGATTGCAGTCCTCCTACTACCTCCCAGCACAAAAGGGAGTCTCTCCCACGGCGGCAGCAAATCGGCCTTATATAAGGGACTGCTCACATGTCTATGATCCGTTCTATGATATGGAAACGCCATGGGAGTCTAAAATGCCACAGACAAGGGCATTTTTGTAACAGTGCCATTGGTGTACCAGGTCCTAGAACATAATTTCGTCCTGAAACGAAATTCTGAAGTGCCTTTGTCAGTACGCCCTGCCAGCCATGTTCTCTTTTCAGAACTTGCCACAAGCATGTTAGCGTGGTTGCATTGATGTGCCCAGGAAATAATCCTGTGAAATGGATAGAGGTTAATTTCCATCCTTTGAGGGATTCAAATATGCATCAATGACGAGGGTAACCTTGAAATTAGAGTACACCTAGAATATTGTAAACATTACAAATGTCAGAAACCCTTTGAGATATATCAGTGGGGAAATATGCCTCATTTATAGATCTGTTAATAGCTGCACAGTCAATGGTTCAAATTACTGTTGGATTGATGTATCCTTTCCTCCTAAATGGATAGCATTGAGCATGGTAATACACATATATGTATTCAAATTATTTACCATTTAAGCATCCTGTGGAAAGCAAGTCATTTGTTTTTACTTAGGCTGTTTTTGCATCAGTGAACCAGGCTTTCGATGCAGGGCGCCTGCATTATGGATGATGTTTCTTCTCCTGTAATCGAAGCAGATCGCTTATGACTGCAGCATTGCTTTTAAAATGTGTTAACCTTAAAGGCATTAGATAGCTAGTGTTTAAGATCGAATCAAAAAGTTTGCAACTAAAACCATGCGCGCCATCTTTTATTCATGCCAAACAACCTTTGCTGGATCAGTGGAACAGCAGCAGCATGCAATAACAAACATCCCAGTAGTGAGCATTGTGATGACATTTTCATTTCACATTATCTTGTGCGATGACATTTCTCCTGCAAGCATTACTAAACAAGAGTTACCGGCCATCGCTATCCGTCCTGGGGCTTTCTTTGAATATTAGGTGCACAACTCGCAGTGTGGCGTTGCAGGCTCGTGCATGTGAAGCCCCTCTGAACACAAAGGGTGCTGCCAGCATCTTGGCCAAATGTCAACATGAAAGCAAACTATAGAGCGATGTGAAGCTGTTCTTGATATTTAGGGTCGCCCATCACTGGTCCGACCCGCAAACTCCCTGAGGTCTCAGGCCTCAGAGTTCATTTATATCTACGCATTAAAGTGTCACTGTTAGAATAGGTGTTGAAAGCTGATAACACCGGAAAACCACACATAAAAACTAAATGCGTTTTTCATGTGTACTCTACTGTATTTGCTCTTTTGAAAAAGAAATGTTATATCCGTGCCATCTTATTGGTCACAGCGTGTGGCTTCTTTTTGTATAATTAGTTACACACAGTTTTGATCTACACATTTCCTCTTTCTTCCATTTCTGGATACCCTTGTGGTAAAGTTCTGCTTTTTCAAGGATTTCGTTTTATTTGTCTGGGTGTTCATTGTTACAAATCTTTACTTTATAAACTTTATTTCGGCTGCAAGCCATAAAAGCACATGAGTTAAAACATACATTAGAAACAGTTAGGATATACATTATAAAATGTGCAAAATTGTGTGCAGTAATATAGACAAAAAAGACAGGCCTATGACTCCTTGCTATTAGGCAGGCTCCTACAAAGTAAAAGTTTTATGCAATATGTCAGAAAGTACCAGATACCTCCCTGGCTGGAATTATTCTTTAACATGATTGTAAATCAGCTATCCTAAATCTAGGTGTACTGAAGTTTCTGCACAGTAAAATAGGTTAATCACCTGCTAAAAGTTAAAAAATATAAAAACTCTAAAAAGAAACCTCTAATTGTCACAAATTAATGTTTCAATGTATTTACAATATTTTCAAGACATTAACTTGTTGCAGGGGACTGATTGCTGTGAGACATTTTCTGCCTATTGAATGTTTTTTTTAGTCAACGTATGCCCTGGCTTGAAAACTGTCATGAAATAAAGTGGCAAAGAATATTTTATAAATAATTTTAGGAAATTTTAATGATTTTGGAGAAAACTTTTTCACTCAAGTACGTCATTTGACAAAGACACATAAAGTGTGTGAGAACACATCAATTTATGAAAAAATGGAAGCGAAAAAGAGACAGATACACAGTGCTAGAATATAATTGTGTAAAATGCGTAATGCTTTATACGTGCTTTGAACATGTTAAATGGCCAAGGGCAAACACAGGAAAACTGTACATCATTGGTACATGCACACATTTCACAGTGCATGCACAAATTACATATATATTATCCAGTGGCAGTAGTTATAGTTAGGTCTGCGTTTCCATAGGAAGTGACTTATTTGCCTTGCTAATAACTTTGGTGCTGTCTGACAAATCTTCACAAAATATTCTACAAAGATACTTTATTTTGCCTAGTTGCTTGATGGAAAGTTTCGGGGTGATCCGTCAAGCAGAGGCTGAGGAAAAGGGGGGGGGGTCCAAAATGCAAACTCCCTATGCATTTTCTGTAGACTTCTTTGAAACACGATATTGGAAAAACTGCTGAATGGAATGAAACCAAATTTGGCAGGTAGCTAGATCTTAGTCCAGAAAGCGTGCTCTTTGTAATTTGGTGTAAATCCATTCAGTAGCTTTTGAGCTATTAAGGTAAAACAATATTTTTATATCTGGACAATTGGGATCAAGGGACTCTCAGAAGAGCCCTACAATCTCATCTTAAAAAACAGTGGGTATTGATTAGTCTAGGGGGCTTTTTTCCCTTGGTGCACCTTACATGGGAGTGTGGCTTTCACAAGAGTGAGCATTCTTATTGGCTGGCCGCAACATGAAAGAAAATGTTGCGTCAGCCATTACAGGACTCTGGGGACTTTGTCCACTTTCTTAAACTAGTGAAAACAAAATATTTAAGGGGGAGGGTAATGATACTGTCAGACTCACCGGGTGTTTCCGCAGAAGAGAGGTGGAAGAACCGATGCTGGATCCCAACTTCTCTCACTCACCAGATTAGCCCAACAAGGTCAAATCCGATGAGGTGAATGTGGGGAAGAGGGGAAAACAAAACATGGAAAGGGAGAAGGAGAAGGAGTCGATCAAGATTGGCACATCTGGGACATTGTACTTAGGAGGTTGATTGCATGCTCTCCCTAAGTAAAATAATAACACAATGAGTATTCTTCATATAGATATAGGGGTAACAGTTAACAATAACTGGACACATGTGTAGAAATAGTGTACCTGATGAACATCCCTCTTGTACTGCAACCGAAGGAATAAATATGCAGAAAACCAACTGAGACTGTTTGTGTCTATTAAAGATAGAAAGTACTATGCATTAACGTTAAGGCTGTGGAACCAGATACATAATCACAAAGAGAGTGTATAATACCAACCTTAATGAGTGCCACTGTAAAATCCACTAGGTCCAAAATACATATATATGTATATCCTGTAATTCTAGGGAAAAACCAAAAGACATATTTTCCTAGACAGGATAAATTAAGAAGGAAAAACGTTACACAAAAGGTGCTGGGTCTGATTAGTAAATAGGCTAATCCACTAGACTCTGGAAATAACCTATACTGTTTTCTCTTATTTCTCCTAGAAATTCACTGAAAAAAACAAAGGATGAAGTAACGTTATGGTTAGGTAAAAATTTCAGTGACAACATAACGTTTTAAGAAACACTGAGGTTCACCCTCACCATGCACTGCTAATTACCTCACATATTGCATCACTCATGCTCTATGACAGCCTTGATAACATCACTGCAACATCTGAAACAACATCATTGTTGAGAACACTGTGCATGGCAGGGCACAAGTTATAGTTACTTTAGGGCACGAGTTATAGTTACTTGAGATAACTATAACGGGTGAATTTCAGAGGTTTCTGAGTTTAAAATGTTATGTTGTCACTTAAATTTACACATAACTGTAATGCTTCCATTTCTAACGATAATGGCATTACTCCTAGTCCTACTCCCTCGCCTTCCTTCAGCACTAATGAGGCCCCGCCTCCCACCCAGACCCACCCCCAGCATAAAAACTCTGCCCGCCCCCACCTCCACCTGTACGTAAACAAGCCGAGCTAGCACTCAGTTGAACCGCACCGGGAGGGAGGGAGGGTCCTCGAAGGAAGGCGAGGAGTAGGACTAGGAGTAATGCCATTATCGTTAGAAATGGAAGCATTACCTCCCGTCCCTCCCTCGCCTTCCTTCAGCACTAATGAGGACATAGCAAGCAGAAGAAAACAGAGATGGACAACTGAGTGATAAAGAAACACCAAAATTTAATACAGTGCCCCAAACACAGCAGATCAACATCCCTGGTCCCGCATAGAGGACAAAACCCTGTGGCCCAGAACATTATCCAAACGCTCCAGACTCGCAATTCGATAGTGACGGACAAAAGTAGAGGGAGAAGACCAGGTCGCCGCCCTACAGATTTCCACCACCAAAGCCCCCTACAACTCAGCCACCGTAGCCGCCATACTGCGAGTGGAACGCCCCTGAACCCCCACAGGAGGAGCCACCCCCTTAAGATGGTAAGCCATCAAAACCGTGGACCGAATCCAACGACTCAAAGTAGCCGTGGAAGGCTTAACACCCTTCCTAGCCGGACCGAAGTTAACAAACAAAGAGTCCCCCACCCGGAAGGACTCCACAACCTGCAGGTACCACAGCAAAGCCCGACGGACATCCAAACAATGCAAGTGACAATCCTCAGCCGAGGAAGGAGCAGGACAGAATTCAGGCAAAATCACCTCCTGACTGAGGTGAAAAGCCGAATTGACTTTAGGGACAAAGGACGGAACCGAACCAGAACCACCCGATCCGAAAAGACCTTACAGAAGGGAAACTTACAAGACAAGGCCCCCAACTCTCCCAAGCGCCTCGCCGAGGTGATAGCGACCAAAAACAAGTCTTAAAAGTCAAGAGACGCAACTCAAGACCCTCAAGGGGCTCAAAGGGAGGACCAGACAGGACATCCAACACCAAATGCAAATCCCACGAAGGGAAGGACCGAACAGGGCGGGAAACAAATTCAACAGACCCTGAAAAAACGCTGCATCAGAGCCCCGTCATCCCGCAAATTATGCCAGGAGCCCCGAAAAGCCTGAATAGCCGCCCACTGCACCCGCAGAGAAGCCACCGACAACCCCAGAAGAGCCCCATCCTGAAGGAACTGCATCACCACAAAGAGGTCAGCAACCGCGGGATCAACACCCTTGCCAGCACACCAGGCCGAAAAGACCCGCCAATGCCTAGCATAGGAAAGCAGAGTAGAGGATCTACGGGACGCCTGCAAAGTAACAGCCAAAGGGGCAGGAACCCCCAACCCAGCTAAGCCCTGCCGTTCAACCGCCAGGCCGTCAGGTGCAACCTCCGCAGAGAATCCAGAGGAAGGGCCGAAAACTCCAAAGGGGACGGAACCAGTGGAAGGACCCACTCCCGGTCGCAACACAGCCCGGACAGGAGAGGAAACCAATTCGCCCGCGGCCAACAGGGAGCCACCAACAACACCTGAGCACAGTCCCTGCGGACCCGCACCAGAAAGGAGCGGAGCAGCGGAAAGGGGGGGAAGGCATACAGCAGACCCCGAGGCCAAGGACAGGTCAAGCCGTTGACCCCCAGAGACCCGGGACACCTGCCCGCCGGTCACCTTCCGCACCAGAAACAGAATGGAGTAGGTCCCCGTCCCCGTCCCCATCTCCGCGACAGGAACCCGGCAGATGGCATTCTTGGCAAGCAAACAGGACACCCCGTCCAGCAGAGCCACCCTGCGGGGACCGGAGACAGGCACCGGAGTCAGCCGAACCCCCGAATCCGGCGGAACCAGCACAAAGTCGATCACGTACCCATGACCCACAGTGCTCAGGACCCAGCCATCCGAAACGTCCTGCTGCCACCGAGGAAGATAACGCCGAAGACGGCCACCCACCGGCAGGGAACCGGCCAGACAGTAGTTGTCAGGGACCCTTCTTGGCAGGGCCTTTAGGCGCGGAGGCAGCGTGCTTGGGAGAAAAACGGGGCTGAAAACGCCGCCTGTGGAAAGACTGACGAGAATCACGCTTAGGGGAAGAACGAGGGGCCCTATTCCAAGGCCTGCCAGACGGAGCCGAACCGCCCTTATAGGGCAAGGCATGCTTCCGCTCTTTGAAAGCCTTCGAAATCAGGGCAGGCAATTGTTCCCCAAACAGAGCCAGTCCATCAAAAGGCAACTTCAACAGAGCCGCCTTCTCTCCAGGATCAGCCTTCCAGGACCGGAGCCAGAGGAAACGACGCGCCGCCACCAAAGCTCCAGTGGACATAGCGGAAGACTTGATCACGTCCGACGAAATGTCCGCCAGCAGCCTAGCCTGCTGCTCCAAAGCAGCCAGGAGGTCAGAGCATTCAGACCCCTCCTGAACCGCGGCAGCCAATTTTTCGAAATCCTGCAC
The DNA here is from genome assembly GCA_963921515.1 of Calotriton arnoldi. Classification (NCBI taxonomy): domain Eukaryota; kingdom Metazoa; phylum Chordata; class Amphibia; order Caudata; family Salamandridae; genus Calotriton; species Calotriton arnoldi. The sequence goes on along the minus strand of CAWUFW010014237.1, from coordinate 414,820 downwards.
CAGAGACTGCGCCGAGTAGGCAGAGAAAAGGCTAGCCCGCAGCGCCAGGTTCCCAGCAGCAAAGGAGCGTTTAAGGCCAGAGTCCACCTTCCTATCAGTAGCATCCGCCGGGGTACAATCCTCAGGCAGAATCGCAGTTTTGCCAATCAGAGTGGCCAGGATAGAGTCCAGTTTCAAACTGTGAGTAAAGGGATCCTCCCCCTCCAAAAGGTAAAGCTTCTGAAGGAAGCGAGGGACCTGCAACTTATCGATCTCATGCCACTCCCTCAACACCATGTCCTTGACCGGACCCTGAAAGGGCATGCCCAACTTGGAGGGAGAAGCATACTGAGGAAAAAGACTCCCATCCGTCTCCCCCAGCTGGAACGGAGGGAACCCCAAATTGTCCCACACATGAGCCAGAACATCCCACCGCTCCTCCCTGGAGATATACTTTCCCCAGAGGAGGTAGAAGGACCCTCCTCGTCCGACAGGGAAACAGCCCCAGCAGGATCCAGTGAGCGAGGACGAAGGAGCAGCAGGCACCGGACGAGCCAAGAGAGCCTTAGCCACCGCAGCCTCAATCATGCCCTGCACTTCATCCTTGGACATGAGAGGCACATCACCCCCAGAAAGGCCCCGACCTCGAGGGCGCTTGGGGGGAACAGGAGAACCATCAGGAGAGGAAGAAGAGGAAGAAGAAACCAGGTTGTTCCTCTTAAACACCCGTTTGCGACCCATGGCAGCAGAGGAATGGAGAAGCAACACCCCGTCACCTAAATGTAGAGAAAACCCACCAGGAACCATCCAATGAAAGCCCAGGTCAGGAAACTGCCAAAAACAGGAAATAAACCACAAAAACGCCAGCCAAAACAAAAGATCGGGCACAAACCCGTCCTACCAGGTCTCCCAGAAGAGTGCAGTCCGAAAGGAGGCAGCCAAGACAGCCCGACCCGGAAACACAGCCCCAGCCACAGGAGGACCGCCAAACAATGCAGCAGCTTCCTGAGCCACCGCTCCGCCCACATACCACGAGGGAGACGAGGAGAGGAGGCACTGCCAGGAGAACGCTGTCGAGGGCACCGCCGTCGCAGAGAACCAACTCGAAGACTCCCCGGCACCGCCACAGGGAGGAACTGAAGGTAAGTCTCACTAGGGAGACAGAAAAAAAACAGGTGGAGGTGGGGGCGGGCAGAGTTTTTATGCTGGGAGTGGGTCTGGGTGGGAGGCGGGGCCTCATTAGTGCTGAAGGAAGGCGAGGGTGGGACGGGAGGTAATGCTACTTTAACCTTTGTTTTTTATATATATGTATATATACTCACTGGCAGTCGTCGCCAGTGACTAGTTATAGTCAGGACCACGTTTCCATAGGAAAAGCATTTTTTGTTTTCCTAAAAACTTTGGTACCATTTGACGGCTTTTCATTAAACTTTCCAACAACAATGTTCTTCCATCTCAGCTCCTAAATGGAAAGTTTCGGGGTGATTTGTCAAGCCAGGACCTATAATAAGAGGGGGCCCAAAAACGCATTTTCCCCATCTATTTTTCCATAGGAACTTTAGACACAGCTTCAGCCCAAACCACTGAATGTATTTGCACGAAATTTGGCAGAAAGCTAGATCCTGGTCCCAAAAGAGTAAATTTTTTGTTGTATGGTGTAAATCCATTCCATCTTTTTGAGCAAATAAGGCTCAAAAACTTTGTTGATATCACACCACGGAGGATCTGTGGACCTGACAGATCTCTTAGAGAGATCTGATTTACTGCCACTGCATCAATGAAGCGGCGGCAGCCATCTTAGTACTTGGAACACAGTCCTGAGTCCTAAAACAATGTGAAAAAAACATAGGGGGTAGGGAGGGTAGGTATATCCTGACCCCATAGGCCTGATGGTGACTTCCAAGAGTGTCCCCGACTGGGGTAAAAAAAAAATTTTTTTTTGATTTTGCTGCAAATTTGCGGAGGCTCTGAGAATCTGCAGTAATATTTAAAAAATAGCACCCTCGTTCCCTAAATTATATATGCTTCACCCCGTCTCTTTCCTTCCCCAGGGGTATTTCTTTTTTAGCCTGTGCAATAATAAAAAAGTACCCCACTGGTGCGCCAGGACTCTGAGGGGAGGCACATACATCATTTAGGGGGGGCTCATGGCCCCCATCCCCACACCTCCAAGAGGCCCCAGGAACCCCATTGCCCGGGGCTGATAATTTAATAAAAGGGAGATGGGCACATGGCCCCCCTCTCTGTGCCTAAAAGGCCCCCAACCCATGAGGCACAGGGTGAAGACTGATTTGCATATAGCTGGGTCTGAACTGAGGTGGCGAAGTGAGCTAAAGAACGATGATGGATTCAACCCAGATCTGTGACTGGGGGTGAGTGTCTGAAAAGTTTCAGCGCTCCGTCCATCATCTCCTTGTGTTTGCTCCAACCCCCAGGGACAACATGTTTATAAAGAGGAGGGGAGTGCGTGGCCCATCCTCTGGGCTGTATCAACTAATAAGGGGAGGAGGCCACACAACCCCTCTCCCTGAGCCTTCAAAGGCTCTGGGTACTCGATCTACCAGGAAAAACTAAACATCAAAGGAAGCATGGCTGCTCAACCCTCCTCCCTGAGCCTCTTATGGAGCCGGGGGCCCCATCCCCTTGAACCGGCTCAAAGACTGTGTCCCGGGAAGTCCACCCCCAGTTCACAGATACATATGTTTACTCCCGCCGGGCAGGATCATTTTTAAATCTCCCACCGGGTGGGAGCAAACATGCCTTCCCTTCCTGCAGGAGCGCGGGGCAGGGAAGGCAAGTCTGCTTCCACTAAGTGGGAGCTTTAAAAATGCTCCTGTCGAGTGGGAGCAGACTTCTGTTTTGCTGCCCGCACTCCTGCAGACATGGAAACACATATTGCTCCCACCTGGTAGGTGCCTGTTCAAATAGCTGCTCCCACAGGGCGGGAGCAATGCCGGTTTCCACAGTAAGCAGGGAGCCAGCTAGGCCTGTGGGGTCCTGGGACTCCCCCATGGTCCCCAACTTGCCCCAACGTGGACACTGGGGCACCCAACTATAGTTAAGATAGGCCCTGGGGTATGGTGTCCCAGATGTCGCAATAGGCAGAGAGGGGGTCGTGTGCCCCTTATTATGGCAATAGGCCCAGGCGAATGGGGTCCCTGGGGCCCACTAAGGCTTGGGATGGGAGGCCAAGCAGTCCCCTCCCATTTTTTATGGCATTTGGCTCCAGAGAATGGGATCCCCGGTTCCTAATAAGGATCGGGGAGGGAGGCCGCACTTCCCCCTTCTCTTCATTATGAGAATGGGCCCCATGGATGGGTTCCTGGGGATTATTAAGGCTTGAGGAGAGCGGTCGTGTGCCCCCTCCCCTATAGCTAAGTAATGGCCAGAGGGTGCGGTCACTGGGGCCACTATAGACTCGGGGAGGGGGGCTGTGTGCCTGCCTCCCTTTAAAGTGCCCAGGTCTTTGGGTCCCTCGGGCCCTTTGTGGCTCAGGGAGGGGAGGCACATTCCGCCTTCCCTGTACAAATATGTTTTGGCCCTGGGGATGGGGACCCTGGAGCCAAAAGTGGCTTGGAGAGGGTATCTCATACCAGGGCCCCTTTAAAATAAAAAGGCCTCTGGTGATGAGTTCCCTGGGGCCCAAAGTGGCTTGGGGAGTGGGCTGTGCTAATGGGTTAGACACAAGGCCAGGCCACAGGCCAGGACCTAGTGCCAACCCCACGCCATGCAAGACCATGCCAAGCCCATGTCGGTCGTGGGCAGCTTGGTGTTGGCTGCCTGCAATGGTTGCAGTTCCTCACAACCCCATTTATAATTTCCATTTCAGAGGAAGTCTAACACTTACTATGTGACCACTGTCAACACCACTCCTGCCTTCCTGATGCCAGAGTCCCAGCCTTAGGGGTCCATTACGATGACTGGCGGATGCACCTCTGCGATGCTGGCAGTGGGAGAAAACGCCATTTACCGTGCACCGGCAGCGGTCCTCAAGCCCGCCATATTAGGATGCCTACATATAGCCCATTTCCCGTCCACCGCGGTGCAACGCCGACCACCATCAAAGTGCCCCCGCCACCGCGGCGGTGTGAGCCAATGAGCACACACCGCCGTGCGTAATGACGTCCCGTACGCCGAAGATATTACGATGCCGGAAACAGGGCAGCGCACCGCGACGGAGAAACCACACAGCTACAGACGGCGGAGACACCACAGCGGAGACAGAAAAGAGACCCCCGGAACACACCGCGATGGACCCAGCACTACACACCATCCCAGTGCTGTACATGATACACCACCTGCAAGCCATCTACGGCCGCGGACGCCTCCGCAGGTACGTACAGACACAACAGTGCAAGCAACACAATACACAGGTCAAGTGTCGATAAACGTAGCATAGGCACACCACACACCCCTGTGGGGACAGGCACACAGCCAGCACTGCACACACACATGTCCCACCTAATACAAAAACCCCTCGCTACATACTGCTCTCCCATGTACCGCGATCATCAACAAATGGCCCGGTCACGTCACCGCCGCGGTCATTGCGCAGGAAAACATGCACAGAACCCAGAGCCCAGAGCCAGCGCCTGACATGGGCACTGTACAAATAGCACAGACCCACATCTTAAGCCACAACACACTAGCCCACTCCCTCAAGGGACACCACATGTGCCTCTCAAGTGCCACTCCTGCACATCAACCACACAACTGAACCCACACCATGCCCTACATCACAACAACTGCATGAACAGCCACAACAGGACCCTTTGCACAGGAACACATAGCACAGAGGCACAGGCCACAGCCAACACACACACAACAACAAAAACAGCACACACAAGGCAACAACACTGAGGCCAGGCACAAAATATACAAACACACAGTTGAGGAGCAAACACTCCACTGCACACACTATCTGACAAGTCACACACACACACACACCACCCTGACTCACAGCCACATACACACACCACATGCCAGCAGTAATGGAGGACAACATATAGAACAGCCAAAGTGAGGTGCACACAAATGGGAGGGCAGGGACACAACCATCAAGTATGTGTGAAGCAGATGTAAGACAAGAGGCATGTGAGAACACACACAGCCCACCACAGCACACATGGTTGCCACAGTGAGCCAAAACAAACCACGCTCACCTCAATGCAACTACTCAGGGAGACAGCAAGGCCACCCATGTATAGGCACAGGGAGGAAAGGAAGGCCCTGAACTCAAACAATGACCAGCCACACATAGGCATCCAACTACTGGACAAGAGAATGTCTGCACCACAACGCACAGGGCCCAGTGACACACCACATGACTGCCAAGCACAAGTAGGATATGTCACACATACCTCCTCTCACAACAGCACCACACAATACTGACATGTGCACACAACACAACCCCAGGGCTGAACAAGTACACATACAGGCACATACAGGCACACCACTCCAGGGTGACACATGGGAGTAGTTGACAATGCAGGTGCACACACATCAACAGGCACGACAAAGTCACCCCCCTCACACCATACACCTCTCCACCACCCAAGTGCACACATTAGAAGTAAGCCATGGGACCTGGATGACTCATCACCACAAGATGTACATACACCTACACTGCTTGCCACACATAAAGGAAGCTCACACAGACACCATGACTCTGGCCTGCATGCCTGTAAGCCTGTGCCCAAACTCCCACCCTGTGCTGCCATTTCCCACAAACATGATATGTGTCCAAGATAGATAACATGAGCAAAGAAGGATGATGACAACAGGATGTCATTGCCAACCACCTGCACTGCACCCATAAGTCTCAGAGTCAGGTAGAAATGAAGTCCCTTCCACCCCTGCCCAATAACTGAAATGTGAGACAACCCATTGGCAATGTGGAAGTGGCATACTGAGCATGTGACACAGTAAACCATGCACACACAGAAACAACTTTATTCAGGAAGGACACTGACACAACTCACAACAGGACCAACTGTGTTTATTCACATTTTGCATAGTGAGACAACAAATTTGGGCAACAGCAAGGCCAGTGGCCATTTCAATATGCACAGCATTTACATGAGAAGCTGCACAGGCAGGGAGCAAACAGCAGTGAACAAGGCCAGGAGCCAGTACAATGTGCACAGTAGGGACATCAGAAGCTGCACAGGCAGGGAGCAAACAGCAGTGAACAAGGCCAGGGGCCACTACAATGTGCACAGTAGGGACATCAGAAGCTGCACAGGCAGGGAGCAAACAGCAGTGAACAAGGCCAGGAGCCAGTACAATGTGCACAGTAGGGACATCAGAAGCTGCACAGGCAGGGAGCAAACAGCAGTGAACAAGGCCAGGAGCCAGTACAATGTGCAGATGAAGTCCATGACCAGCTGCACAGGCAGGGAGCAAACAGCAGTGAACAAGGCCAGGAGCCAGTACAATGTGCACAGTAGGGACATCAGAAGCTGCACAGGCAGGGAGCAAACAGCAGTGAACAAGGCCAGGAGCCACTACAATGTGCACAGTAGGGACATCAGAAGCTGCACAGGCAGGGAGCAAACAGCAGTGAACAAGGCCAGGAGCCCCTACAATGTGCACAGTAGGGACATCAGAAGCTGCACAGGCAGGGAGCAAACAGCAGTGAACAAGGCCAGGAGCCAGTACAATGTGCACAGTAGGGACATCAGAAGCTGCACAGGCAGGGAGCAAACAGCAGTGAACAAGGCCAGGAGCCAGTACAATGTGCAGATGAAGTCCATGACAAGCTGCACAGGCAGGGAGCAAACAGCAGTGAACAAGGCCAGGAGCCAGTACAATGTGCACAGTAGGGACATCAGAAGCTGCACAGGTAGGGAGCAAACAGCAGTGAACAAGGCCAGGGGCCACTACAAAGTGCACAGTAGGGACATCAGAAGCTGCACAGGCAGGGAGCAAACAGCAGTGAACAAGGCCAGGAGCCACTACAATGTGCAGATGTAGTCCATGACAAGCTGCACAGGCAGGGAGCAAACAGCAGTGAACAAGGCCAGGAGCCAGTACAATGTGCACAGTAGGGACATCAGAAGCTGCACAGGTAGGGAGCAAACAGCAGTGAACAAGGCCAGGGGCCACTACAATGTGCACAGTAGGGACATCAGAAGCTGCACAGGCAGGGAGCAAACAGCAGTGAACAAGGCCAGGAGCCAGTACAATGTGCAGATGAAGTCCATGACAAGCTGCACAGGCAGGGAGCAAACAGCAGTGAACAAGGCCAGGAGCCAGTACAATGTGCACAGGAGGGACATCAGAAGCTGCACAGGCAGGGAGCAAACAGCAGTGAACAAGGCCAGGAGCCACTACAATATGCACAGTAGGGACATCAGAAGCTGCACAGGCAGGGAGCAAACAGCAGTGAACAAGGCCAGGAGCCACTACAATGTGCACAGTAGGGACATCAAAAGCTGCACAGCCAGGGAGCAAACAGCAGTGAACAAGGCCAGGAGCCAGTACAATGTGCAGAGTACGGACATCAGAAGCTGCACAGGCAGGGAGCAAACAGCAGTGAACAAGGCCAGGAGCCAGTACAATGTGCAGAGTAGGGACATCAGAAGCTGCACAGGCAGGGAGCAAACAGCAGTGAACAAGGCCAGGAGCCAGTACAATGTGCAGAGTAGGGACATCAGAAGCTGCACAGGCAGGGAGAAAACAGCAGTGAACAAGGCCAGGGAGCAAACAGCAGTGAACAAGGCCAGGAGCCAGTACAATGTGCAGAGTAGGGACATCAGAAGCTGCACAGGCAGGGAGAAAACAGCAGTGAACAAGGCCAGGAGCCAGTACAATGTGCACAGTAGGGACATCAGAAGCTGCACAGGCAGGGAGCAAACAACAGTGAACAAGGCCAGGAGCCAGTACAATGTGCACAGTAGGGACATCAGAAGCTGCACAGGCAGGGAGCAAACAGCAGTGAACAAGGCCAGGAGCCAGTACAATGTGCAGATGAAGTCCATGAGAAGCTGCACAGGCAGGGAGCAAACAGCAGTGAACAAGGCAGGAGCCAGTACAATGTGCACAGTAGGGACATCAGAAGCTGCACAGGCAGGGAGCAAACAGCAGTGAACACGGCCTAGAGCCAGTACAATGTGCAGATGAAGTCCATGACAAGCTGCACAGGCAGGGAGCAAACAGCAGTGAACAAGGTCAGGAGCCAGTACAATGTGCACAGAAGGGACATCAGAAGCTGCACAGGCAGGGAGCAAACAGCAGTGAACAAGGCCAGGAGCCAGTACAATGTGCAGATGAAGTCCATGACAAGCTGCACAGGCAGGGAGCAAACAGCAGTGAACAAGGCCAGGAGCCAGTACAATGTGCACAGTAGGGACATCAGAAGCTGCACAGGCAGGGAGCAAACAGCAGTGAACAAGGCCAGGAGCCACTACAATGTGCACAGTAGGGACATCAGAAGCTGCACAGGGAATGTGTGCAACTGTACCATGCCATGCCCAGCCACTGAGTCATGGGGCTGACAATGGCCACCACAGGCACCGCCGTGGACACACAGGTGTGTGAGGGTGACCACCACTCAGATGGGGCTGTCTGTTTGGCTTGGAGCTGACTGTGTGTTGGGGTCAGTTGGAGGGCTGCCCTGGGCAGTGAGAGGAACAACTGTTGAACAGCCATCTCTGCTGTGGGAAGCTGGGGGGCTGCTTGGACCAGGTGGGGTAGTGGCTCAGGGAGGTGGACTCATGCTCTGCTGAGACACAGTGTGTGCAGGAGTTTGTGGATGGGTGCCTTTCCACTTCTTGGGGATCCTGAAAGGCTTCCCTGTCTGGGTATTAATGGGAACTGGTGTGGACACAACAGGTGAGCCCACCACCAAAGCTGCTTCTGGTGCGGATTGTGACCCTCCCTCTGGGGACATGCTGGATCCCGCTGTGCGCTTGCCGGGGGCTTTCCGCCGCCCTGCCTTCCCCTGTGAACTCGGTTTGCCCCGTACAGTGTCCTCCCGTGCTGGCTTCACAGGGCTTGGGATGGGAGTGGAGGTCAAGGGTGGATCACCCATGGGGCCCTCATCCTGTGTAATGTTTGCAGGCAACACCTTGTCAGTGGGTGCAGAAACGTTCATCTTGCCTCTGTGAGCTGGCTTTGGGACAGGGGAGTCTTTGGCGGCGGAGGACGGTGAGGCCTGTGACCCTGATGCTTGCTTCTTTGCTTTGTGGCCCTTGATGTCGCATGACGGACTTTTCTCCCTGCGCTCTGGGGTGGCCTTACTCTTATGTGGTGATGGTGTCTGCGCCCTAGTCTGCCTGGGCTGCTGCTGCTCCTGTTTGCTGTGGGTGCTGTATCGGGACTTTGGGGTCTGTTTAGCATTGTCACTGTCGTCAGAGGTGCACAGTGACACAGGGCCGGACAAAGGGATGGGAGCCGCACTCTGACTATGTGCCTGTTGCAGGGCTGCTGTCACAGTTGAGGATAAGGACTGCACAGTCCGGTGGAGCCCACCCACGTCGGAATGTATGCCCTCCATGAAAGCTAGCACCTGCCCCAACTTTTTGTCGTTGTCTTGGAAGGCATTGAGAAGTGCTGTCTGCCCCACACACAGCTGGCGCAATAGCTCGACTGACTCAGCACTGAGGGCAGCAGGGCTCACATGGGCTGGGGCAGCAGTGCCTGTGGTGAAGGTGACTCTTCTCTTCCTAACCGTGCCGACACGGGCAGCACCAGTGGAGGTTGAAGGGAGGCTGGGCACTGGACGCTGTGTGGCCGAAGAGGAGGCTGAGTCCCCGTTCCCTGTACCCCCCAACATGGATGCGTCACCGCTGGCGTCTGATGATGTAGAGCTTTGTGTCTCCGGCTGTGAATCCTCTAGCAGACTCCTGTCCCCCTCCTCAGCGCTGGTCACATCTGTGTCAGTCTGCTCCGGTGCGGCTGTTGTACTGGATGCCTCACCACTGGTGTCCGTCCCCTGTCCCTCTGTGCACACGGGAGATGCTGCATAGGAGAGAGATGTACTGTTAGTTCAGTGGCATCAACAGAAATAACATGTGCAAGCAAATCTGCATTACAGAAGATTTGTACACCACGTTGCATGACACCCTGTGAAAATATATATCTTGCCACCCCAATTATCAAGCTAACGGTGCATGTCAAACACAAATCCAGCCATGAGTGATCCATGTGACTCACACAGCACACCATACTGCCGGTGGCTCACTTCAGACACATCCACAAAATGCCCTGTGCACACACACTGTCCTGATGGGGCAAGGATGAACACCACAACATGGTGCCAATTATCTACATGGATGGAGCGGTAGGGGACCACACAGACGCAGACCACAACATAACATTCCACAATGGCCCTGCGCTCATGCCATCCACCATGTCGTGTTCACGGGCACAAGTACTGTTCCACATTGGCCTCAGGTGACTGAGCGGCAGAAATCTGAGGTCAGGCATTGCACGCATTCATTGAAACACACTCAGAATAGGCACACTGCCATTTCCATCCATGTGAATTCACACACTACCCCACTGCAGAAGGTACCTGAAGGCCACAACTCCAAATGCAAGAGAGATGCACAGTGCTAACATGACTTCATGAAGCACAGGTAGGGCAAATGCATGGCAGATACACCCAGCACAGAGGCCACTGACAAAACATTGCACCACACTACCAACGTCACATATCTGACAATTTGCACAGTCTGTGGATACATGCACCCACCCCCAGCCAAAGGCAGCCTGCAACACATACTCACACCTAGCTTGCTGCTGATGCTCCTTCAATTGCCTGTCCATCTCAGGTTGTGTGACAGCCAGGATGCGGGCCATTAGTGGTGTCATGCTGCGCCTAGACAACCTGCCAGTCCGAGGGAGCAGCCCCAGCGTCATCTCGGCCACGTTCTTGCTCAGCCGGCAGATGTCGTCCCACCTCTTATGACAGTGGGTGCGCCTTCGGTTTGACACACCCAGATCTCGCACTCTGGAGGCAATGGCCCTCCACACGGCTTTACGCTGGTGGACCTTCAGCTGCAGGCATGGGAGACAAGAGGGGTAAAACATCAGTGACACAGTGTACAATGCCAACACAAAGGAAATGCAGTAGCACGACAGTGACTCATCCCTAACTCCAGCAACAACTGTAACAGATGCAAAAATGCTTTGAACATGGTACAATGTCATTGGACAATCAGCCGTACATGCATGCATGTGGGATGGTGGACACAGTACCTCCACATCCCATTCACATGCAGGATACCAACACAGCAAGCAACGTGTAGTCTGCCCACATCTACTGTCCATAGTCACCTGCAACTAGACATAGATAAGATAGTAACACATGGGTAGGGTTGTGGGACTCACTGTGTCCGACACTGCGCAGACCTAAGTGTCCTAGCCCTGTGGAAGACTCACTGTGTCTTGGAACCCACATAGAGTGACAACAACTGTCATACACACACCCTTCTCACACGGCTGCTCTTGTGCAATCTACAGGGCTGAGATGGGACTCAGATGAAGAGGCATGAACAAATAACACATGGAACACACTGTACATGCAGTGATGTGTACATGTGCCATTCTGCGGGCACTGTGCAGGCCAGGTGGTCTGACACTGAGAGGGAAAATTGGGAGCAACACAGCCATTCACACAAGCAATCACTGGCCTGACTCCTGCATCACCAAAATGCTGCTGCACTGTATGGCTGACACTACAACACATTTACCTCAACTCAGGATGTGCATGCAGGGAAACGTGTGAAAGAGCACACAAAGCCCTTCCCGCTGAAGTAAGCATGCAAGGCAGTGCATGTCAGAGCCACACACCCACTGACATATACAGAAGCACCCCCACCCCACGTGTGGCCACCCTGCACTCTCACTCACAGTCATGGAGACTTACCACAACATTAGGGGAACCATAAAGCCTTGGGTACTGTGCAAGTACCCCGTCTACCAGGACCTCAAGCTCCTCGCTGGTGAAGGGACTGGCACGGATCTTCTGAGTCCTCGACATCACAATGGACAGGTGGCAGCAGCAGGAGGTGGAGGGTGGCAGTCAGCAGTCCCTGGAGGCAGCAGCAGCAGGTGGAGGGTGGCAGACAGCAGTCCCTGGAGGCAGCAGCAGCAGGTGGAGGGTGGCAGACAGCAGTCCCTGGAGGCAGCAGCAGCAGGTGGAGGGTGGCAGACAGCAGCCCCTGGAGGCAGCAGCAGCAGGTGGAGGGTGGCAGACAGCAGTCCCTGGAGGCAGCAGCAGCAGGTGGAGGGTGGCAGACAGCCGTCCCTGGAGGCAGCAGCAGCAGGTGGAGGGTGGCAGACAGCAGTCCCTGGAGGCAGCAGCAGCAGGTGGAGGGTGGCAGTCAGCAGTCCCTGGAGGCAGCAGCAGCAGGTGAGGGGTGTCAGGCAGCAGTCCCTGGTAGCTGTGGAAATGTGTGGCACCCTCCCACCCATATATTGGCCCCTGGGGCTGTGTCAGAGGTCCCAGGGCGCTGCAATTGGTGTACCAGGTCTGCCTCATTCAAAATCATCCAATGTCCGCCTCCGCGGTGGCGGTGCACGCCTACCACGAGTTTCAAAATCGCATCCGGCTACCACGATGGTGCTTCGCATTGGCTGCAAGGGCATGGTCCATGGCGGTGACACACCGCAGGGGCCAGGCGCGCGCTACCGCGGTGGTGCATCTTTCGAATGCTTCCAGTTATCGGCTCCGCTGTGGCGGAGCACGCCTACCCCGACATTCAAAATCGCATCAGGCAACCGCGAGGGTGCTTCCCATTGGCTGCAAGGGCATGGTCCATGGCTGTGACACACCGCAGGGGCCAGGCGGTAGGCACCGCGAAATGGGTGCCATACAGTGCCTATGGTGACCGTGAGTTGGGTAGCGGTGCATGCTAACCGCCATTTACACATACTATTGTGGCGGTGACTACCGCGATTGTGTCTGGGGCATTGGCGCTCACAGTCCGCAGGGGCCAGGCGGTAGGCACCGCGAAATGGGTGCCATACAGTGCCTATGGTGACCGTGAGTTGGGGAGCGGTGCATGCTAACCGCCATTTACACATACTATTGTGGCGGTGACTACCGCGATTGTGTCTGGGGCATTGGCGCTCACAGTCCGCAGGGGCCAGGCGGTAGGCACCGCGAAATGGGTGCCATACAGTGCCTATGGTGACCGTGAGTTGGGTAGCGGTGCATGCTAACCGCCATTTACACATACTATTGTGGCGGTGACTACCGCGATTGTGTCTGGGGCATTGGCGCTCACACTCCGCAGGGGCCAGGCGGTAGGCACCACAAAATGGGTGCCATACAGTGCCTATGGTGACCATGAGTTGGGTAGCGGTGCATGCTAACCGCCATTTACACATACTATTGTGGCGGTGACTACCGCAATCGTGTCTGGGGCATTGGCGCTCACAGTCCGCAGGGGCCAGGCGGTAGGCACCGTGAAATGGGTGCCATACAGTGCCTATAGTGACCATGAATGGACTTGTGGAGTACCTTTGATGCACCTATGGTGTCATCCAGCTGAATGCGTAGGCCAACATGTACAGTGCCCAGTGTCTCCCACATTGAAAGACCCTCATGAGGGCAAATGCTCAAATGGAACATGTCACTCCATGTCACCTACACATCACATATATGGGTCTGCGATACATTGCATGGGCACATACACTTGCACATGTCTCATGTGCTGTGTGATGACATGTAGACTGTCCAGTTATCGTGTTGCATTGCATATGTAGATGATGGTCATTGTCTGTGGGTGCAATGTAATGCACAATGCTGTGTCATTGTCTGGACTAGGGGCATCACCGACTGTCCCATTGTGTACTGCACCTGCACACACGTGTCCACCACGCTCAGCCGGTGGTCAGTGTGTAGTTGATGTGTGCCATGTGCAACCTGTGTTGGGAGGTGTATCAGGGACAACAACATGGTGTGTTATGGTAGTATTGCAATTTGGAATATATGCTGGGGGTCATACTCACAGGTGTGCCCACACATCTGTTAGCATGTCACACTGTGCATGCCAATGAGCCGGAGGGGTGCACAGGTAATTGTTGCGGGTAAGGGGACAGGTGTACAAGTAGTGTGCGTGATGTGCACCCACTTGTGATGTGCTCTGTCGGTCAATGGTGCAGTGTGTAACACTTGGGAATGTGTCTTTGAACAATGGACTGTCATGCACATGTCATGGTGTTTTGCATTGACATCTGTGCACTTCCATCTGTCCTAGGAGGAGGAGGAGGCCCAATATCCATCGTCCTTTCACAGTGCTTGCAGACATGGAGGATGAGGAGATAATCCGCAAATTCAGGCTGGACTGACAAACCCTGCAGACCCTATGTGGCATGTTGGAGCCCCACCTGCAGCCACGTCGGACATATCCAACAGCTTTCACCGCAACATCTAAGGTGATGGCATGCCTGCATTTCTTTGCGACAGGCTCATTCCAGCACACGGTTGCAAGCGCAGGCGGGATGTCACAACCGATGTTCAGCATGGTGCTGAGGGATGTACTGTCGGCTATGATGCTCTAGAAAGACAGATATATTCATTTCCCCAGGGGCCTGAGTTGGTGGCTGTGAAGGGTGATTTCTATGCCCTTGGACATATCCCCCATGTCATTGGTGCAATTGATTGCACACATGTTGGGCTTGTGCCACCACAGGCACGTGAACATGTGGACCGCAATAGGAAGCATTCACACTCGGTGAATGTTCAAGTGGTGTGCCTAGCGGACATGATCATATCACACGTGTGTGCCAAGTTTCCCGGCTCAGCCCATGATGCCCACATCTTGCGCAGCAGCATTGTTCCTCAGCTGATGGCCAATCTGCTTCCTGAGCGTGCATGGCTTGTGGGTGAGTATGCATTGTGGATTAGAGTGGTGTGTGTGACATGCTGTTGTGTGGCATTGTGGGACTGCAAGGTTAATCTGTGTTTCTCACACCCAGGTGACTCGGCATATCCTAACCGCCCATGGTTGCTGAGCCCATTGCGGAATCCCACCACACCAGCTGATGTGCGATATAATGACAAGAAAAAGGACACGAGGACCCAACTCACAGGGAGCCTGGGTAAGTAACGTTTGGAAGAGAACAAGGGCTCCTGTGGAGTGATATATAACCTGTATGTAATAATCAATGCACAATGGCAATTCTTATCAGGAATGATGTCAGAAAGAAAACTCAGCTCTTACACAAATGATGCAGTTATCAATTATATGTTTATAAGGAAATGTAGAAAGTATATACAGATTCAAAATCTTACTATATTAGAACAAACACTACAATTCAAAATCTTACTATATTAGAAAAAACAATACAACATTCAGTGTAAGGTGTCCCAGTGAAAAACAGAACCTTCTTTATACAAAATGCAAAAAGTGCAACAAAGATATTCACAAGGTTTCACTATGAAGTTCATGCGACCATTTAAACATTTATAATCACTATTCCAACACTGGTCATCGTTGTGTGTGTTTTGTCATGGTTCGCATTAATCTACTGTCGACGGCGTTTCGACCCTTAATTGGATAAAGGGTCTCCTCAGGACCCAAAATTCTAAGGACACCTGTAAGAAAAAAAGGGGGGGGGGAAAGGGGAAAAGTTTTGTAATATAGTCAGTCTCAGGCCAAGGGCATGTGAGGGAACCAAAGGGCTAATGGATGGAAAATTACCTATGGGTGATCCTGCACTGCCTAGTGTAAAGACTGTGGCACTGTGTTGAAAGTGAACAAAAGAACTTACAGGGAACCCATCGGGGTGCTGTAAGGGCGAAATGTACATAGGATAATAAAAGATGAGCAAATCCTAATTAGACTGTATCAATCAGCTACTAATAGAAACGGAAGAGGACTTACCCCGTGTAAGGGAGAGGAAGGCAGGCAGCTGTATACAGTGGCCGGGATTACTCGGCGGTACAAGGCGCTTTGAAATGAAGGCGCTCTATTAAACAAGGGATGAGTCAGTGCGGGCAGAAAATAGCGATATGACAGAAACCGAAGGATTAATAATGACAGGAGGCCTACCTGTGCACAAGGATAAAGGCACTTTAGGCGGAGAGATGAGGAGCCATTAGGGATGATGTTGTAATCAGCATGCGGAGAGAATCCATGATATCACGGTATGGCCCTTTCCCAATTTAATATCATCCCCGACTATTTAGACGCCAGCTTTAGTTATTTTTGACTGTGCGTCCGTTCATGCTTTCCAGAGTATCTGCTATGCTGATTACAACATCATCCCTAATCGCTCCTCATCTCTCCGCCTAAAGTGCCTTTATCCTTGTGCACAGGTAGGCCGCAATAGGGCATGGGGTATAGCCCCCATCACTGTTGTCCCACCTATCTGGGTGTGGGGTTCATTCCCCCAACATTTGAAGGCACAATAGGGCATGGGGTATAGGCTCCTATCACTGTGGTGACATACAGCAGGGTGAACATCGCACCATCATGGTTCATGGTATTTGTGGGCCGGAGTACATGAGCACAGTACAGGTGAAGCACTTGTTCGGGGACATCCATACACTTACATGTTGTGGACAACCGTGGTGTGTGTGTGAGATATACTCAGCCATGAGCAGACAATGTGTGCTTTTGGGGCCAGACTATACCAGCACTGTTCAGACAGACAGTGTGAGATGTGACCATTGTCAATGCATACACACATTGGTGGTCCGAAGCAGACACCTTTGAACATTTTAGTCTGACGAAGTGCTGTTCTGCAATTCAGTGCAGCACTGTGGTAGCTGGGTCTGTTGCAGGACATTTTGGATGTGCATAGTTTAGCATTGTGAGTCCCAGCTGCAGTGTAGTTTTTGGGTAAACACCACCTCCACGGTTTAAATTGCAACACTGTGGTATGACATGGGTGATTTGCACATTGCCAAACAACCTGGCAGACACTGCTGCAGGGCAGCATGCTCGTTGTCAGTGTTGCAGTGTGTGATGCCTGGCAGAGTAGACACAATGTGTGTGATTGTTGAACAGAGACTTGTGCATGCTGACTACAATACAACTGTTTTGCATGATTAGTGTGGGTAACTGTGGATTAAGTGTCATGGTGTCATGTGTGGGTGCACATACCTCACATGCCTATGTGTGGTACAAGTACTCCATCATGCTGAGCTGTGGGAGTAGGGGGCCTGTTGTGAGTTGTACTGCTGGGTCACCAATGACAAGCACCACTCCCGGTTGACATGGTTACCTACCCGTAATTTTGATGATTGACATTCCATATGGGCCACATGGTTGTGTGTGTGTGGAGTGCTCCATCATACTCAGCTGTGGGAGTATGTAGCCTGCTGGGAGTTGTAGTGCAGGCTTCCCACCCAGCCACACCCCTCCAAGTAAGTATGGCTACCTACCTGTTAGGTTAAGGTGTGCAATACAATGGGTGGCACATGGGGGGAGGACTCCATCCTGCTCAGCTGTAGGCAAGGTGGCCTGCTGGGAGTTGTGGTGCAGGCTTCCCACCCACCCACACCCCTCCAAGTAAGGATGGCTATCTACCTGTTAGTTTGAGGTGAGCAATGCAAAGGCTGACACATGGGGGAGGACTCCATCCTGCTCAGCTGTGGGAGTGTGTGGCCTTGTGGGAGTTGTAGTGCAGGCTTCCCACCCACCCACACCCTCCAAGTAAGGATGGCTACCTACCTGTTAGTTTGAGGTGAGCAATGCAAAGGCTGACACATGGGGGAGGACTCCATCCTGCTCAGGTGTGGGAGTGTGTGGCCTTGTGGGAGTTGTAGTGCAGGCTTCCCACCCAGCCACACCCCTCCAAGTAAGTATGGCTACCTACCTGTTAGGTTAAGGTGTGCAATGCAATGGGGGCACATGGGGGGAGGACTCCATCTTGCTCAGCTGTAGGCAAGGGGGCCTGCTGGGAGTTGTAGTGCTAGCAGCATGTACACATGTACCTATGTTGATGTTGCTAGCTACCTTTGGGGTGCATCAGGGGGTGTGTCTGTTGAATGTGTGAGAGATGTGTTGTGGAGAGTGTGGTGCACGTGAGAACATTTGAACCTAGGAGGGATATCTTTGGGGTAGTGCAAGACAGTACATCAGTGTGAGGATAGGCATTTGTTAGTACTTACCAGCCTAAAGTCCCCCGGGTATTCCTGAGAGACTTTCTGGATGTATTATGCCAAGCACCTTCTCCTCCCAGTCGGTGAATGTTTTGAGTGGAACAGGAGGGCCACTGCCTGTCCTGTGAGTCAGCTCATGGTTCTTGGCACTCTTCTTCTTGACCACTGCCTTCAGATCGTGCCAGCGCCTCATAATCTCATTTCTATTGCGTGGCACGGTCCCTACTGCATTTACCTTGTCTACAATCCTTCTCCACATCAGCGTTCTTGTGACTGGTGGTGTCTGTTGGACCAGGTTCCCAAACAATTGTGGTTCTACCCTGATTATCTCATCCACCATGACCCTCAACTCACTCTCAGTGAATTTGGGCATTTTTTGTGGTGCCATGGTGTGTGATGTGCAAAGGTGTTTGAGGTGCAGGTGTTGAAGTGGTGGTGGTGGTGATGTGTATGGTGTGTGATGTGCACAGGGGTTGTGGGTACAGGTGTAGAAGTGGTGATAGTGGTGGTTTTGTGTGTGTGTGTATGTTGTGCTGCTTTGCCTCTCCTTTCAGCTGTTGTGGATGTGCCTTCAGGTCTGGAGTTTTGCAAAGGATTGTGGTCTGGTAGGGGGCTAGATTTATACTGGGCTCTGGGTGTGTCAGGATGGGGTATTGGTAGCAGGTGTGGTGTGGTGTGTGTGTAGTCCTGGGATTTGTAGTTTTTGAGTTTGCCAGGGGGGTGTGTCTTTGGGGTGTGTTACTTGTGTTTCTGGTGCATGACTTGTTTGGTTGGTGCACTTTGTGGCCATGTTGTGTGTGTTTCTCGTGACCGCCATTTTTTTCACGGAGCGTACGGGGCAGTGGGTATGCTGTGGCGCTTCCGCAGGCTATCTCATTACTCAATATTGTCGACCGCGGCGGTCGGGAACAGCGGTGTGGACCGCGGTGATGTCGGGAATATCATAATTTCAATGGCGGTGTCTCCGCTGCGGTTGCGGTCGTTTAGCCTGTTACCGCCGCGAAACCAACCGCCGCGGACGGCTTTTGCCCTTCTCCGCAGGCGACGGGGGGTTTCTCGGCGTTCCTTCCCGCCGCGGTCGGATTTTTACCGCCGTGGATCCTAATCTGGCCGGCGGTTTTCCCGCGGTTGAGGCAGGCGGTGATTTTCCACTACCATGGCGGTCGGCTTGCTTTTCCGACCGCCATCGTAATGAGCCCCTTAGTCTTTTAGAAGTAGGGTCATAAACAGCCATCCAGTATCATGTATTAGGCCTCTGGAGAACGCCTGTTAGGCAAACCAGTTCTTAACCAGTTTACCTTTAGGAGTGCAAAGTGTACATTCACAATTTACTTTTCCACAAAAGTTACTGAAAATCTACTTTCACCTTGAATGAGAATTGCGTTTCTAATCAGGCATGTTCATGAAAAATGTAGCTTTCCTTAAATGGTGACAAATAGCTTTTTTGCCTGCACACTGAGGGTGCATACTTTTCCTAATACTTATCACGCCCAATTGTTAGGTTGAAGCATACCAGCACATGCATTGTCTGTTGTGAGACATCTTGAGGCACATCAACAACATACAGGGGCATGCAGCCCTCCCATTTCTTATCATTGGTTGGCTTTCCATGTCACTTTCATTAGCCTATTTCTTACCCATGCTCCAGCTTATCAATCTTGTGTTTGTCCCTGCCATGGAGCATTGCCTCTTTCCATTTCTTTTGATTGGTTCCTTCACTGCTCCCATTGCTTTCTTTTCAAGAACTTCTTTTTACTTTAGTGTTAAGCACTCCATGAGAGTTCATGTGTTTTAGCTTTTCTTCATTGTGTACTTCTCTTCCCCTGCACTCTGAGATCTATCTGTTTTGACTATGCTGGTCATTTCTTATTTTGTGTTGCTATTTGGCAGCCAACTTTGAGTCGGCATTGAATGTAATATTTATATTTCGAACAATACATACATTAAGAATACATGTATTGTTTATTTTACATTGTGTTGGGGTTTCCTTGTCTCTGCCCTTGCTGTTAAAATGCATTTTACCAGGTGTTGTACCTTGCTGTTTAATTTTATTCTAGCCGACCTCTGAGGTTGCTTTTACAGCATTTGCTTGGTTAATAGAAACAGAAAAACACTTAAGTAACAAAGGAAGCCACTACAGTCACAAAAAATGAATTTGCCTAAACAATGTTCTGTATTTTAGGCAGCTAATTTATTTTGTATTGCTTTACATTTAGCAAAACACTGCTACATAACGAACAATGTTGTTATTCAATAAAGTTGCATAAATGTTGTAGAGCACTCCTCCCTGTGGGCCTGACTCACAAAGGTAAACTTACACTTTTGTGTAAGGTGACAATTGTTTGGTATTCACAAAGGTATTTTATGATTAGTATCTATATACTGCGGAGTCTCCGCAAATTAAAAGACAGGACTGTCCAATCTTTTTATGTGTGGAGACTTTGCAGGCTCAAAGATACTACTCGTAAAATACCTTTATGAACAGCCAAAAATTATAAACTTACACAAAAGTGTAAGCTTTCCCTTTTGTATCAGAACCTGTGATTCCAGCTGCCCACAGAGGTTGCTCCACCGAATCACTGACAAAATATCGACCTCACAAATATCGAGGTACAAAAATATCGTGACAAAATATCGAAGTCAAGAATATCGACATCCTATCTACATCATGGTAATTACAAAAATATCGGAAAAAAAATATCGATGTCAAAAATATCGTTGTCAAAAATATCGTTTTTTTTAAATGTTAAAAAATAATGTAAAATAAAGTAAATAATACATATAATTAAAAGAAACATAGTTAAAATTATTTAAAAATGTTTAAAAATAAAAACTGATACATATAATGTTAAAATAAATTAAACATATACATATAGGGGTCGATTCCGATTCGGGCCGGAAATCTCTCCGACCGAGCCGGACCCGGAGAGATTTCCGACCGAATCGGACCCGTGCAGTCCGACCGAACGAGTACGATGCGTCCGTATGTTATCGGACACGAGTCGGTCGGACTCCCATTGAACTCAATGGGAGCCGGTCGTACACAACGCGTACGCGGGCTCCCATTGCCTCCAATGGGTGCGAGGCGGACAAGGGCGCCCCTACAGCGAGTACGCCGCGGAGCGCCCGCGCGTACACGCACAGGTAGGGGGACCCATGGGTCCCCCTGTGTGCGCCTCGCACGGGTGCGCGTACAGGGGGTCCGACACGGACCCCAAAGTACGGCTCCGACAGCGAGTTCGAGTCGGACGGCGCGAGTCGGTCGGAGCGGTCGAGTGCGCATCGTACTTACCCGGCCGGAAAACGTCTCCATTGCGCGGTGCGAATCGGGTCCCGAGCGAGTCGGTCGGAGCGGTACGATCCGGGTACGAGTCGGTCGGAGCGGTCGGGTCGCCCGGACGAGTCGGTCGGCGAGTCGCATCGTACTCGCTCGGCCGGACCAGCGTACGGTTCGGTCGGGAAACAGGCTTTCGCATGGCTTTTTTCCCGACCGAATGGTATTGGGTGCGCCTCCGACCGAGATCGGAATCGGCCCCATAAAATATTATTTATATACTTACTTAATAATATTCATAAATATTCATTTTAATAACTTATAAATTGTTAAAAATATTTTATAAATTATAAATACAGACATACACATACAAAAATAATATTATTAAAAATTAAAAAAAATATTTAACAAATTAAAAAAATTACAATATTTTAAATTTTTGTAAAATAAATTATACACAACATTAAGTAAAACAATACAGAAATATATTGGATAGCAAAGGGAAAAAAATTACTATTCCCACTCCAAAGAGTGCAACAGTAGGGAAAGTGTTGGATAGCGTGGGGTAAAAATTGCTATTCCCACTCCAGAGAGTGCAACAGTAGGGAAAGTGTTGGCTAGCGTAGGGGTAAAATTACTATTCCCACTCCAGAGAGTGCAACAGTAGGGAAAGTGTTGGATAGCGAAAGGATTAAAATTACTATTCCCACTCCCAGTGAGTGCAACAGTAGGGAAAGTGTTGGATAGTGTAAGGGTAAAAATTACTATTCCCACTCCAGTGAGTGCAACAGTAGGGAAAGTGTTGGATAGCGTAGGGATAAAATTACTATTCCCACTCCAGAGAGTGCAACAGTAGGGAAAGTGTTGGATAGCGAAAGGGTTAAAATTACTATTCCCACTCCAGTAAGTGCAACAGTAGGGAAAGTGTTGGATAGCGTAGGGGTAAAAATTACTATTCCCACTCCAGTGAGTGCAACAGTAGGGAAAGTGTTGGATAGCGTAGAGGTAAAAATTACTATTCCCACTCCAGAGAGTGCAACAGTAGGGAAAGTGTTGGAAGGCGTAGGGATTATAATTGCTATTCTAACTCCAGAAAGGTCAACAGTAGAGAAAGTGTTGGATAGAGTAGGGGTAAAAATTACTATTCCAACTCCAAAGAGTGCAACAGTAGGGAAAGTGTTGGATAGCGTAGGAGTAAAAATTACTATTCCCACACCAGAGAGTGCAACAGTAGGCAAAGTGTTGGATAACGTAGGGGTAAAAATTACTATTCCAACTCCAGAGAGTGCAACAGTAGGGAAAGTGTTGGATAGCGTAGGGGTAAAAATTACTATTCCCACTCCAGAGAGTGCAACAGTATGGAAAGTGTTGGATAGCGTAGGGGTAAAAATTACTATTCCAACTCCAGAGAGTGCAGCAGTAGGGAAAGTGTTGGATAGCGTAGGGGTAAAAATTACTATTCCCACTCCAGAGAGTGCAACAGTAGAGGAAAGTGTTGGATAGCGTAGGGGTTAAAAATAACATACTTACCAATTAAATAATTGTTTTAATTAAATAATGATTTATTAATAAATTAATCATAAATACCAATAAATAAAAAATTAATATTTACATTAATAACATTAAATTACTTCCCACCCTATTCCCCAATAAACACAAAACCCACTCCACATAAAATTTAACACAATTAATATAATTATCCATTAATCAATTAATAAAAATTAATTACCAATTAATAATTAATTAACAATAAAATAATTATCAATACCAATAGATAATAATTAATAAAAATTAATTACCAATTAATAATTAATTAACAGTAAATTAATTATCAATACCAATAAATATTAATACATAATTACTTAATTATAATAAATTACTTCCCACCCTATTCCCCTATAAACACACAAACTGCTCCTAAACTAAATTAACACAATTAATATATTTATCAATTAATTAATTAATTAAAATTAATTACCAATTAATAATTAATAAACAATAAATTAATTATCAATACCCAAAAATAATAATTATTAATTACTTTATTATAATTAATTTACTTCCCACCCTATTCCCCTATAAACCCACAACCCGCTCCAATAAAACTTTTATACAAGTAATATAATTAGCAATTAATCAATTAATAAAAATTAATTACCAATTAATAATTACTTAACAATAAATTAAATATCAACAACAATACATAAAAATTAATAATTACTTAATTACAATTAAATTACTTTCCACCCTATTCCCCTATAAACCCACAACCCGCTACAGAACTAAAATGCAAAATTTAATTAAAAATAATTAATACTTTCTAAAAATTATGAATTAATTTACTATAATTAAATTACTTCCCACCCTATTCCCTATAAACCCACAACCCGCTACAGTACTAAAACGCAAAATGTACTTTAAAAATTTTTACTAACTTCTAAACAATTAATACATATATTTAAAAAAATAATACAAAACATAACAAAACATGTGGAACACAAACATATAAAATACATACTAAAATAAAACATGAACACGCATCTCAGTGCGTTTCTCCAGCTCAACAACTCTCTTGACCCATCCCAATATGGGTTCAGAGCAGAGCACAGCACAGAGTCGGCTTTACTCAAATCCACGGAGGAAATCAGAGACGCCTTGGACAGGGGTGGCAATGCCGTGCTGATCCTGCTGGATTTGTCGGCGGCCTTCGACACGGTCCATCACGAAGTGTTGATGGACCGTCTCTCTGATATAGGAGTAGAAGGGCGAGTTTGGAAACTCTTGCAATCTTTTTTATCTGACAGATCACAAACCGTGGATCTGGATGGCAACAAGTCCAAACCTTTTTCCCTTCCATGTAGGGTGCCACAGGGCTCGTCACTGAGCCCGACGCTTTTCAATATCTATGTGGCACCCCTGGCTGGAGTCATTAGATCTTATGGCTTCCAACTCACCTCTTATGCTAACGACACTCAAATAGTGTTGTCACTGATGGAAGGGAGGGAAATGGAAACCGGGGCACGTTTCCATGACTGTATGGGGGCCATCTCGGGCTGGATGTCCTCTAATTGTCTAAAATTGAATTCCAGTAAGACCGAGGTTATAAAGTTTGGTAACAATCCACGTGTGTGGACACCCGATTGGTGGCCAGAAGATCTTGGTGCTTGCCCCCCACCCGCTAGGAAAGCAAAAAACCTTGGGGTACTGCTGGACAATAAGCTCCCCATGGGTGACCAAATAAACATGGTGATCTCGGCCTGCTTTCTATTCCTAAGAATTATAAGGAAAATTAAGTTCTTCCTGTCTGAAAACAGCCTTAAGACAGTGATAACGGCCCTTATAATGTCGCGCCTGGATTATTGCAATGGCCTATATCTTAATGCCCAAAAGCAGCACATCAATCGGCTCCAACTAGCCCAAAACGCAGCGGCAAGATTGCTGTCAGGTACTCCAAAATTTGTCTCAGTAAGAGAGGAGCTGAGGCAACTTCACTGGCTCCCAGTGAAACAAAGAGTTCGCTTTAAGGCACTCTGCACCGTCTTTAAGGCCATTAATGGAGCAGGACCCGACTTCCTTAGGCGTAAATTCCAATGGTACGTCCCGGGAAGAATGCTACGCTCCACAGGAGCTAAATATGTTCAAGTCCCCCCATTCAAAAGAGTCAACTGGGGAGGTAGAAGCTTCACCAATTGTGCTTCCAGGGCATGGAACGAACTTCCTTTCCATCTCAGAAACGCCCCGGACCTCCTCTCCTTCAGAAAGGGGTTGAAGACATGGCTCTTCTCCCAGTAGCACACATCCTTTTTTCCCTAGCAACCAGTGCTTAGCGCCAGGACACCCCAGGGTAACCATGCGCTCTACAAGTGTGATTAACATAACATAAAATACATTACACTAACATAAACATCAATATTATTAACATCGATATTTTTACTATCGATATTAATAACTTCGATATTGACAAAAACGATATTTCTTACCTTCAGGTCGATATTCTGGTCACCGATATTCTTGATGTCGATATTCTGTCCCTACGATATTTAAAACTCGATATTAATGTAGGTCGATATTTAAAAGTCGATATTTTGACTGTGCACCTGCTCCACCATCATTTGCTAATAGTACAATTACTAAAACACTGCTATTCCATGAACAAAGCCATCACTGGGTGTAAACCGAAGTTTAATGGACATATAAATGTTCCCAAATGTTAGCATGGCATTGGCACCCTTGTGCCTGAAGATTCAGCGCTGTGAGCTGTATAATGTGAATATGTCTTAAAGCTACGAGTGCCATTCAGGCAGTAAAGTACCATCATTTGCTGAGAAATTTCACCAGGGCAGTGGACTTTTGTTTTACCACCACTTGGTTTTTAAGGAATTTAACATGTTAACATGTTGCTTCTTGGATCTTTAGCAGATATAAATGCAGTTGGTATGTCAAATCAAACCTCGTGAATATGTGTAACCTATGTTCCAAGACAGCAGTTCTAGGCATTAGGCCACATCTCCTCCCATCGCTGTTTGGAGGAGGTTGCTGCCGGACACTGAGGGGACTGCAAGTCCCAGGAAGCCTCGCCTGCCACTAATCTGCCGCACCTGAGCAGGGAAAGCCTACTTAGCCTCTCGCGGCACCCGCTTCGCGGGAGCCGCATCGCTGTTTGGAGGAGGTTGCTGCCGGACACTGAAATGAAATGAAATGAATTTGTACTTGTAAAGCGCACTGCTACCCTGAGGCATCCTGGCGCTGAACGCATACCGCTGTGGAACCCTTCCTGGCTTTTCCCTGTGAAATGTCCACTCCTGGGCACCCCCAAGGTGAAGCCAGGCATCCCAGCGCTGGTGGGGCCGTTGTGGAGATTAAGCAAGCTATTGCCCAGAGTTGCAGAGTGGGACCCATGATTAGAATAGGCACCGAGGCGAGAATTATCAGGTCCGAGGAAGTTGAGCCCTAGACCCGCCGAGGCGGGAATTGAACCCTGGTCCTGGGCCAGATCTCTGCATCAGGGTCTGCCGCTCTAACCATTGAGCCACACTTCTCCACTGAGGGGACTGCAAGTCCCAGGAAGCCTCGCCTGCCACTAATCTGCCGCACCTGAGCAGGGGAAAGCCTACTTAGCCTCTCGCGGCACCCGCTTCGCGGGAGCCACATCGCTGTTTGGAGGAGGTTGCTGCCGGACACTGAGGGGACTGCAAGTCCCAGGAAGCCTCGCCTGCCACTAATCTGCCGCACCTGAGCAGGGGAAAGCCTACTTAGCCTCTCGCGGCACCCGCTTCACGGGAGCCGCATCGCTGTTTGGAGGAGGTTGCTGCCGGACACTGAGGGGACTGCAAGTCCCAGGAAGCCTCGCCTGCCACTAATCTGCCGCACCTGAGCAGGGGAAAGCCTACTTAGCCTCTCGCGGCACCCGGTTCGTGGGACGCGCGCGGGCGCGCGCCAGGCGAAGCCCAGGCCAAAGGCGGGCCCGTCTGCGCCCGTCCGCGTTCGGGAGAGGCTGGGCTGGGCCAGGGCTCTAAATCCTCATGGTTTGGTCTGTGTCCCACCAGGATATGGCGTAGAGGTCCGAAAAACGACAAGGTACCTGTCTGCACTATTTCTTTTTTTGCGTTCTGTTGCCACTTTGCTGTTACCCACTTTGAAGCGAGGAGGGCTTGGTTTTTCACTGGTACTGTGGGCTACACCAAGTTATTTATCATCATAAGTGCTCCTTGGCCAGGTGGAAATGGGCAAAAGGAAATTGACTGTGGGGGGAGCTTCAGGGTCAATTGCTGCAGGCTCAGCTGGGACGATAGATTCTTTTTTAACCAGGGCAGCCGATGCCATAACAAAGGAGATAGCCCTCACTGAGAAAAGACTCTCTCTGGAAACTGAGAAAATTGCACTGGGCAGCGTTGGGTGCGGTTTGAATCAGGAGGAAAACAGGGTCCTATCAGAAGAAATAGGCTCCCCCGCACCATCGAGTACATTGCTGGAAGGCCAAATGGGTGGTCAGGACCCATCTATTGGCACTCCTGTGGCCACTGTAACTGTAGGTGATGATTCGGACGGCCCACCAACGAAGAGAAAACGAACTGCGGGAAGCAAAGCCGGCGGAAAGCCCCCACGGACCAAACCAACATTACCACTGGCAGCGGTATTGGCCAAGCCAAATTCGGATCTGCTGCTGGATAGCCTTTTCCTGAGACTTGAGTCTATGACTAAAGCCTTATTAGCACCTGTAATTGCTAAGATAGAAGGCATAAAGTTAAAACTTGATTCCTTTGTCTCTATGCATAATAATTGCTCTGCAGGGGGTGATATTGCAGCCGGTGGGAGGAGGGGCGTCATTGAAGTTGCCAATGGTCTGGAACGTAGACACCAGAACGGTAGCATACAAATAGATAGGGTGACTGGCACTCGACCCACCCTGGGTGTGTCTCATCTTAGCTCCCTAACTACTGATTGCGTGCTATTGGGGGGTGGTATTGAACCGCGGGTAGTTTGTCAGGAAACCCGGGAAAGTGTGAACGAGGATCTTCCATCTACACTCACGTTAGTCCATAATAAACGGGTAACATTGATAAACAAATGTACAATTGATCTTCCACCACGACCAGCGCCTTTAGTAGTTGTACTTGTGGGGGTCCCTCCTCTTTCATCTGGTACAAAGGACACCTCATTAGATCTGATACATAAGACCATCCACTGGTGTAATAATAATGTGATAAATAGCTCAAATATTACTCCAGATATCATCATGGCAAGAAGGGTTGGTTGGATCGGCCACGGGACTAGGAAAAATATGGAGGGGGATTGTATAATTGTCAATTTTAAGCATCGCCTGCAAGCCAAAGCACTACTAGATTGCCAACATAAATATGACGCTAAAACTACAATTAAAATAGTCCCACTACAAACTTTCTATCCTCCCAAATACTTTCCAGTAAATAGCGATCTGCAGATGCCTGGCTGGCAGAAGCCTTTTAAGCTACTCACATGCCCCCAAGAAAGCAATTTTAATACTACATTATCATCATCAAATCGGTTCTTACCACTAGCGAATTTGCAAGGACTTGATGAAAATGATTGACTGACAATGGCAGTGGGAATGCCACAGGTTAAGACCTCACAGCCAGAAGCATATATAGAACCAATAACAGTTGCCCCCACTCCCCAATGTTTGCTGGATAATTCCACCAACTCTACTACTATTCCAGGTAGCCCTAACAATGCCTCTATGAAGGTATTGTCCTGGAATATAGCTGGACTGAGTTCAAAGAGGGGGGATACTTTGTGGGTACACTTCCTTGCTAAGCATCATATAATTGCCCTTCAAGAGACTTGGGAATCTAACGACTGCTTTTATCTTGATGGCTTTACCTCTTTTTGC
Organism: Calotriton arnoldi; assembly: GCA_963921515.1. NCBI lineage: Eukaryota > Metazoa > Chordata > Amphibia > Caudata > Salamandridae > Calotriton > Calotriton arnoldi. Next base: position 386,131 of record CAWUFW010014237.1, on the reverse strand, counting down.
AAACATGCAATCCCGTCTAATATGGGTAGAGCCAAGGGAGGTCTCCTCTTGATGTTTAGTCTTAAACTCTGCTATAGGGATAAACTGATCGATTCTTCATCATCTTATGTGCTAGCAGTGGAACTGTCAGGAAAGAATCTTACCACTCTGTTAGTGATAAACTTTTATAATTCTTTTTCTAGGACCCATGAGACTGAGCATCTTCTGGCCCTGGAAGAATTACTAAAAAATTATGGGGAAGACAGCCAAGCGTATTATGATACGCTAATTATGGGGGATTTTAATATACGGAAATGTTGTTTTAATTGTCCTTTGATATTGAAGGAGGTAGACAACTTACAAGGGTCAAACCACTTTGAGCATACATTGTCAGGAACGCTTATAGAAGGACTGCTCTCTGTGTTTAACCTGAACTGCTTACAACAATCTGACAAATCCGCCCTGGTCCCCACTTATGTAGGTAATGGTAGTGTTAGCATAATTGACCATATCTTTTTATCTGCTCTAATAACTTCGGCTGTACAGACTTTTAATGTTATTTGTAATTGTTTTAGTGATCATAACCCTTTAATATTGGTTCTCCTCCTCTCATCTGGTATAATAGGGGGGGCTGCGAACCATATCACTAATGTAAACATTACCACCAAAGATCAAGCACGAAGGCTGAGGTGGGAAAAGATTACTCCAGATAGTTTTTTGGAGAACTTGTATACTACTTGTGCCCTAGAGCTCAAAGTATGTATGGACCCTGCACTACAAGATAGAGCTACTTTAGATGCCTTTGATATTATTGTTAAAATGGCAGCTTCGAACTTAGTGACCAAAACCAAGGTGAAATCCTTAAAACTAAAAAGGTGGTTTGATGACACATGTTCAGCTGCCCATAAGGAGCTAATGAAGGCTGTAAAGCAAAAACCGAGGGACCCGATACTAACCAGGAGCTGCAGGAAGGCGTATAAACTGGCTGTGTGCGAGAGAAAAAAACAACTAAGAGAGCACGCCTTGGAGGAGCTTGGCCAAGCTAGTGTCCTGTCGGACAGCTCACGATTTTGGTCCATAGTTAACAGTCCTCTTTTTACAGATATGCCAAATCTAAGTAAGGATTGTATAATACCGGCAGAGAAGTGGGTCCAGCATTTTAGCAATATTTATAGTAGCTCCAATCTAGCAGAAATAGTGGGATACACAGCTCCCGGATCAGACAGTGGCCCCCTTCATTTTAATATCGAAGAAGTTTACAAAGCTATTTTATCGACATCGGGGGGAAAGGCCCCTGGCCCTGATGGGATATCGGCAGACCTCTATAAGGCAGACCCCAAAGTCTGGGCCAGGATCCTAACACATGTTTTTAATGCTGCCTGCGCTTATGGTTTCCCCCCGTCATGGGCAAAGGCAGTTATTGTCCCCATTTTTAGAAAGGGCCTTCGTGACGATCCGGCTTGTTATAGGCCAATTTCGCTTTTAGATTCTGTGTCTAAAATTATGGGCAAGGTAGTCCTGGATCGCCTCACAGTCTGGCTTGATCATTCTAATGTTATTTCCGATCTCCAATATGGTTTCAGACAGGGAAAGGGGACAATAGATCAATGCCTGAATCTCCATTTGGTGATTGGGAAGTATACCATCGCCAAGGGAGGTGTCCTGCATCTGGCCTTTATGGATCTAACCTCAGCTTTTGACCTTGTCAATAGGTCTAAGCTGTGGTTGGTCCTTCGTGATATAGGGCTAGAGGCTGAATTGATTTCCTTCCTGCATACTGCACATGTTAACACCACGGCTGCGGTACGGTTTAATGAAAATGGCAGCTTGACAGATTCTTGGCCAGTAGGAAGGGGGGTCCGGTAGGTGTGCATTTTGGCCCCCCTGCTATTCACCCTATATATCAACAAACTGGGGGACATTTTAACATCATGCTGCAAGGATACGCCAAGGGCCGGTGCCAAATTGATTCCCGCACTGTTGTATGCCGATGATGCGGTCCTATTGTCTAGAACTGCAAGGGGCCTGCAACAACTTTTAAATTGTTTTATAGATTTTATGAATTCACTAGATTTGGTAACGAATTTTAAGAAATCTCATGCAATGACGATTGGTCCGCGAAAGGCGGCCAAGGCTAAATTTTACTGTAATGGGGACGAATTAACCAAAGTATCCACTTTCCCATACTTAGGGGTACTCTTTGATGACCAAGGTACATGGGGAGCACAACGAACACTTAAAAGAACATTTTGGCAAGAGCAACGGGGGCCACTATGGATTTTGCAAAAAGACTAGGGTCAAAACCCCTGCCCGCACTCTTGAAAGTTTATACCGCAAAATGTATTCCTATGGCCATGTATGGATGCGATATCTGGGGCTATAAAGATGTAAAGGAAATACAAGTGGCAGAGAATAATTTTATGCGCAAACTCCTTGGGGTCCCTGTAGCCACTCCTGTTTACTGCCTGCATGAAGAACTGGGGATGGGGTATATTGCAGACCAGATCGCAGTTTCCCCCTGCTACGATGGCTTAGAATCTGGACTCAACCCCCCCCGAATCTAAATCAACTTATAATTTCGGATTGTATGGCGTTAGAGAGAGCCCAGCATATCCCTTGGCTTAAATATATAAAGGAAGAAACAAAATGTCTAGGGTGCCCAGATTTGTTTTTGACCCCAAATGCCTTAGGGAGGAGGCTGAGTTAGGCAAGCCCTCGGTGAGAAGGTATGTTACTCTGAGCCTAGGCCCGCAACTGCAACCATATTTATCTTATGTTAATAAACCATACCATCATTTTGTTTTAACAAGATTTCATCTAAATATGGTTCCCTGGTTGCTGGCATTCCCGAGAGGATATTCAAAATCTGAATTGTTAAAACCCTGCCCCTGTGATAACTTCTCGGAACAGGATACCTTGCACCTAATGTTTTTCTGTACCTACTATGAGTCCCTGCGTAGGCAGCATATCCTCCCTCTACTCAGAGAATGCCAGTTTGTCCAAGTGAGGCCAGCTCTGCTCTATTTACAAATGCTGGCATCACCCATGGTTTGCCTCGGGGTCGCAAGTTTTTTAATCGGGGCCATTAGACATAGGAACAGATTACTCCCGTAATAGTAATTTTGTGTTGTCTGTTGGCTCAATTGTGTTTTCCCCTTTTTGATTATTATGGTACATTTTTTATACGTGATATTAATTAAGGATCTGGTCTATTGCTTAAGCACTGTGCACTTTATATGATATTGGCTTTTTTTTTATGAACGTTTTTAGATATGAATATTGTGATTGATATGTGGGACTATTTTATTGCTATGTATTTGGCTGGAATGTGTATTTTCTTTTAATAATATTGTATGCTTTTATGACTCTTGGCTGTCGAATAAAGTATTTCTGACTGACTGACTCCTCCCATATGTTCATAACTTTCTTTATAGAACTTTACCATGAAATCAAACTACAAAATTACACATTGTTTTCAACATATTTCAGAATAGATATGTCTCTATCACTATGAAATCTAAGTATTATATTAAACAACATATTTCTACCATTAATACCATGGTAATGCAGAATTGCAGTTTGCAATATTGTATGTTATAAGTCCATAATAAAATATTTCCTTTCCCAATGTCCAATAACAATTTAATATAATTACACACTAATGCAAGTACCACATTGGTCGGCATTCTTCAAAGGATTTCCCACAAAAAGTATTGCAAGCAAACAAACATGAGCAAAGCCGGTAGGTAGCACTGTGCCTGCATATTAAAAGCGAGACCAATTGGCATTGCCAATGCTTGTTATATATCAGGCACCCAGCCAGGTGGACATACAAGGCACACTTTAGAGGAGAATCATCTAACATATTTTAATAGATTTCTGTACACGGCAAAGGAACTTTTAAACTCAAGGTCTAGCCATAGCTCAATAGTGCTCTAAACAGCCATACACTTGTAACATAGATGGGTGGTACAACTACGCACTGCAGACCACATATGACATTTAACTTACACACTTCTGTTGTTATTTTCTGTGCTGTCTTACAATGTCCTTACTGGAAAGGTAAGTAAGCACGTTGGGTGCAATTTTAATACACTCAGGCAAAACTTGCATACTTTCCTTTACAGGAATTTTATGAAATGCCTAAAATGTATGCAAAATTATGCGTTATTACATGAAATATTGGTCTGGTACCTCACATAAAAATGGATGTGAGAAGGCATTTTTCGCTAAGAAATTGCATGAAATTCTGCATGTAAGAAACTTAACTGATCGTATTGAGTTTGTTTGCCTTGTTCCGCGCTCCTGCAAAATAATTTTTATCTAAATAAAATATTTTTTACGTTACATATTTTAATGGCATTATCTTGGGCATTATGCATAAATGTATTAATGAAAAATGCCAGAAATTACACAAAATTGCACCAGCATAAAGAAAATTTCACCCAGGGAAGTTTAGGGGCAGAGAACACACACTGTGGCACTGAATGGCATGTAATGGGTGCATACAGGGATCCATAAAAAGTGAAAAATCTGCTATGAATACACAGGAAATGCTAAATCCTTTCAAGTAACAGCATACAATTGGGCACAGCTAGAGTTTATTCTATACTGCCTGTATACCAGCACATAAGGTTGCCAGACAGAAGTACCCACGCCAAAGAATATCTACAGACAACATATTTCTATATTTGTCTTACAGTCACATTGGTTCAAAATCACAACGTGTGACTTGTCGCTTCCCTCATCTACCCAAATGGAACTTTGTAGTACTCTCAATGCCAGGATGATGGGTTTCTGCGTAGAAATGTAGAGGCACTATCAATGGAAGCATTCCACTAGCTCCATCCATCATCATCAAAACTGGTTCCCTTTACATATTTTCACTAGCACAGCCTGTTCATGAGTTACAGCTCTACAACATTGATTTTAAGAATCATATCTGCATCCGAATGTCCTCACTCCTATCTGAATCTTTCTCAGAAACCACAATACCCATTGCAAAAAGTTGATCATCATTTGTTCATCAGGTTCCATCAGTCACAAAATATTCGCTTTATCACGGTAAATGTTTGCAATTGAGATCAAATATTCCAAGTGGATACCTAGGACCATTGCATTTACTGGAATCTGCTGTTTACGTGATTCCACCGTTGTTAACTACAGGAAAGAAGCATAAAAAAATACTACAAACAACTTACACTATGTGGCTGTCTTTCTGTTACATCAACAGGCGAGAATGACTCAGAAGGTTTTCATAAAAATAATTCACCTCTTTAGAAGACATTTAACATTCTGTCAGGCACTCTAAACACATCAAGAAAAAGGTTTGGAGGTGTTGTTATACCTACATAAAACACCAGCAACTCCTGAACGACATATCCCAACTCTCTGAATCCATCAGGAACGTTGTGCCATGCTTGCATGCATACTGCTCCAGCAACCCCTATACCACAGTTAAGAGATCTAAATTGATTACGGCTGTATTGAACTGTCAGCCAAACTTAGGACAGTCATCCACTGATGCTTAAAGGGTAGACATTTGGCGTTAGTTCTACACTAGCTAAGAAGGTACAGTACCACACAACATTATGTCAGAACAGCACCATGTGCATATCTGTTAGAACAGTTTTTAATTTTTAGAGGTTAGTAAGCAATTAACCAGTGAAAAACATTTGAAAAACATTTGAATTTTGTCACTGGAAATTTTCAGAAATGATCAAAATGGCAAAGTTCTCGAGAGGAAAATATACTACCTCAGGTTTGCCTGGACATTTGAGAAAAATGACAGTTACTTTCCAACTGTGTAAACTTCTGTTTACATGAGTTCGTCTGTATTTGCTGTGCATTAGTCTTTGTAAGGATGTAAATGTAGATTTTGGGATGAAATCTTCACATATTTTATGTGACTTATGCAAAAATATTGACAAGATCTGATGTCAATTATAGGTAGATTTGAATATTACACAGTTGGGATTGCTAGTCAATGGAACCTATTGGTTTCTGTTACATAAAGTTTGATTATGAAATTCCATGTCTGCTTCCATAGGTTGCTATAGTATTTTAAACATTGTAAATGCTTTGTGAATTGTAACTACAATACAAGCTTTCAGCGTTCAATATTCAGTGCACGATTCAACAATTCAAAAAAAATTCTATGTTTTCAAGTACAGTTTAAAAAGTCGGTACTATGGTAATCTATGAGAATCCATGTGACAAAATTTAATATAGAGTAATAACAATCCACACTTAAATGCTTATTGACTTTAACATATGGTTTTCGCATTAGTTATGTCATGCCTATAGCCATGATCATTGTCTTGCCACCATGAACAACTCAGCCCTTCTCTCAAATGTAAGCTTTTCCACAAGATGAAAAGTAGAATACAAGCAGACAAATACAGCCCAATCAGATCCTGTACTCAGGGGAACCAACATGTGGGTGGAGTCTAAGCCCCGGTCGCAGTAGTACACTGAAAGCTCTTTTTTCAGCACATAAGGCCGAATGTCAGTTGAACTGTTAAGCTAAGGATCTATGTAGATCAGTGTAGCCCTGGTCATCCTATATTGCTCTCAAACACAAAGTCAAAAGTTAATGATGAGAGGTAAGGGTGCTGGGACTAAAACACTGTCCTCACAGCAACCCTCTTCCCATCTGTGCTGCTGCAAGAGAGAAACTAACACTGTAAATTATCTAGTCATCTAAAGAATTTTATTAGTATTACCACGTCATGTGTGTGCCACTGAAAGTTCACGCTGGGGCAGCTGTATAAATACCCCAAATAATACCAACTGTGTGGAAGGGAAGCGCATTTGTACTCCTGACTACCAACACATGGGCTGAGTCAAAGCCCCTTCCTTTGTAGTGCTTCTTAAATGCATTTTACTGTTGATCACATAATGTCTGGCAACAGCTGTTGTCAAGGCAGACCTACTCACATACAAGTTGGGCTGCTTCCTGTCTTGCCCTCTGGAACTATTCATGTAATTGCAATCAACGTGTTATCCCATCCAAAGCGCCAGGAGGCATTTCGTGCTCTGGAAATACAATAAATGGATAAAGGAACAAATAAATAAATAAACAATCACAAACTTTTAAGGGGTCACTGAGTGATAAATAAAATGTGTATCCGCTCTCACATCATCAACTCACCAGCAATAAAGGTTTTGGAATGAATCTTTGCCTGTTGGTGTCTGCTTGTTTTGTAAAACCTGCTGTGAAATTATTCACTATATACCTCCTTTAAGGCAGGTCAAAGAATCTTCAATGCTCACTAATAGAAAAAAAATCTGAGGACTGAGCATTTTCCCATACTGCTTAAGGAGGAATTGCACAGATTCTCACACATATTAGAAATATCACCGCTTTGTCACTTGGAATTGCTTTAGATCTTATGAAATCCTATTTATATAACCTAAATATTACTAGGTCCACGAGGTACATAAGATGAGCTCGGTAGCAGGCTACTGTCTGTAAAACCAACTCATAAGAGAGCCAGGGGTCTCCCATTTCCCAGGACATTTAGAATCTCAGTAAAGAAATATTGATTTACAGCAGCTCTAGGAATGGGAATTGTATTTCTTTCTATCTACAACAGACTGAGTTATTAATAGAAGGGATGATTGATGGTTCACTCTGATGCTGCGAAACATGTTTACTTCAATACTTCTCCAAAAATTATTAAATATTTAGAATCCTGTGAGCGCCTTACTTTGGAAATTTAACAGCAGTGACCTAGAAGCCTGAAATGCTTAGTATGAGAAGCGCATTGCACTGTTTTGCTGGTTCAATAAGAACACTAAATCTGGTGTTAGTCTCTGCAAACTTCGATATACTTTTCAGGAGCAGAAATGAAAGCTGTGGTTTGTTGCAGCGTGAACTGTAGGACAGCCCTTGTGGTAGTGGTAGGTACCACTGGCAGTGAATTCCTGCAATTGTGGAATAGGCAGTCAACATTCTATCATTTTCTGAAACTTCATTGCCTCGTGTAGTGAGACGCACGTGTGACGCAAGCATAGTAAACCAGGCATTGGGAAAGTCAATAGGTCTCCCTATTTTAGGAATGCACAGTATATATCATCAATTTCCTACATTATGTCAGTGTGACCTTTGCTGTTTAGAAAGCAGTGATAGTTTAGCAATTAAAGCAAATCATAATTGAATTCAGGACATTTCTCATTCCAGACGATATTCCAGCTGTGAAATAAAATATATTTTCATCAAAAGCCACATCACTATAAGAAAGTGAATCCCTGCTATGACAGGCATTTTGGTACACCCAGCTGTCTGCCACAGTGGTCGGGCCATGTCCTGGCACTTATGAATGGTGCCACTGTTAGGTCAGGTGTGAGATACTGGTTTTGTTGGTTGAATGGGGTGTGAGCCCTGGTCAAGCAGCAACCGCAATCCTTGTCAGGGTGATGCACAAGCCAACCCTAGATTAACCTGTGCTCAATCCACTGGTAGCGTGGCACAGTGCAGTCAGGCTTACCTTAGAGGCAATGCGTAAACTATTTGTGCAACACTTCAAATGGTAATAAAGTGAAAACACCACAAAAAAAAGATCTCACACGAAGTTGGATAAATAGAACTTATTTTAATAAATAAAACAAGATCCAAATGACAAAAATCCAAGTAGTAGAACCGGAGATATTACATTTTAATGGATTTTAGTGAAATAGCGCCAAAAAGCACAAAGCACCAACTGTGCATATCTGGTCGCACTGGACCCAAGCAAAGTCACAAGTTCAGGCTGACTGCAACGCTACAGGCTTCCAGTTAGGCCCACTGAACCCAGTACCTTAAATTCTGGTTGTGCGCAGCATTGAGAGGATCTGCGTCGAAGATATGTTGTGCAGCCCGAAACAATGCATCGGTTCCGAGATGTGGTGAGGCTGCGACGCGAGGGTCTACTTAGTCATTGAGGATCCTGTCGATGGGGCTTGCCATGCGAAGTCTGGCATTAGGGATGCAGTGCAAAGCTGGCACAATGCATCGATTCCCAGGAGCTGCGAGGCAGTGATGCGGAGTCGGGCATCGTCGTTGAGGCTGCCATCGATGAGAGATGAGAGGGCCTGCTTCAAGGATGCATTGAGCATCGGCTGTCGCGAAGGCAATGTGGGCTGCGGTGGTAATGCGGGTCTTTGGAATGGGTGCAATCCAGGCAGCAGTGGAGATACATAGGTTCTGCTCAGGGTTGCGCCTCGCAGCAAAGGAAAAGCAGTGGTTCCGCTGGGTCCACTGACGCTGGCAGAACAGCTTAAGCCCATTTCCAAGAGTCCAAGACTCGGTGGCATCACTTGGTAGAGTAGATTCACAGAAGGTGCAAGGCTGTTGGAAGCCTATCGTGTCCCTGAGGTTTCAAATCAGGAGGCTAGCCAACTAGCCTTTAGAGACACTTTGGGCTCTAGGTTCAAGCAAAGCAAGTCTAGTCTTTCTCACCCAGGCAAAAGGGCAGCTGGCAGCCGATCAGCACAGCAGGGCAACAGTTCCTTCAGAGCAGCAGCTCAGCAAAGTGCCAGTCCTTGTAGCAGTACAACAGTCCTTCTTACTGGCAGAGTATCCACAGGTCCAGAAGTGTACTCCAATGGTGGTGTCTGAGGTCTAGTATTTATACATTGTTGTGTTTTTGAAGTGAGGAGAAGCTTCCAGAGGCTTGTCCCTGAAGTGCACTGGTGCCCTGCCTTCCTGGCCCTCATTCCAGGCTAACTCAGGGCATATACAGCCCTTTGTGTGGACACAAAACACAGTCTATTCAAGAATAGTATGGGCTGGGCCCAGCTCCTCCCTCCTATCCTGCCAGTGAGGGCCCATCCAGTCAAACATATGCTTCCCATTGTGTGTGGCTGTCTAAGAGGAATACACACAAGCCAACTGTCACCCACACCCAGTCATGTGACCCAGAGACAGGCTGCAGACACTACATGGCTAAGGCAAGATAATGCCAACTTTCTAAAAGTGGCATTTTCAGAGTTGCAAGGTAAAATCTGACTTCACCATGTGTTAGGATTTTAAATTGCCATTCCAGAGACACCAAACATGAAGGAACCACCTGTTCCCATTTGGAAACTGCACTTTTAAAATGTAATAAAGTAATTCCAATGTTACCCTATGGGAGATGTATTACATTGCAGTATTAAAAAAAGAATTTAGGAGTTTTTCACTACCAGGACATGTAAAACTTAAATGTACATATCCTACTTTTTAAATACATTTCACCCTGCCCTCTGGGCTGTCCAGGGCCTACCCTAGGGGTGACTTGTATGCATTAAAAAGGGGGGTTTGAGCCTGGCAAATGTGATCTTTGCCACATCGAAATGGCAGTTCAAAACTGCACACACAGGCTGCAATGGCAGGCCTGAGACATGTTTAAAGTGCTACTTAAGTGTGGGGGCCAATATGTGCTGCAGGCCCACTAGTAGCATTTACTTTACAGGCCCTGGACACAGGTAGTGCTCAGTGGCGACTGGTAGGCAATGGTGGCAGTGGTTAGAATAAAAGAAGAAAAAAAAGAGGATATACATGCTGGTCGCCGGTCGTCAGCCACTGCTCTTCTCTGTCCTTCCAGTTTTCCTGGCTCCCGGCAGCACCCAGGCTCCCAGACTCCCCTAGCCAATCAAGATGCTGCTGTCACCAGCATGACATCAGCGTCGTGATTGGTCTGAGAGGCCTGGTTCGGTGCTCAGACAGTGAGTGGGAGTCTGTGCAATGTCTCCACCCAGGCTGTGCTATACAGCCAGGTGGAGAACATGCTAAGTGCGCATGGCGGTTTGGCTGGCCCAAGACGGCTGGCCAAACTGTCATGGGCCCTTATGGTGCACTAACCACTCCTCCTCCCACTTCCGCAAGCCCAGCCCAGCCCACCCCCCCTAACCTGGCTCCATACTAAAAATAAAATGATAACAATGTTGTGTTATTATCATTTTATTTTACCTTTGCACTGCTCGGAGAGCAGTAGGGCGACGTTCCCCCGCCTTAGTGGAGGAGCCCCCAATGGTAGTGCTTCCTTACTAGGGAATGTACAAGTAAATTAAATATGCCAATTGGGTATAAGCCAATTTATCATGTATTAAGGAGAGAGTACATGGACTTTACCACTGGGTAGCAGTGGTAAGGTGCGTTGAGTCCTAAGGCAGCAAAACCGAAGTCAGCAAAAACTGAACATCTGAGGGCAAATGTTAGGGGAAACCCATGCCAAGAATGCTAGGTGTTGATAGAGGTTTAACTGCTGCCTATGAAAGCAGTATTCACCAAGGGGCATCCTGCTTCAAGACAGCTACAGTAAAAGGATGGAGTTCTCCCATCAAGTGAATATAAAGTGTATGGTAAGTGTGGACATCGCTACTTCATGTCATGCATAACACTGGCAATTTCAAGTTCGGCCATTTTAAGGCTTCTGATTGTCAATTGATCGAAAAAGTTGTAGAGTTCAGCTCTGTGTGGTAATCATATCTTTTTGTAATTCTGAAAACATTAGGCCATAGGTTTAAAATGTAGGTTATAGAGGCAGGGTATGTGCTGTAAATGATGTCTATTGAGACACGCTATAGGAAAATATATTTATTATATAGCCTGAAAATAAGATTCGTCTCCCTTGGCCCTACAATGGACGTTCATGGATTTAGACTCTGGAGAGTTCAAGCAGCCATAACAGATATTACTGGTGGATCATGACAACATCAGATTTGACAGTATCATGCTCATCTTCTCATAAATGAGCCTTTCTGTCTGCATAAATACCCCAAGAGTGCATACCCCTTGACATCAGAAAATTGATAAGAAGTCCATATTGTTTTCAAGTAACGTATGTAATGTACGGAAAAATTCCAAGTAAATCGCCAATTCTATGATTATTCCCAGAGGTGATAGCTGGGAGACATGGCACGGATATACACGGCACAGGTTCTTACCCGGTGCCATGTTATAGGGCACAATGTTATAAAAATACACATCAGGTATTCAGAGAAGACGGAATATAAAAACATAGAAACCATATTTCTGCTCCACCATGCTCAGAAAACCACCCAAGACAAAGAAACTCTGTTCCAAGTACCTCTTCAGCTAGGGGACTGAACCTGTCCCCCCCCAAAAAATGGAGAGCTGAATATTTACCAAACTTCCTCTTCATTTTCAGAGATGCTAATGCCCAGCTCCTCTGTTCCAGATGCATTGTTGGGTGACCTGAAGCAGTTGCATTGCGAGGCTGGCAACTTTAGAGATGGCCTGGGAGAGAGTGACGTATATATTCAGAGGTGAAAGAGAGTAAATATGAAGGGCAGGTGTGAAAGCATAGTTGAAAACTACAACCGTTGTTGTGAGAAAGTGGCACAGGAGTAGTAGATGGCACGTCCGTGCAGAGCAGGTTTTAGGGTTCAGAAAAACTAAGCTTTCCTTAGGACAATATTGTGATATCGGTGATTTACCTCCTGTAGTGCCCTGCTGGACATGTTCTAGTGTTCAGCATCGTGCAGTACCCACACTAGAAACACACCCATCACAGGCATCACCGGTCAGGTGACCCTGCTAATAAAAAGGGGCCAGGCGCACATGCCTTGGGCCAGTTTTCCAGTACCATAACACAGTGTGTGTGTACCTTATTTGCAAGTATGTGGACCTTGAGTCCACTACTTTACAATGGCGACGAGGGTACTGCCCGCGTTTATGCTGGCAGCCACCGCACAGTTCCTCAAGAGGGAACGAGTAGCCAAAGCAGAAGGCACCTCCGCAACCGCTGCCAGCATGACGGCCAACTGGAGAGCCCGGCAGTGTCAAGCCTGAGGGCTCCTGCTGATTTCTGCCTGTGAGAAGCTGGCCTGGTATATGATATCCACTTATGTAAGTGGCCACCTTGCACCAGTACAAACAACCCTTATGGTGATTTAAGAGGTCTTAGACAACCTTAGAAAAATCTCTAAGTAGTAGCTGAGGAGAGCAGCCTTCAGGCTTAGTCCAGAAGAAGTGTAAAGCAGTTTGTTTTACCAGAATGCAATCTTGTAGTATAGATTAAGTGAAAAGAACCACACCAAGTATTTATAAAAATATGTATTTATTATATAATACGCTCTAGTATGTTCACATATCTCCTACACGGAGATAAACACAATGCACACAATACTTTAGCAAAGAAAAACAGTAAATAGCACAAAATACACAGTGGACCCCAGGGGGGGACCAAACCATATACTAAGAAAGTGGTATAAGAACCACGACTTGAATCAAGACAATGTCGAGAGGACGTAGAAGTGCTGGTGATGGAGCAAGGACCCGTAAAGAAAGAGACTTGCTCGAAAGTAATTCTCTCGTTTAACTAATTAACGAATTACTAACCGCGTCCTGTAAATAATAACACGCACCACAGAAACACACGGGTTAGCGAAGCTTGCTTATGTGTGTAATAATGAAAATAACAATGAAAACGGACTAATACAGCTTTAAACAGGAAATCTTTACTGCGCATGCGTAAACTGCATCTACGCAGTATGACGAGTTAAAGCTTGGGGGGAAATTCTAGCGCATGTGCAGAAGGCATTAAAATGGAGTCTTGAAGACTCACGTGCATGGCATCTGCTTAGCCGAAATGAAAAAAACCAGCTATTTTACTAATGCTAATGCAGGGAAAGTATTAATAAGTAAAGAGGGTTAGAGTAGAGATGGGTGGTATACAGTGAGACCATTTATTTGTGAAAGTAACTTTTGTCTTTTTGACTTTATTATTAGTGCGCATTTGGGCCTTTCGCGAATGACCAAAGTAAGCTGAGTCACGTGATTTATGCACAGGCCCACAAGAAAGTTAACCCGGAAGGATGACCAAGGTTTTGTCAGCTGCCCAAGGACGAGAATGATGTGCCCTGAGAACAGAGGGTGAAGAGTTCAGCCAAGAAGACTCATATTCATGATTTTGAAATAATTGTTGCTAAAAAGTTTGGATATGTATGGGAACGAAAGAAATGAATAAAGTTTAAGGGAATGGGTTTTGCAAACAATGAAATGATAGAATAAAAGTAATATGTAAGCATAGTGTGATGATCATCCCCCTTGCCTGACCAATTTGATTTCGTATTTTACAATATTGAAACTTTAGTGGGTGGTACATGATGAACGAAAGGTATAATTGAGGTAGCTTTAGTTATTTTAGCGGAGCAGAGCAGAGCTCGGGATGCTGTCGGTGCTGTGGGTGGTGCTGATGCTGGGAGAGACGCTGTGAGATGCTGATGAAGAAACCGAATGCAGAACCTTCTATCCTAATTTAATTGGGTTAGATAAGAAGATCGCGGAAGAATCTCGAGGAGGAAGAGAGTGTCAGAGAGGGGTGCGACGCAGTCGTCGGTATTTAGAGAGGTCAAGTATCCTGTCCTGATTCCTGTCCTGAAGTCTTTGTCTCCTGATCTATCTCGGGGACCCTCACCAGCCCTTTGGCCAGGGGTTGGTCTTCACACCATCCTTGGTAATTATTATTTCTTGTCCGTTTGTAGATGTTCTTTTCTCTCTATCCTCTCTTTTCTGAGCATAGTTATTGCATGAGTCTGAAGTATTTTTGGTTTAATGATTATTTCGATTGAAGTTACACTCTTATGAATGAGGGTGTTTGTGCTGAAATTTTGAGATGGTTCACATTCATTTAATTTAGATAAAGATTTTAAAACTTCCCGAGTCTGTGGTTATTTACTTTAATTAAAGAACAGTTCAGAATTATGTTCATTATCACCATCAATTAGTTCAACTAATGGTCCATCGACCAGAGGAAAGAACTTTTTGATCAGTGAAAGGTTAGTTAGGAATGTTAAACAACTAATCTTGAGAAATATGAAATTATAAACTATAAGACTCCAGCGGTCTACTCAATATGGAGTGTGTTGTGATTTATGGGCCCAGGTGAGTATATGGTAGCAGAGTATCTGTTGTTAGTATACCGCTGGATCACTGGGACCCCAAGGAACCACCCAAGGTGAGTAGATAGGGACCCCACAGAGAGCATGTGCAGTGTGGGAACACGACCCCCAGTCCGTAAAACTCTACGTGTAAGTCACGGTTGAATTTTTAAAGATTAAGAACTCTTCCCAGTGGACCCTGAAGAAACCCCGTGGAAGACAGAAGGTTGGAGAGCCACTCCACCTGTGGATACCCTAGTACCCACGTTACCTACACCAGAAAAGCTGGGTGCATACGTGTGAAGTGGTGTCGGAAACCGCTGTCTAACCCAATGGAGGACTTCAGGAAAGTGCCACTGTTGCAGAAGGAGAAAGTGTCTGGTGGAATCCAAAGGTGAATTCGAGATGAGAGGTACCTGCAAGCAGAGGGGACAGAGTCTGTGTCACTCAGGGGTGACCAGGAGACTTTTATTTATTTTTTATTTTATTTATTTGAGTTTTATATAGCGCTGGCTAGACCCGGAGGTATCAGAGCGCTTTACATGAGGAGAGTTACATAGGTTACATGTTACACATTGTTACAGAAGGTACATCAATTACAAGTTACATCCAAAGGTACATCAATTACAAGTTACATCCGTTGGTTCATGGCGTGTAGAAGGGTAAGGGGGTAATGTAAAAGGGCGACGGGGAGGGAGATTAAGCAGAGAATAGGCACAAGGAAAAACAAAGTAGGTAGGGGGAAAGAGATTCAGGGGAGAGAGGAAAGAAAAAGGGGAGGCAAGCCAAGAATGAAAGGAGGGAAGAGGAGGGGGAGGAGGTAGGAGACACAGCGAGGAGACGAGGAAATAACTGTGTCCGATGTCCAGCTGGGTGGGAGACGGCTCCCTGCGGTAAAGGGGTCATTCCCAGTCTTCCATTTTGTGTGATTCCCTTGACGCGGTGGACTCTCAGCGGGGTCGCTGAGACTCCAGGGCATACATGCTGGATCCCTCCCCAACAAGGGTAGAGGAGTGCTTTGGTCACAGGCACACTTAGAAGAATGAAGGAGGGAAGAGGCGGGGGAAGGGGTAGAAAACCCAGCGTGAACACAGTGTCCGACTTCCGGCGGGTAGGAGACAGTTCCCAGAGGTAAGGGGATCAATCCCAGTCCTTTACAATGTGAGACTCCCTTGTCACTGTGGACTCTCTCAGAAGGGTCTCTGAGACTTCAGGGCAAAAATGCTGGATCCATCCCCAACAAGGGGAGTAGGAGTGCTTTGGACAAGGGCATACTTAAGGGGGCCATTTAAGGGAGTCAGGCTGGTAGGGTTAAATAGGTTACAAGTTACTTGGAAGACGAATGACCTCCGATGTCGGGTGTTGCAGGATGGATGACTATGACCTTGACTCTGCAGCTGTGAGGACCAGGCGACGCTGAGGAGGATCAGGAGACATGCACGCGCTGTCTCATGAAGGATGTCAAGTGCTGAGGGGTCGGTGTCCGGCGGGAGCACCAACAAGCCTTGGGAAATGCAACCAACTTATGAATCGAAGAAGGAGCGATGTCGGGGCCAGCAAGGTCCAGGGGACTCACCAAGAACAGGGGAGTCAGGGCAGGCCCCGAGCAATCAGGGGAGCCCAAAAGAAACGACAGTGACCCTCAAGTGGACCCACAGGCCGGAGGCACTGGAGTCGCGAGAGGACCTCAAGCAGCTCACCAAAAGATGCAGGCCACGATGCACATGATGCAGTGTGGCTGAAGATTCTGGTCACTGGAGGTGCTCGAGGTTGGGGCTATTGGAGCCCGAAGATCTTCTTGGAAAGAAGTCAACAAGCCTTTGCAACTGCAAGTTGGCATGATGCACAGTGGTTTGGTTATTGCAACCTCCACGAGGGATACTGGCCTCAAACTTGGTGAGACGGCAGGGCAGGCCTCAGGAGCTGTGGAAAACCACCACCTATGTTGCAGAGCCTTTGGAGTCCGGAGGAGCTCAGGATCAGCAGACTGGTCGACTTAGTTGCGGTGCCTGCGAATGCAGGGGAGTGGCTCCTTCACTCCAAGGGAGATTCCTTCAGGTGTCTTTGATACCCACAGGCCTTGGAAGGTTCCTGCATGGTGCACAGGCACAGACAATGCAGCAGACTGAAAGGGAGACGAAGGCGAGCCCAAACGAAGCCCAGCGAAGTCCAGAGTGCCCAGACGGTAGAAGAAGAAGTGGTGTCTGATCTGAATCTTGTCCCACGACGTATCTAGGGACCTACACCCAGGTAACCCTTTAAGTACCCTAGGGAAAGGGTTGGAAAGATTCAGGGGACCCTCCCAGGGGAGGGTCTTGACAGGGGGGAGGTTACTCCCATGTCCTTTGTCCAGTTTCACACCAAAGTGGGAGCCAACAGCTCCCAGGACTGGTTTGAACTGGACTATGCACAGGGACACCAAATGTGCCCCTCATGCAGACTAAGTGGCGCTGGCAAGCGCACCCACCCCACCCCAATACACTAAATCCTGTCTGGGAGGTGGTCACACCTCCCTGTGACAGGATGCCTATTGTTCTGCCTTCCCCTGCTCGAGCTTGGCTCATCAGCAGGAGGGCAGAATCATGTCTCTGGTCGGCAGCAACCATTTTTGCTGTCTGGGTCAAGAAGGCTGGTACCGGGAACACTGAGAGCCTAACGGAGGGCTCTTCCAGTGCTTGGAATCATACCCCCACACCGTTTATGGTGTGGGGGTATGATTCCAACATGTTTGATACCAAACATGATAGAATTTGTTGCAGCCAGTTTTGAGATGGTCATCACATAATTATGCGGTGCCCCTCTAATAGTATATGGCTGCTTCATTGACAACCCGGGAGAATGGACTACATAGGCTGCAGGGGTGTCCTGCCCATGCAGGGGCACCCTCTCACTTAGAACCAAGCACCCTGCCTTCAGGATTGCAAAGGCTAGCTATAGGGGTGACTTATAGGTTTTAAGTGCAGTGACCCTAGATATAGGAAACCTATATCTTTAGTAAGTGGTGCAAGCACCAACTTACACAGGCTGCAATGGCAGGCCTGTAGTTCCATTTTGAATGGTCTCTCATGGGTGGCATAATACATGCTTCAGCCCATGGGAGTCCTCTGGGGTACCTATGTCCTAGGTACATGGGTACCATATACTAGGGACTAATAAGGGTACCCTAGTATGCAATCTAGGGCTGACCTAAGTACTGAACATAACAATTTAGGGAGAAAACAGATAGACTGGGTCCTGATTAGCAGGATCCCAGTCAGACTAGTCAAGACCAGCATAGCACCTGGCAGAAAGTGGGGGTAACCATGCAGAAGGATCCTACCTTCCTACACTGCCTCACTGACCGGCCAATCTACAGGCAGCATAGTGCGCAAGCTACCTGCCTGCCGCCATCTGCATCAGTGAATAAGATAGAGGAGCGCCTTCCAAACATGGCATGAGAGGTCGGGCCTGCATCTGCATAAAGGGAAGCCCCGCACCGGCACCATCAGCCCTGCACGTCCTGTTCTAACAGTGAAGAGGGAAGACAGATATTCAGGAGCCACAGCAAGAGAGGAGCACTCCCCCAATGTCTCCCTGCTGCTGCTGCAGCCCAAACATGGAGACCGGTCTGCCACCTATGCCACAAGAGCAATGCCCCCAAAGAGAGAAGCGCCAATGAGTGCACCAGCATGGAAGCAGTGCTGACAAGAATTAGTAAGGAGCTGCGTTATCCCCCGACAGTCGGCCGGCACCACCTGGCCCTACCTGCTGGGTGAGTTACATTGTCTTCATCCGCTCATGCGGACAGCCCGATGGCCGTCTGCACTCCCTAGAGAGGGCGTATTTCTTTCACCCGCTCCTTGGGCCTCACAGACTCCCAAGACTTACCTGATGTGGTGCATGTCTGCAGCGCTACCGAAAAATGTCTCTTTGTGCTGCACCGAAGTCCTCGATGCCCCGCTAGGCCCGCAGCCTCAGGAAAGCTGCTGGGGCCTATGAATAGCGTCACACTGCCACCTAGTGGTACTGGTGTTTACCGCACCAGTTTAAAGGGAACAACTTGCAAAGAAGCAGCCAGCACCTCTGCTAAGGCTGCCGTGGCCTAAAGTGAAAGTAAAGCGAGCACTGCTAGTGTCACCCCAACTCTGCCTCAGAAAGATGTTATCTGCATGAGCCCCACAGCCACACTGAGCATGAGAGAGACAGGCAGTCAAGGACTCATGCCAGTAATGCTCCAACCAGTAAACCACAGACACAATGAGGAGGGCCCCACTGAGCATTCACCCTGGCTGCAGCAGAATCATGCATGAACCCAAGTTGAAACCATGTCCCCTGGCATGAACTGTGTAAGTAGCGCCTATGGGCTAAGTTTGAGAAGCCAAACAGCACTGCCATGAGCAGAGGATATTAAGGCCTGCAGTGCCCCTGCATTGAACTGAACTGCTCCAAATGAAGGGGAGAGACTGCAAATCCCCAGCAAAGAGCCCCATGAAGCCCCACACAGCAGAGCATAAGGAAAGGCAGCGCCTAGCAAGGGGAAGAGGAATAAAGGAGCACACGCTACTGAATCACAGGTTGCAGTGCCTGTGAGGAGCATCAGAGTGCATAACGATCCCCTGAGGGAGAAAGAACATTTCAACACAGACTGCTAGAGCCAGCAAATACTGCTGCCACTGCATGCAGCTAGTGATATGCTTTCCCCAGAGAAGGTTAGCCAAGTATTAGCATGAGAGAAGAAGAAAAGTCTCTTAGGAGATAAGTGAGCACTACGCAAACCCCAGTGGCTGTCTGACGCCATCACAAGTGAGGAAATTGCGTCACTTGCCCCAGTGTGAATGGACACCACAGCAAGCTAGAAAACGGGCATGCGAAGTGCCAGAAGAGGGTGACCATGATGAGGACTGAGCGCCCGAGGTCAGAGGTGTCCAGAAGGCTGCACCAGAGAGCCTGACAGAAAGGGCAAGAGACTGGGAGAGAGAGACCTCCCTGAAGATAAGAAGCAATGCAGAACAGGAATAGGCTGCACCAGCTGCCCGTCTGCTGTACAGAATAGCCACCGTTGGCCCAGTACTGAGCAATATCACATAAAGTGACCAACCCTGCCAAGCATGCCTGAACAGAGGCAGGAGCAAGCGCCACAATGGAGCAGGCTGTTGGTGCAAGTGCTACGCCCTCGAGCGAAGAAGAAAGAAAGAAGGTGAACCTCCATCCAGGTAGTGGAGCACCGAGAAAATCCAGGAGGAAGGGACTGGACCTGCTAGACGTCCGAGCAAAGGAGAAGAGCGTGGCATGACGCCACATCGTGAAGGAGTTGAAGAGAAGGAAAGAAGAGCGTGGCATAATGCCACAGTGCAAGAGAAAAGGGAGAAGGGCATGGCCTGATGCTGTGTCGTGAATGAATGGAAGAGGAGAAGACAGTGGCAGGATGCCACAGGGTGAACAATGACCACAGGTGCGCAAGAGAAAGGGAGGAGAGTGCTAGGACTGGGGACTCATGCCAGCACCAGAGAGGGTAGCCATCAACACAAGCCAGCCACAGGGGTGCAGAGACATCACTGGAGACAGCTTTGTGAGAGGACCAACTGTAAGTCACCAGCAAGCACGATCTGCGTCCTGGCCCCACGCTTCACAGTTCGACCGTCCAGTCACCTGTCACCGGCTGCTTGACATATATGGCTACGAAATCCACCCAGTCCTCCTCACTCCAAGCAAGACATCGCCACCTGTAGCACAAGTGTAAGATGATAATCACCATCAGTACCAGATGCATCACCAGAAACATCTAAGGAGCATTGCACCATCAGAGTGGATCCAAACACCTGAACCCTCCGGAGACCAACAAGGCATTCCTGGCGCCGTGGGAGGCTGGCCACCCTGAAACATTCTGTGAGCCCCCATGAACTTGAGACCTGCTGAAAAGAGCATACTCTGCTAATTCTGCAGAGTCCCCTTTGTGCAGCCTATGAGAGGCCCCACACAACCCACGCAGTCCCGTGGCAATCCAGGGGCAAGGGCTTCAAGGGAATTCCAGTGAGAGGGGAATCCTGACAAGAGTGATGCATCTGCAGCAGCTCCACAACAGGCATCAGGATACTTAGAGGTCACAGACGGAGACTGGGCTCCCAAAGTCTATTTGATGAATGCATATGCACCTGAGTCCTGACAGCCAGAGCACACAGACCCTGAGACTGCCACCCTTGGCGGCAGCAAGAGTGACTTGGTTGTGGTCCTGTTGGCAGTTCCTTAGCGACACCTTCGCACAGCCTACGAGAGGCCCCGCTAAGCCTACATGGTCCCATAGCAGCCCAGAAGAAAGGGCCTCAAGGAGACTCCTGTGAGAGGGGAGTCTAGGCAGGAGAGGAAACTCTGAAGTTGTTCCACCAGCGGGCATTGGGTAGCATCATCGCCCTCAAGGAATATCCTCTTCCACCAATGTCATCCTCAGTCTTTGCAGGTTTGCTGTCCATTGGAGCCTGAGCGCCTTCAAGGAGATCTCCACATGGCCTCCACCACCACTCCAGATGCACTCACATTAAACTGTGTAAATAGTCTCCAACACCGTGAGACCAGGCTGGTCAGAACTACATTGCAGAGGTGGACTAAAACTTAATGGACAGGTGGTCCAGCGATCCAGCACTGCCCAGCAGATGGCCTGAAGAGACTCAGTGGTGCTGTGTTTTGTTGTTTGTTTTTTCCATAGGTTAGACTTTTGTTTGGTTTCTTTTCCAATAAAGTTTGGGGGGGATGTAGTGTGCGGCTGGACACATTCTAGTGTTCAGCTTTGTGCTGTACCCACACTATTCATCCACCCATCACAGGCGTCACCGGTCAGGTGACCCTGCTAATAAAATGGGCCGGGGGCACGTGCCATGGGCCAGTTTGCTAGTACCATAACACTATACATGTGTTCCTTATTTGGAAGTATGCAGGCCTAGGGCCCACTACTTTACAAACCCCTCCATATAAAGGATGGATTGTGTGCAAGTGGGCTTCTTTAGACACCTGCCTCTCTGGAGGTGGTGTGGAGCAATGCTTACCAGCACCAGACTGGCAACCGAAAGTCCCCTGGCAAATTTTGTCATACCAGCCCCTGAGCACAGCGAGAGAGCCAAACTACTGCAAGGAGTGCTTGAAAGGGTTCTCCCTCCAATAATTTCAGTGAATAACTTGGGCAAACCTTTCCATTTTACAACAGGTTTTCAGCAATTGCTGCTAAAAAATGATGAGGCTCAAATAGCAAAGCCATTTATAGCCATAAACCTATGTTTACGGTCGAAATTTTCTCCTTGTATGCCTGCCAGGAATAAATGATTTTACTACTGCAAGATTATCAAACAGGATCACATACAATTCCGGAGTAGTAAATTCTATGCATGGGCTGGACAGTGTGGTTGGCCCTGAGTGTTTATGAGCATCCAATAAATCTGAAATTTGCTGGCATTGACATGATCTTCTCTGGAAATGGTCGGAGATTTACTACAGCATATGACTGGGATAATTCCTCTTCCAGGTCAGAAAATGGAATGGAACACTTTAAAACTTTGTTGCAGTGTATGGAAAGCAATTTCTACATGGACTACCATTTACCAGTGCGCAATTGTATGGTAAGCAAAATTCTGCATAAGGGAAAAAAGCAACCCTGGAAAAATATCACGCCTAGTATGCCTTGCGACTGGCGCTGCATTCCTAGTGAACCTATAGCAATGTTTGTGAATTACAAAAAGTGTACAAGTACATTTAAGCAGAGGTGTAAATTGCAACACATATATTTACAGCATTGTACATGATGATCTCAAAAGGCATCATCACAATACATTCCAAGAAGTACTGAATAATGTATATTAGTGTGCTTTGCAGGGTGAAATAATGCATTTTAAAGCAAGTTTGCCAGCTGTATTGGTGAAGTAGAAAGGTAGGCCCAGATTTATTAAGGTTTTGTTTTGCCCTTGCTCCATGCAAGGGAGCTTATGGGGAAGCAAAATTCCTAGAATGAGATTTACCAAGCCAAGCAAGGCCATCTTGCGTGACCCTGCACGGCTTGGTTAATCTGGAGTAACACAAGACAGCGCAAGTTGCTGCCTTGCATTACTCTGCTTGGCTTCGGGCGTTACTTGGGTGGTGTACGTGTGTTCCCACACATCCGCCCATGTATTCTGGAGCATTCCCAGATTTACCAACACTGGTAGACCTGGGAATGAGTCAGAATTGTACACCTTCTGACCAGAGGCGCAACAAGCATAAATATCCTTATTTCTCCTCCTTGTTTCCTCTTTCTAAGTGAGTTGCATTCTGCAGCAAACATACAAAGAGGACAATGCCTCCTAGGAATGTTTAAGTGCAGGAAGGTGTTACTTCCTACACAAAAACACTCCTGCCTGTAACACAAGAACCCTTGCTCTATTGCGCAAGTGTGCCTGCATTGGCACTAGGCTGCAGATTGTACACCACCACAGGCAGAGGACACGAATGTGCCATATCTTGAAAGATTCCTCTCTCCCTTTCGCGCAGTAGTGTTTACTCAGTTTTAAAAGGATAACTTTCAGAACCTCCTATTCCAATTACATGACCACTTTAGAGATAATAATAAGGCATCCAAAGACCTATGTTTCAAACTCGCTTTCAACACCTTACCAAACTGTTTGATGATGTGGAATTCACATGGTTTGCCTGTGTCTCATTTCCCTTCTCTTTCCAGGGTGGCTGGAGCCTTCTCTGTTTGCTGGGTGTGTTGAAGTGGTTAATTTTTATGGAAGATAACAGCATGTGAAAGAATTATGCTATTAGGACAAATTAGAGTATGATTTGCAATTGCTTTCATATGTTCATGTGTCTGAAAGTTCTATTGTGTTTTTGCCTGCATGATTTTAACTGGAGCTCCCTCAGTTTGTACTAGTGAATTGGGGTGGGGGTCCCACAGTCTTGCTGGGCTGGGGACATCTTGAGGTTTGTACCAGTATAATGGTCGAGGACGTGAAGATGGGTAAATGAGATAGGCAGGGAGCCTGTAATGAATGGCTGTGTAAGAAAGGATTTGAATGATGGATGGAGAGAGAAGTAGAGGAGATGGGCTCCCTTCAATTTGCAGTTCCAAGTGCATTTGCATAGTGAAACTGCTAAACTGGGAGTGGTGCAGCAGAGAGCCTGGAAAGATGATGGTAGTTTGAGCGGTGCACTCTTCCAGCACCCTATTATAAAGTTGCAAAACCACTTCTGCTATCCACTGAACCAGGCATTCTGAAATCAACCGACACTAGTGAGCAACCCAGCAATGCCCTGCACCATACATGCCTACCCTCTCAATTCAGGCAGGAGACTAAGGATTTCAAAGCTAGTCTCCTGCCTCCTGATTCCTGCTTGCAGAAACCTGATTCAGATTTTTGTAAAACTGCCAAAAATAAAATGTTGATTCCTGTCGCGCATGCGCCAATTTCCCCCTCCAAGAATTACTTTTGACATCAAAGGTTAACGCTTTGTCCAAGAATTACTTTTGACATCAAAGGTTAACGCTTTGTCCTTATTTCTTGGAGGGGGAGATTAGAGCATGTGATAGGCCTCTGCATTTTATTTTTAGCAGTTTTACATACTGCAAACAAAAACAGAATTTTGAACTCTGTTTTTGTTTGCCAGAGTTTAGAACTCTGTTTTTGTTTGTGCTATGTTATTAAACTGCAAAAAATTAAATGCAGTAAATCTGTTAACATACACAACAATAGCCCGATTATGGTAGATTGCCAGTGCTCCAGTTTAAGTCAGTGGGGAAAAAACAATGTAGTCACTGTAGGCCACATTCAGCAGTGTTGTGGCACTGACTCCTACCAATTACAGAGAGTGACCAAAGTGGCCCGTTGAGTACAAAGCTGAGAGCAAAGCACTGGTGACTGCTGTCAAATGAAAGGGTGGGGCAGCTTGGGAGAGAATAACAAAAAAATTAAACAGGGTACTTACCGGCTGGCCACTGCCTCAGTGCTCTGCACCTGTCCTGGCAGTCCATTGGCTGTTGCACAGCCTTCCCGACTCTAGTGAGCTCCCCTACGCCAATCCAGATTCTGCTCTCACTATTACCCAGCATGACAGAAGCAACAGGATTGGCTGGAGCGGGCTGGCTTGGCGCTCACTCAGGGCCTGGGAGCCTGTGCCTGTTCACCACTTGACTGTGCAACACAGCTCGGGTTGGAGAGATCTAAGTGCGCATGTCGGGATGGCCGTCGTAGGACATCCAGCCAAACCAACATGCACTATTCCAGTGTCCATTGCTTCTCCTCCGTGCTGCAGCTGCTGTCCAGGAAGCCCTGCCCTGCTAAGATTTGGCTGAAAGCCTGCAGGATGAAAAATAAAGTGATAAAAAAATTGTTTTATTTCCATTTTATTTTTCATGATTGACTTTGCTGGGTTCATAGCAGTGGGGCGACGCTCCTCCACCCTAATGGGAGAGCCACCACTGGTGCAAAGCAGCAGATCACCGTTCGCTGGGAATGTGGCAGCTCACGGACTGTAAACGCCTTAGGGCGGGCGATCATTAGAACTGGGAGTATGAAGCCTTGTTTGTGCGCAACTGCGCTGAACAAGTCAAACTCCTACCATCATTGCTGTCTGGCGCCCGCCAGGGCCGCATTTCACTTCCGGGTGACTGGCTCAACAAACAATGGGCTGGCATGAACTTATTTAGCAAAATATTTGAATCTGCAAAGTATGTGAGAAGTACCGAGGGTGATAACACTGAACGCCTATGTACGGCTATCCACTATTAACGCAGTTTACTGCACCTGCACTATAATAAATACAGCGGTCTAGGCCCAATAACAGCCGCTGCTTTTGAACAATCTTTGTTCCTGTTTGCTGCATCTTATCGACCAAATGCAGCATGCTCTGCTGCGGAATGTGTGATCATGGGCATAGCATAAAAAGGATCTTTCCAATTAAATTAATATAATGCTTTCTAAAGTACTGTCTTTGTCATTCAATTTTTCTAAATAGATAATGCTCAAAAACATATTATACATAATTTGAACATTATTCTGATTCTTCTCCACTGCCACAATGTGTTTCTATTAGACAAAATGTATCAAATTCCGTTATTCCTTCAAATGCTTTAGGACCATTGAATGTAATCTTTTAAATCAGTTTTGCTTTCTTGTTGATCCATGACTCTGCTAAGTCTCCTCCTCTCAACTGAGGCTTGAATGTCTGCAGCACCACATAAATAGGATGTAATTTAAATTATGGCGTTCTGTTTTCAATTGCATATTTCTCATTGACATTGTGAGTATTACATCTGTGTACCTTCTACCATAGTTTCACACTCCATATTATAAAGTGGTACGTCATTGCATATATAAATGGATTTTTCAGAGGTTGTAAAATATTTAAAATTATATATTTTTTTTAAACATATTTTATTGCATATTTTAAAACATAAACACAATCTTTTGCCAAGGAGATTATCATAAATAGTGATATGGCCAGCCGAGTAACAGCAGGTACATATACATATGAGAATTCACAGGCAATATGGTTCCAGCCATGTACCGCACATAAAGTCATGGCGTTAATAATGACATAAAGATCGAGTAAGGAGAAAGCAAAAAAGAGCTTCAACGCAACCTCCCTCCACCCCCAAGTTCATCTACCGTGCTAGTCCCACGTCTGTCATTCAATAAACGTAATATAATATGAGTGTGAGTTGTCCCTTCACACGAGATGTCACAGGAGTTAACATACAATGCCGAGGTAGTAATATCAGGTAGTAGGGGAATGTCTAGGGCCAGTGCTTACTTCAACACATGCTCCAGGATCAGTTGTATCCTCTCTTTGAGCTTTGAACTGTTCCAGCATGGCTTCGCATGCCATAGCTATGGGCTGTTCACGCAGCCCATAGTATTCCTCCCTCCGCAACGCTGAACTCTCAGTGGAACCCCAGTGCTAAACTTCGTCGCGCCATCCCTCCACGAGGGGTGCAGTGGGAGACTTCCAACGGTGTGTTACCTGTGGCCTGGCGAGGAGAAGTGCTAAGTCCACGAAGCAGGATTCAGTCTTGGAAGGTTTAGGTCTAGGGTATCGTCCCAGAAGACAATGCTCTGCCATGTCCCAGTGTATGCTACCTGTAAGGGACCTAAGTGATTCCCTGACGTCCACCCAATAAGAGATTAGGGTGGGATAAGACCACATCATATATAGTAGATCCGTATCTTCGGTTCGGCATATTGGACAAGCAGATGCAGCCATAGAGAAGATCCTGTGCAATTTAGAGGGTGTTATATATGCCCTATGTAATAGGGAGAACTGGATACATTTAAAACGTGTTTTGCAGGGTACCATGCAGGGGTATTCTCCAAGAAAACTCCACTCCTTGTCACAGAATGCACAATCAAGTAATGTTTCCCATTGGGCCCTCAGTGAGGTTAGTGAAGTGTGCAAATGGGAGCACAGGCCTTTATAGAGCCATCTAACTAAGGGCCTAATTACGATCTTGGCGGACGGGATACACAGTTACAAATGTGACGGATATCCCATCAGCCGTATTACAATTTCCATAGGATATAATGGAATTGTAATACGCTGGATGGGATATCCATCTCATTTGTGACAGAGTAACCCTGTCCGCCAAGATCGTGATCACGCCCTAAGTGTCTGATAGTGCCCAGCTCATAAATTGTCTGTGCTAGTGCGTGTGTATCAGTTCTGAACCCTTTGGTGACCAATACATATGAATATAACTCAAGATATTGGCATGTGTGAGAAAGAAGGCGTCTGAAGTTTCATGTAATTGCATAAAGTCATGGTGAGGTTACAGTATTTCATCTTCAAGAGGCTGCATTGTTTAAGTATGTTATAGTGTTCTGCAGAAGCAGAGGACGCTTTGATGCCGCGCAACCCCGGGTGGTAGCAGTTTATGTAAACCACTGGAGCGCAGTATAGGTGTGAATAGCCAATTTCCTTTAAATGTATTCCCGCCAGCCAATAAGAGAGCCTTTGTAGCTGGGCTGTGAAGCAACAGGATTTGAAGTCAGGTGCTCTCAGTCCATCAACCTCCATTGGCAGTTGTAGTTTAAGGAGGCTAACACGCCGTCGACCTAAGCCCCAAATAAGGTGATGTTGTAGGGAGCCCAACGTCTGAGAAACAGACCGAAGGACAATGATATAGAAATTTACAAAATAATATAGTAGTTTGGTTAACATTACCATTTTGGAAAGAACTAACCGGCCTGTTACTGAGAGCGGCCGGCGTGACCCAGAATTTCACCTTAATCCGTAGTGCGGAAACGGTGTTAAGTAAATTCCCATCTAGTAGGTCCATGGGTGATCTGTAGACCTCAATGTCCAGAAATTGGAATGTGTGACATGTAACCGGTATGGTCTGTGCACCCAGGGAGATTGTGTATTGAGGCATATTGTCTCAGACGCAAAATGTGTGTGATTTGGCATGATTGACTTGGCGGCCAGATAGGACTCCAAAGATATGGAGTATAGTAGAGACCGGTGTGAGGTTCATACCGAGGCCCCAGTGTAAAAAATCATTGGGTCTACGTATAAGGAAACTGCGTGAGATTGGGGCCCTCACGGAATGTCCCAACCTGCTGCCTCCTGTATTAGTTTCTGCACCTATTGCCAACACAAATAATAGTGGCAACAATGGACATCCCTGACGTGTTTCTCAAGATATCAGATATTGTGAAGAAATGTGCATGCCCATTTTGGCTCTCACTGTAGGGCTGGCATAGAGTAGCCTCATCCAATTAATGAAGGCGTAAGGGATGTTGAATTTTTGCAAAATTGAAAACATATTCTCCCAGTCTCGGTAATCAAATGCCTGCTGGAGGTCTAGTGAGAGGCAACCAGCACCAGGAAAAGGATTGTGTGCTCTTTCCATTACCTGGTATAGGCGGCTGATGTTCAGAGAGATGCTCCTGCATGGGACAAACGCACATTGGTCAATGTGAACTTGGTCAGGAAGTAAAGTGAGAAACCGTTGGGTCAGCACTTTTACTAAGGATTTTATATTCTGAAGTTAAAAGAGAGAGCAGCCTGTAAGAGGAAAGATCTCACGATGCCCGGCCGGGCTTAAGCAGGGAGGTGACATGGGCCTGCCGAGTAGTTGGGACTAGTGTTCCTGCCTCCAGGGACGCCGTTTATCATTTCTACAGATGTGTCACTCGCGACGTCGTTGAGATCTAGGGGAGTATTAAGCTACACAGGAAAGCATCCCTCCTTTGAAATCTTTTGCTCTGTCTTTTAAAGCTGTAAGTTGCTTCTGGAGTTCAACAATTGTGGTTGAATGCGAAGCTTGCTGAGGGGCCAGTGTTGATAACTTGGTTTCAGCTGCTTTCACTTTATCAGAAAGTTTGCGATGGTCATCACGTAGGATGCCAAGATCAGCCAACAGCATGTCCATACGGTGCCCAATGGCAGATCAAGAGACCCGTATTTCTTGGAGTATTACATCCAATTTGTCAGGAGAGGAGCTAAAATCATAGGTTGGTTACACTCCTCAAGAGTATGTGTGGAGGAGCCATCAGAGCGTCTATGTTGGGATGGTCCACGGCTCTGCTGAGACGTCAGTCTAGTGGATTTATTATGCCCCATTGTAACATTCCTAGGAGTACTGTGGAGTGCACTGTGAAGTGTGGGCAGAGATGCTACAGATATCAAGCAGGTCAGTCGCAAGTCTTGATCCCACACCCCGTGGCCAACATATGGAACGCGGCTTAGAAACAGTGCAGAAGGCATTGGGCAAGTGTACCCTCCAAGTAAGGTGCAGCTGTACCTCCGCACACCAATGGCATGGTCACATGTAGAGTATCAGGCGTGAGGGTTTCGGGCACTGTACAGGCTTAGTAAGCAGGGGCTAAGGTAAGTGCAATGTCATTGGTGGTGCAGTCTAACAGTCAGGGCAAACAGAGAGAAGTCATCACCTGACCAGGCCTAGGAAACAGCACTGCCCCTGCTAAGTACTCTCAGGAGGGTAGATACTGTTTGTGCAAGGGAGGGCTTCATATGGCACTTGCACGTAACATTACAGGTGTACATGTCCATTAATAAGTCAGTAGGGCAAGTAGGCCTCCAATCCAGCAGGGAGGGCAAAATGTTTTGCGCAGAAGGCCTAGAGAGAAGAGGGGAAGGTAGGCTGCAGCAGTACATGCACCATGGAAGTAGTGGAAATCTGTCACTTGCCACATTGAGGTCCCAATAGGTGCTTCATGGGCAGTTCTTGGCAGTGACGGGCTACTATACTGTCACTGGCTATAGAGGGGTTCAGAGTGTCATCTTGTGTGTTATCGATCGTCCCCCAAATGATGTGTTCAACTTAAGTGCAAGGCCCACAGTCAAACAGAGGAATCAATGAGGCCCTCAGGCTGCCGGGGATTACACGTGTCACCCCCACACCTCCAGGCCGCTGCAGTGCACAAAGCTTAATAATTGCCTCTCGGAGCCTGGGCCTAAGGAGACTCTCAACCCATGGGTCACACACCCAAGGGGTACCTGTGGTGCGAAGCAGCTCAGGTGCCACAGTAGTCGCCGCATTGGTTCCGTGGCTCCCCAGCTGATACAGTCACAGTCTCCACGCCCGCCCCTTAATTCAACTCACCAACCCCTGCCGCTTTGGGTGTGGGGGACTTCGCTCACTCTGGTCTAGTCCGGGGCCATGTTGGGCGGCCCCCTTGAAGCTCAGGAGAATCCAGGGTTAATGACGCTCACTCCTTCAGGCCATGTGGACAGTATGGGATAGCAATATCATGTAGGCCTGTTCCGAGGAGGCCCTGGCCCGCGGGCCGCACACTCAGTGCCACGGGCCACGCAGAGTGCTCCAGGCACCGCAGATGGTGTTGCATTTATGTCTTCGCACACCAGCCACTTCGTTCTTCTCACCCACTGCGCCCTCCCTGGTTAATTTTGCTAACCTGACTCTGCTCCCTTGCGCGCGGGGGCGTTGCTTCCATCACCTCGGTCTGGATGCACATTGAGCTTAGTCTGTTGAGCCCAGAGAGGTTCGGGGGTAGCGGCACGGGCCACCGGGGGCCATCTCCATCAAAGTGGAAGCATCCCAGCCAAACAGGTGCCGTGTACAGGGTGTGGCAGTGTAGGAAGAGGGCACAGCTCACCCATGCTGGCCTGCGCAGCTAGGCCATGCTCACCTCAGTCAGATCTAACCAGCATCGTGTTCGAGCAGGCTAAACGACAAACGATTCAGCGGCCCCTTCATAGACTTGCCCTCATTGTAGGGTGCTGGCCTGTGCTTTGTCCCCGGTTTCACCGTCAGATGAATCAGGATTCCCAGGCACCCAGCGGGAGCTCTAAAAAGACATGTCCGCCTTCTTTGGCGGTTGGCCATGCCCCCCATAATTATATCTTCTTTCCAGAATACAAAAGATATATCTACATTGCACCCTGAAAATTGCCACAGAGACACCAATATTTCCATATAAGATTACAATACCATGAAAGTCACAATTTCCATGTTAAGCATTTATTCCACTGTCAGTCTCTATTGTGCCAGCAGCTAACTTCCATGTCAGTTTCCTCTTTGCTTCCCAGATGGCCACTGTCTTAATCATGCACATATCTTGATGCCAGGGCATTACCCACAGATGCAAGTTTAACCTTGCTGCAGTTTGGCTCACTCTTCTATTCTAACTTCTAAATTGCCCGTACAGACTTGCTAGGGCAATTTTCGCATTCCATAGTGGTTAAACTAGAATACTAATGTGTGTTTAAGTTTGCTCAATTAAGCACAAATTGTTTACTGCCATTAAAATTATCCACATCAAATTTGGCACACATTTTTTACATAGTAAAGTGAACTTTACAATTCCAGTTTCTATATTCCTTCTAGAAAATGTCCATGGTAAGTTCCTATTGCTAAGCCTTTTATCATATTGGAAATACAGATTCACAATGTACCAGTTAAGCTTCAAATGTGATGTCACTAATGTAATTTGAGCTAGTGTACTGCTGCTACATTGGCTACATTGACTACAAAAAGTTGCCATGCCCATCACATATTATAGACCTGTGGAGTGGTTGAAAGGGTTTTAGGCAGGAGTAAGGACAGGTTTAAGAAAAGGTTAGAAAGGGGGTTAGGGAAGGTCTGGCGCTCACCCACCAAAGAGTAAGCCCATTTCTATTCACAAGCTGAGCTTCTAAAGTTACCACAGGCAAAAAGAAACCCACAATAGCAGTAAATTACTTCAGCTCAGAACTGGAGTAAGTCCAATTCCACACATGATAAGACCAATGGACAGCAATACCCTCACATAGAAAATAATAACAGGAGAGACTTCGATACAACGTCATCGGAAATAAAGTTAAACTGAATAAATTATTTAAAATGGTAAACATCGAAATAAATATAATTTAATGTTAAAAAGTGTCTAAGAATAAAACATATTTGCAATTTAATTGCAAAATATTTTAACAACCTTTTTAATTTATAAATTTGTATAAAATTAACTTTTATTAAAATATAATTAAATTAATTGTATTAATTGAATACACCACTTTTAACAATCGTTAATGTGTATCATACACTTACATTTTTTAACTTTAGGTGAGAATTTATTATTGGATTTGAAAAACCACAAATATTTTCTATCCAATTTAATAAAGCTATATTAATTAAGGATTCAATTCAAAGTTGAGTTAATAGTGCTATTTTGTTCTACATTTAAAATAAATATATAGAATTAATTTACATCAATATTTAACATCAAATATTTTTTTAAATGTTTTTCTAGTTAAATAAACTTATATATATATATATATTTATGTAAATACATGTGTGTGTATATATACATATATATACACACATACATATATATATATATACATATATATATTCACTGAAAAAAACATAGGTTTAAGGGACAGTTATAGTTAGTTGGACATTTCACTCGTACAAAACCTGTGAAATTCCCCCGTTATAGTTAGTTCAGCTAACTATAACTCGCGCCCCCGCAATGCACTGCTGATGACGTCACATTGATGACATCACTGATGACATCTCAAATGACATCACTGATGACATCATGCAGTGACTGTGTGTTTCTGTAAAGTTTAAATATGTTTAATATATATGCCAAGGTGTATTGAATAATGAGTGGGTGTATAAGTGTCTGGATGGATGATTTAGTAGGTGCGTGACTGACTCTATAAGTGAGTGATTAAAAGTATCTTACTAAATGCATGGGTTAGTGACTAAACTGTGTGAATGTCTTTATCCGTCTGTCTGTTGGTGTGTAAGTGGCTGCATGGGTTTGTAAATAGCTTCATGAGTGTCTATATGAGTTATTGATTGGTTGTCTGAGTATCTGTATGGGTGCCTGAGTGTTTGTGTGGGTGGGGTGTGTGTGACTGCACATAGATGTATCAGTGGGTGATTCACTGGGTGCATGGTTTCAAGAGTGCATCTGTGATGGACTGTATGGGTGGGTGAGTGTGTGTATGGGTGTGTTATTGAGTGAATGTATATCTCAGTGGTACATGTGGGAGTAACTACATATGTGAAAGGCAGTATATATGTGTGTTGGAGTATATAAATGGGTATAAGTGAGAGTGTGTGATTGTGAGAGTGGCTGTATGGATGAGTGTGTACTTATATTAGTGATTGTATAAGAGCGTAAGAATGTGCTAGTATTTGTATGAGTAAGTGAGCTGGTGTGTGTATAACTGGTTAGGTGAGTAAATGGCAGTGTGATTAATTATTTGCATGACTGACTAGGTGTGTGAGTACCTCTATGGATGAGTGGTGGTGTGTGAGTGTCTATGTAGGTGTATGAGTGCATATGATAGTCCTGTACTGAGTGACCATAAGTATGAGTGACTGTACAGGTGAGTGAGTGGATGTGTGTGTAGACCTAAGAATCAATGAGTGTGTATGTAGTTATTGGTGTTGGAGTGTCTATGGTTTTGAGAATGTCAGTCTGTAGTTTACAGTGGGTGTATCAAAAGTTATATTAGGGTGTGAGAAGATGCATCAAATTATCACATGGATGATGTCATCAGTGATGTCATCAGTGATGTCATTTGAGATGTCATCAGTGATGTCATCAGTGATGTCACTGACCATGTCATGAGTGATGTAATATGTGACGTCATCAGCAGTGCATTGAGGGGCGCGAGTTATAGTTAGCTGAACTAACTATAACGGAGAATTTCACGGGTTTTGTATGAGTGAAATGTCCAACTAACTATAACTGTCCCTTAAACCTATGGTTTTTTCAGTGAATTTCAAGGTTTTTTAAATGCTAATTTCTAACTATAACGTGTCTGAAACCTATGGTTTTCAGTGAATTTCAAAGGTTTTTAAATGCTAGTTTCTAACTATGCCTACAGAGGTAGGACATGTGAAGAAAGAAGAAAAAACGCACAGAAAGAAGCAAAAGAAATGCAGAAAGAAGCAACAGAAGTCCACAAAGACGAAGAAAAGTCCAGGAAGAAGCAAAAGATGTGCAGAAAGAACCAACAGAGGAGCAGAAAGAGGCCTTGTTCCAAAATCATCCTGTGCCCACAACTTTTTCCGACGTGTACTGGTGGTAACTGACTCTGACTAACCAGAGCCAGTGCTATGCTAAAACACACTTAGAATACAGTGAAAACACCTACATACACTAGGGAACACTATGCGTTGGGGTACCCCTGTGATTAGCATGACCTCCTCTGTAAGTCCCTAGTACATAATAGGGCAGTGGGATTAAAACTACCTCTTAAAACGCGCTACAGGGCGCGTTTGCACAGTGGTGAAGGGAGGAGGGGCCTGAGGTGACATGTGTGCAAACGCGCCCCATGGCACATTTTAAGTTACGGGATTAAATCCCCTTGAATCCTGAGTGTCCTTGGGGCCCAACTAGCCCCCCAGGTACCTACAGTTAGGACCACAGAGCTGAGTTTCAGAGAGGCGTTCCGAGGCCACGCACCTTTTTTCACCTCTCTGCAACGCAACTCTGTGTGCTTACTGAAGGTACCTGGTGGGCTAGTTGGACTCCAGGGACCCTCAGGATTGAAGGGACTAATCCCCAACCTAAAACACGCCACGGGGCCTGTTTGCACACATGTCACCTCAAGCCCCGCCCCTCCCTTCACCACTGTGCAAACGCGCCCCGTGGCATGTTTTAAGTTGGGGGATTAAGTCCCCTTGAATCATGAGGGTCCCTGGGGTCCAACAAGCCCACCCTGTACCTCCAGTATGCGCCAGGGAGCTGCGTTGCAGAGAGGTGTTCAGAGGCCATGCCCCTTTTTACACCTCTCTGCAATGCAGCTCTGTGGCGCTTTCTGGACGTACCTGGTGTGCTAGTTGGCCCCCAGGGACCCTCAGGATTGAAGGGGATTTAATTCCCCACCTTAAAACGCGCCACAGGGCCTGTTTGCACACATGTCACCTCAAGCCCCGCCCCCTCCCTTCACACTGTGCAAACGCGCCCCGTGGCGCGTTTTAAGTTGGGGGATTAAGTCCCCTTCAATCCTGAGGGTCCCTGGAGTCCAACTAGCCCACCATCTACCTCCAAAAAGCGCCACAGAGCTGCGTTGCAGAGAGGTGTAAAAGGGCGTGGCCTCTGTACACCTCTCTGCAACGCAGCCCTCAGCGCATACTGGAGGTTCCTGGTGGGCTAGTTTGCCCCAGGGACCCCCAGTATTCAAGGGGGTCGTTCCCCCATCTGCAAACGCGCCAGGGCGCGTTTGCAGAGTGCTGCAAGGAGGGCGTGGCCTCCGGCGCGATGCCGGTCTTTTGTTTTAAGAAGGGGGCTGTGTGGCCCCCTTCTTTTCTAATTTATTGGCCCTGGGACCCCATCCCCAGGGCCTGCCCCCTAATATTTTGTTTAAAAAAAAAAAAAATTGGAAGGGGGCCGCCTTGGCCCTCCCCAGGCCTTAATCGGCCCCGGGAAACCATCCCGGGGCATGGCCTTCTTTTTTTAAAATTAAACTTATGGAGGGAGCTGCGTTGCCCCCCTCCTCAGGCCACTTATGGCCCCGGGGACCCCATCCCCGGGCCGGCCTTCGTATTTCTTAATTTTTTTTAAATTAAATTTTGGGAAGGGGCGCGTGGCCCCCTCCCGGGCCACTAATGGCCCCCATCCACCGGGGCCTGGCCACTCGTTGGGGACCGTGGGGGGGTCCCCAATCCCCGCACGGTCCCGCTGGCTCCCCGCGCCGGCATTGCTTTTCTATAAGGGGAGCTGCTGACATGCAGCTCCCCTTATGGAAAAGCAATTCTGCTTTGCTTCATAGAAGCGAGAGCAGGTTTCCCTGCTCTCGCTTCAATGAAGCAAAGCAAGTTTGCAATCACAGGACGGGAGCCGCGAGGCTCCCGTCCTCTGATTGCAAACAGCAGTGTCCCGGGGGTAGGCACCCGGGACACTGCAGGAGCCGACCCTGGGGGTGGTGGTCCCCAGGGCCACCACAGGCTTCCAGGAGGGGGGCCGCGCGGCCCCCTCCCATCCTGTGCACAGCCCCGGGGAGGTGGTGGTCCCGGGGCTCGGGGGTCCCTATACGGACCCCCACATTTTATTATTTAGTGCCCCGGGGGGTGGCGGTCCCCGGGGCTGCGGGGGGGCCGTGTGCCCCCTCGCCACCATTATTTTTTTATAGCCCCGGGGGGTGGCGGTCCCGGGGCTTGGGGGGCCTTAGAGGCCCCCCCATATTATTATTAAATAAAACCCCGCATGCCCCCGGGACTTGACCCACCCAGGGGCCAATTAACCACGAAGCGCGGGAGACCGCGCTTTGTTTTTTTTTTTTATCGGCAGGATCCGCTCACCCAGCACGTTTTTTGCTGTAGGACCCCCTGAGCAGGCCTAGAGGGTCAGGGTGTTTCTACCCTGCCCCCTTTTTGCGTTTTGCGCAATTGTTTTTACTGTTTTCTTGTGACTTGGTTCTACCGAGTCACAAGATGGCTGCCAACACTTCCTGGTTTTTGAGTGTTGACAGCCAATTAGCATACAGCTGGTCATCGGGAGGGTGCGCGGATCCTCCGCGGCCATAGATATATATGTGTTTTTACTTTTGATTTTCTCAGCAACTACTGAACGGATTTACACCATTTAACAAAAAGGGTTCTTTCTGAACCAAGAACTACCTCTTTGCCAAATTTGGTGTAATTTCGTTCAGCAGTTCGGGCTGTAGCCGTGTCTAAAGTTTCCTATGGAAAATTGCATGGGGAAAACACGTTTTGGGACCCCCTTTTTTTCTCGGCCCTTGCTTGACGAATCACCCCGAGACTTTCAGGATAGGAGCGGACCAGAGCGGGCCACAAAGTTTGAACATTTCGCGAAGATTCGTCAACCGGCGCCAAAGTTATTTCAATAGAATTTTGCGGATTTCCTATGGAAAATAGGTCCTAACTATAACTATCTACTGGCGACCGCCAGTAGATAATGTGTGTGTGTATATACATATATATACATAGACACACATATATACTTATATATTTATATATATATGTGTGTGTGTGTGTATATATATACATATACATATATATATATTTTTTTTTCACACCAAACCTTCGGAGCACTCAGCAGTGTCAGGATTTCATTTTATTGGCAAACACGCGTTTCAGCTTCCAAGCATTTCTCAATGCCAGTCATGATCAAATTAACTTCCGCCACAATTTAAACAGTCCCGTCCTCACTTCCCATTGGACAGGCAGAGTCTGGTGAGCAATGACGGACTCACAACTCTGTATCTTTTGCATCCGCCATTGCATGGTATGTCATTGTTTTCTCTAAGTGAGGTTAGCTGCATGCTCGTAGCACACATTTTAGTAATATTCAGAATTTTTATACAGGCGAGAACGCGCAGCTATTTCAAGTACCTTGACTCACCAATTGTGGCACAAATAAAATCTCAATTCCTCGCCCTGCCGTACTCCCGAACACACAGGTAAGTGTCTGCAGGAACTGGTTTAGTAACCAAATATCCATCCATTCAAGTAGTGACAACCTCGTGTCGACAGTCACAATACTCTGTGTCCTCGGCAGCGGTTCTGGTAGTAACAAAACAAATGTCCACCATAATGCCACTATATGCTGCCGAACTCTTGCAGGCGGGTGCCTCCGTCATGGCGGTGGCAACCATGTAACAATTTTCACACCAAACCTTCGGAGCACTTTACGGTGTCAGGATTTAATTTTATTGGCAAAAGTCTTTCTGCTTCCAAGCATTTCTCAATGCCAGTCATGATCAAATTAACTTCAGCCACAATTTAAACAGTCCCATCCTCACTTCCCATTGGACAGGCAGAGTCTGGTGAGCAATGAAGGTGTGAAGCATTGTATGGTGTGTCATTGTTTTCTCTAAGTGAGGATAGCTGCACACTCGTTGCACACATTTTAGTAATATCACCAGACTCTGCCTGTCCACTGGGAAGTGAGGATGAAATTGCTTAAATTGTAGATGAAGTTAATTTGATCATGCCTGGCATTGAGAAAGGCTTGGAAGCTGAAACGCGTTGCAATAAAATGAAATCCTGGCACCGCTGAGTGCTCCGAAGGTTTGGTGTGAAAAGTGTTACATGGCTGCCACTGCCATGACGGAGGCACCAGCATGCACGAGTTCGGCAGTATATAGTGGCATTTTGGTGGGTATATATATATATATATATATATATATATATATATTATCTACTGGCGGTCGCCAGTAGATAGTTATAGTTAAAACCTATTATCCATAGGAAATCCGCGACATTCTATTTGAAATAACGTTGGCGCCGGTTGACGAATCTTCGCGAAAGTTTCCAACTTGTTGGGGCGCTCCGGTCCGCTCCTATCCTGAAAGTCTCGGGGTGATACGTCAAGCGGGGGCCGAGAAAAAGGGGGTCCCAAAACGTGTTTTCCCATTCATTTTTCCATAGGAACCTTTAGTCGCAGCTACAGCCCGAACTGCTGAACGGAATTACACCAAATTTGGCAAAGAGGTAGCCCTTGGTTCAGTGTCGTGCCTTTTGCTTAAATGGTGTAAATCCGTTCAGTAGTTCCTGAGAAAATCAAAAGTAAAGTCACATATATATCTGGGCGGAGCCTAACCACACATGTCATCGTGAGATCTGATTGGCTGTCAGCACTTCATCCTGGAATTTCTGGCAGCCATCTTGGGACCAATATAAATGATAGTACCTCATTGAAATGCATTGTAGTGAATAGAAGATTTTGAGGGTCACCAAAAGGAGAACTATAAAGGGTGATAACAGGCTTTAGTTACATTAGAATTTATTTGTTGATGGTACCATACTAATTTTAGGAATTGTGGTGTATTCTAAGGTGATTTTACCATGTGAAAAACCTTCTGCTGGGATATCATGAATCATGTTTGAGAGAACACTATTTTCTCATGCTTGTCCCATGGAGGTTTGGAAGGTGCTCCAGAAGCTAAAATGAGAGCATATTTTCTGTAAATTCACATTATCTTTCTCACTCATGTGAGAATGAAGTCTGACATTCTCAGTAAAACATGTACATCCAACAAGGGCAGAGACTGTCAGTTGATTCCTTTGTGTTCTACTGCAGCTTCCCAGAGTGTTCTAAAGAACAACTAGAGTGCTAACAGCCTTACTTATGACAAAAGTATGGCACACCTGAAGCCATCTTGATTGGAATAAACTGGTAACACTTAAACAATTTAATTTAAAAAGGAACAAAATGATGGGGTTCATTTTGTCATAGAAATTATGGTTAGTGCTGTAGAAAGAAAAATTAGGACATGTTTCAATTGTGATCTCAAATATCTTCCTGTTATATTTCAACAGGAGCAGCCTGTCAGTTGATGCCTTTGTGTTCTACTGCAGCTTCCCAGAGTGTTCTAAAGAACAACTAGAGTGCTAACAGCCTTACTTATGACAAAAGTATGGCACACCTGAAGCCATCTTGATTGGAATAAACTGGTAACACTTAAACAATTTAATTTAAAAAGGAACAAAATGATGGGGTTCATTTTGTCATAGAAATTATGGTTAGTGCTGTAGAAAGAAAAATTAGGACATGTTTCAAGTGTGATCTCAAATATCTTCCTGTTATATTTCAACAGGAGCAGCCTGCCAGTTGATGCCTTTGTGTTCTACTGCAGCTTCCCAGAGTGTTCTAAAGAACAACTAGAGTGCTAACAGCCTTACTTATGACAAAAGTATGGCACACCTGAAGCCATCTTGATTGGAATAAACTGGTAACACTTAAAACATTTAATTTAAAAAGGAACAAAATGATGGGGTTCATTTTGTCATAGAAATTATGGTTAGTGCTGTAGAAAGAAAAATTAGGACATATTTCAAGTGTGATCTCAAATATCTTCCTGTTATATTTCAACAGGAGCAGCCTGCCAGTTGATGCCTTTGTGTTCTACTGCAGCTTCCCAGAGTGTTCTAAAGAACAACTAGAGCGCTAACAGCCTTACTTATGACAAAAGTATGGCACACCTGAAGCCATCTTGATTGGAATAAACCGGTAACACTTAAAACATTTAATTTAAAAAGGAACAAAATGAGGGGTTCTTTTTTAAATAGAAATTATGGTTAGTGCTGCAGAAAGAAAAATTAGGGCATGTTTTAAGTGAGATCTCAAATCCTCTTCTATTTCATTAGAAAATTCTGACATGCAGACTGAAACAATCACTTTCAATACCAGCAGCAGACTACCAGTTAACTCCCTGGTGAGCAGTAGCTTTACTCCAGTGATCTAATGAGCAACTAGAGTGCTAACATTCTGAATTTATGGCAGATGTGAGACACATCTGAATGCCTTCTTGATGGAATCAAAGTAAAAAACTGAAAGCATTTCCTACTGAGGAGACTGCAGTAAATGAAGAAATTAGGAAACTTCATAACAAAGAAGTCTTCCAAGATGGCCACCAGTGAAAAAAGAGCCCAAATGTAGCACAAATATTACCCAGATGTAGCCCACATATAGCCCAATGACAAAAGTGTGCAAAACACTTTTTATTTTTAGTTTTTTTGCAGTTTTATGTAGTGCAGACTGGTCAGGTATTGGAGCATTGCATCTTAAAACATGACCCCCTACACTACAAAAACACCACTGCACTACCTTAAACCCTAAAACACTACCCCCAGCACGACCCCCTACACTACACAAGCACCACTGCACTATCCTAAACCCCTAAACACTACCCCCAGCACGACCCCGTACACTACCCAAACACCACTGCACTAACCTAAATCCTAAAACACTACCACCAGCACGACCCCTACACTACCCAAACACCACTGCACTACCCTAAAACATGACCCCCTACACTACACAAACACCACTGCACTACCCTAAACCCTAAAACACTACCCCCAGCACGACCCCCTACACTACACAAGCACCACTGCACTACCCTAAACCCTAAAACACTACCCCCAGCACGACCCCCTACACTACACAAACACCACTGCACTACCCTAAACCCTAAAACACTACCCCCAGCACGACCCCCTACACTACCCAAACACCACTGCACTAACCTAAATCCTAAAACACTACCCCCAGCATGACCCCCTACACTACCCAAACACCACTGCACTACCCTAAAACATGACCCCCTACACTACACAAACACCACTGCACTACCCTAAACCCTAAAACACTACCCCAGCACGACCCCCTACACTACACAAGCACCACTGCACTACCCTAAACCCTAAAACACTACCCCCAGCACGACCCCCTACACTGCCCGAACACCACTGCACTGCCCTAAACCCTGAAACACCAGCCCCTGCATGACCCCCTACACTGCCCGAACACCACTGCACTGCCCTAAACCCTGAAACACCACCCCTAGCACGACCCCCTACACTGCCCGAACACCACTGCACTGCCCTAAACCCTGAAACACCACCCCTTCACGACCCCCTACACTGCCCGAACACCACTACACTGCCCTAAACCCTGAAACACCACCCCCAGCATGACCCCCTACACTGCCCGAACACCACTGCCCTGCCCTAAACCCTGAAACACTACCCCCAGCAAGACCCCCTACACTGCCCGAACACCACTGCACTGCCCTAAACCCTGAAACATCACCCCCAGCAAGACCCCCTACACTGCCCGAAAACCACTGACCTAAACCCTGAAACACCACCCCCAGCACGACCCCCTACACTGCCCGAACACCACTGCACTGCCCTAAACCCTGAAACACTACCCTCAGCATGACCCCCTACACTGCCCGAACACCACTGCTCTGCCCAAAACCCTGAAACACCAGCCCCAGCACGACCCCCTACACTGCCCGAACACCACTGCACTGCCCTAAACCTTGAAACACCAGCCCCTGCACGACCCCCTACACTGCCCGAACACCACTGCACTACCCTAAACCCTGAAACATCACCCCCAGCACGACCCCCTACACTGCCCGAGCACCACTGCACTGCCCTAAACCCTGAAACACCAGCCCCAGCACGACCCCCTACACTGCCTGAAAACCACTGCACTGCCCTAAACCCTGAAACACCAGCCCCAGCACGACCGCCTACACTGCCCGAACACCACTGCACTGCCCTAAACCCTGAAACACCAGCCCCAGCACGACCCCCTACACTGCCCGAACACCACTGCACTGCCCTAAACTGTGAAACACCAGCCTCAGCACGACCCCCTAGACTGCCTGAACACCACTGCACTGCCCTGAACCCTGAAACACCAGCCCTAGCACAACACCCTACACTGCCCGAACACCACTGCACTGCCTTAAACCCTGAAACACCACCCCGTGCATGACCACCTACACTGCCCGAACACCACTGCACTGCCCTAAACCCTGAAACACCACCCACAGCGCAACCCCCTACACTGCCCGAACACCACTGCACTGCCCTAAACCCTGAAACACCACCCCCTGCACAACCCCCTACACTGCTCGAACACTACTGCACTGCCCTAAACCCAGAAACACCATCCCCAGCACGACCCCCTATACTGCACGAACACCACTGCACTGCCCTAAAGCCTGAAACACTACCCCCAGCAAGACCCCCTACACTGCCCGAACACCACTGCACTGCCCTAAACCCTGAAACATCACCCCCAGCAAGACCCCTACACTGCCCGAACACCACTGCCCTAAACCCTGAAACACCACCCCCAGCAAGACCCCCTACACTGCCCGAACACAACTGCACTGCCCTAAACCCTGAAACACCAGCCCCAGCACGACCCCCTACACTGCCCGAACACCACTGCACTGCCCTAAACCCTGAAACACCACCCCTGCACGACCCACTACACTGCCCGAACACCACTGTACTGCCCTAAACCCTGAAACCCCACCCCCAGCATGACCCCCTACACTGCCAGAACACCACTGCACTGCCCTAAACCCTGAAATACCACCCCCTGCACGACCCCCTACACTGCCCGAACACTACTGCACTGCCCTAAACCCTGAAACACCACCCCCAGCACGACCCCCTACACTGCACGAACACCACTGCACCGCCCTAAACCCTGAAACACTACCCCCAGCAAGACCCCCTACACTGCCCGAACACCACTACACTGCCCTAAACCCTGAAACACCACCCCCAGCATGACCCCCTACACTGCCCGAACACCACTGCCCTGCCCTAAACCCTGAAACACTACCCCCAGCAAGACCCCCTACACTGCCCGAACACCACTGCACTGCCCTAAACCCTGAAACATCACCCCCAGCAAGACCCCCTACACTGCCCGAAAACCACTGACCTAAACCCTGAAACACCACCCCCAGCACGACCCCCTACACTGCCCGAACACCACTGCACTGCCCTAAACCCTGAAACACTACCCTCAGCATGACCCCCTACACTGCCCGAACACCACTGCTCTGCCCAAAACCCTGAAACACCAGCCCCAGCACGACCCCCTACACTGCCCGAACACCACTGCACTGCCCTAAACCCTGAAACACCAGCCCCAGCACGACCCCCTACACTGCCCGAACACCACTGCACTGCCCTAAACCCTGAAACACCAGCCCCAGCACGACCCCCTACACTGCCCGAACACCACTGCACTGCCCTAAACTGTGAAACACCAGCCTCAGCACGACCCCCTAGACTGCCTGAACACAACTGCACTGCCCTGAACCCTGAAACACCAGCCCTAGCACAACACCCTACACTGCCCGAACACCACTGCACTGCCTTAAACCCTGAAACACCACCCCGTGCATGACCACCTACACTGCCCGAACACCACTGCACTGCCCTAAACCCTGAAACACCACCCACAGCGCAACC
The DNA here is from genome assembly GCA_963921515.1 of Calotriton arnoldi. NCBI lineage: Eukaryota > Metazoa > Chordata > Amphibia > Caudata > Salamandridae > Calotriton > Calotriton arnoldi. Next base: position 342,102 of record CAWUFW010014237.1, on the reverse strand, counting down.
CCCTACACTGCCCGAACACCACTGCACTGCCCTAAACCCTGAAACACCACCCCCTGCACAACCCCTACACTGCTCGAACACTACTGCACTGCCCTAAACCCAGAAACACCATCCCCAGCACGACCCCCTATACTGCACGAACACCACTGCACTGCCCTAAAGCCTGAAACACTACCCCCAGCAAGACCCCCTACACTGCCCGAACACCACTGCACTGCCCTAAACCCTGAAACATCACCCCCAGCAAGACCCCCTACACTGCCCGAACACCACTGCCCTAAACCCTGAAACACCACCCCCAGCAAGACCCCCTACACTGCCCGAACACAACTGCACTGCCCTAAACCCTGAAACACCAGCCCCAGCACGACCCCCTACACTGCCCGAACACCACTGCACTGCCCTAAACCCTGAAACACCACCCCTGCACGACCCACTACACTGCCCGAACACCACTGTACTGCCCTAAACCCTGAAACCCCACCCCCAGCATGACCCCCTACACTGCCAGAACACCACTGCACTGCCCTAAACCCTGAAATACCATCCCCTGCACGACCCCCTACACTGCCCGAACACTACTGCACTGCCCTAAACCCTGAAACACCACCCCCAGCACGACCGCCTACACTGCACGAACACCACTGCACCGCCCTAAACCCTGAAACACTACCCCCAGCAAGACCCCCTACACTGCCCGAACACCACTACACTGCCCTAAACCCTGAAACACCACCCCCAGCATGACCCCCTACACTGCCCGAACACCACTGCCCTGCCCTAAACCCTGAAACACTACCCCCAGCAAGACCCCTACACTGCCCGAACACCACTGCACTGCCCTAAACCCTGAAACATCACCCCCAGCAAGACCCCCTACACTGCCCGAAAACCACTGACCTAAACCCTGAAACACCACCCCCAGCACGACCCCCTACACTGCCCGAACACCACTGCACTGCCCTAAACCCTGAAACACTACCCTCAGCATGACCCCCTACACTGCCCGAACACCACTGCTCTGCCCAAAACCCTGAAACACCAGCCCCAGCACGACCCCCTACACTGCCCGAACACCACTGCACTGCCCTAAACCTTGAAACACCAGCCCCTGCACGACCCCTTACACTGCCCGAACACCACTGCACTACCCTAAACCCTGAAACATCACCCCCAGCACGACCCCCTACACTGCCCGAGCACCACTGCACTGCCCTAAACCCTGAAACACCAGCCCCAGCACGACCCCCTACACTGCCTGAAAACCACTGCACTGCCCTAAACCCTGAAACACCAGCCCCAGCACGACCGCCTACACTGCCCGAACACCACTGCACTGCCCTAAACCCTGAAACACCAGCCCCAGCACGACCCCCTACACTGCCCGAACACCACTGCACTGCCCTAAACTGTGAAACACCAGCCTCAGCACGACCCCCTACACTGCCTGAACACCACTGCACTGCCCTGAACCCTGAAACACCAGCCCTAGCACAACACCCTACACTGCCCGAACACCACTGCACTGCCCTAAACCCTGAAACACCACCCCGTGCATGACCACCTACACTGCCCGAACACCACTGCACTGCCCTAAACCCTGAAACACCACCCACAGCGCAACCCCCTACACTGCCCGAACACCACTGCACTGCCCTAAACCCTGAAACACCACCCCCTGCACAACCCCCTACACTGCTCGAACACTACTGCACTGCCCTAAACCCAGAAACACCATCCCCAGCACGACCCCATATACTGCACGAACACCACTGCACTGCCCTAAACCCTGAAACACTACCCCCAGCAAGACCCCCTACACTGCCCGAACACCACTGCACTGCCCTAAACCCTGAAACATCACCCCCAGCAAGACCCCCTACACTGCCCGAACACCACTGCCCTAAACCCTGAAACACCACCCCCAGCAAGACCCCCTACACTGCCCGAACACAACTGCACTGCCCTAAACCCTGAAACACCAGCCCCAGCACGACCCCCTACACTGCCCGAACACCACTGCACTGCCCTAAACCCTGAAACACCACCCCCTGCACGACCCACTACACTGCCCGAACACCACTGTACTGCCCTAAACCCTGAAACCCCACCCCCAGCATGACCCCCTACACTGCCAGAACACCACTGCACTGCCCTAAACCCTGAAACACCACCCCCTGCACGACCCCCTACACTGCCCGAACACTACTGCACTGCCCTAAACCCTGAAACACCACCCCCAGCACGACCCCCTACACTGCACGAACACCACTGCACCGCCCTAAACCCTGAAACACTACCCCCAGCAAGACCCCCTACACTGCCCGAACACCACTGCACTGCCCTAAACCCTGAAACATCACCCCCAGCAAGACCCCCTACACTGCCCGAACACCACTGCCCTAAACCCTGAAACACCACCCCCAGCAAGACCCCCTATACTGCCCGAACACCACTGCACTGCCCTAAACCCTGAAACACCACCCCCAGCAAGACCCCCTACACTGCCCGAACACCACTGCACTGCCCTAAACCCTGAAACACCAGCCCCAGCACGACCCCCTACACTGCCTGAACACCACTGCACTGCCCTAAACCCTGAAACACCACCCCAGCACGACCCCCTACACTGCCCGAACATCACTGCACTGCCCTAAACCCTGAAACACCAGCCCCAGCACAACCCCGTACACTGCCCAAACACCACTGCACTGCCCTCAACCCTGAAACACCAGCCCCAGCACGACCGCCTACACGGCCCGAAAACTACTGCACTGCCCTAAACCCTGAAACACCACCCCCAGCAAGACTACCTACACTGGCCGAACACCACTGCACTGCCCTAAACCCTGAAACACCACCCCCTGCACGACCCCCTACACTGCCCAAACACTACTGCACTGCCCTAAACCCTGAAACACCACCCCTCAGCACGACACCCTACACTGCCCGAACACCACTGCACTGCCCTAAACCCTGAAACATCACCCCAGCACGACCCCCTACACTGCCCGAACACCACTGCACTAAACCCTGAAACACCACCCCCTGCACGACCCCCTACACTGCCCGAACACCACTGCACTGCCCTAAACCCTGAAACACCACCCCAGCATGACCCCCTACACTGCCCTAACACCACTGCACTGCCCTAAACCCTGAAACATCACCCCCAGCACAACCCCCTACACTGCCTGAGCACCATTGCTCTGCCCTAAACCCTGAAACACTAGCCCCAGCACGACCCCCTACACTGCCCGAACACCACTGCACTGCCCTAAACCCTGAAACCCCAGCCCCAGCAAGACCCCCTACACTGCCCGAACACCACTGCATTGCCCTAGACTCTGAAACACCAGCCCCAGCAAGACCCCCTACACTGCCCGAACACCACTGCACTGCCCTAAACCCTGAAACACCAGCCCCAGCACCACCCCCTACAATGCCCGAACACCACTGAACTGCCCTAAACCCTGAAACACCACCCCTGCACCGACCCCTACACTGCCCGAACACCACTGCACTGCCCTAAACCCTGAAACACCACCCCCTGCACGACCCCCTACACTGCCCGAACACCACTGCACTGCCCTAAACCCTGAAACACCACCCCCTGCACCACCCCCTACACTGCCTGAACACCACTGCACTGCCCTAAACCCTGAAACACCACCCCCTGCACCGCCCCCTACACTGCCCGAACACCACTGCACTGCCCTAAACCCTGAAACACCACCCCCAGCATGACCCCCTTTACTGCTCGAACACCACTGCACTGCCCCAAACCCTGAAACACCACCCCCAGCATGACCCCCTACACTGCCCGAACACCACTGCCCTAAACCCTGAAACACCACCCCTGCACGACCCCCTACACTGCCCGAACACCACTGCACTGCCCTAAACCCTGAAACACCACCCCCTGCACGACCCCCTACACTGCCCGAACACCACTGCACTGCCCTAAACCCTGAAACACCACCCCCAGCACGACCCCCTACACTGCCCGAACACCACTGCACTGCCCTAAACCCTAAAACACCACCCCCAGCACGACCCCTACACTGCCCGAACACCACTGCACTGCCCTAAACCCTAGAACACTACCCCCAGCATGACCCCCTACACTACCCGAACACCACTGCACTACCCTAAACCCTAAAATACTCCCCCAGCACGACCCCCTACACTACCCAAACACGACTGCACTGCCCTAAACCCTAAAACACTCCCCCAGCACGACCCCCTACACTACCCAAACACCACTGCACTGCCCTAAACCCTAAAACACTCCCCCAGCACGACCCCCTACACTACCCAAACACCACTGCACTACCCTAAACCCTAAAACACTAACCCCAGCACAACCCCCTACACTACCCAAACACCACTGTACTACCCTAAACCCTAAAACACTCCCCCAGGACGACTCCCTACACTACCCAAACACCACTGCACTACCCTAAACCCTAAATCTACCCCCAGCATGACCCCCTACACTACACAAACACCACTGCACTACCCTAAACCCTAAATCTACCCCCAGCATGACCCCCTACACTACACAAACACCACTGCACTACCCTAAATCCTAAAACACTACCCCCAGCACGACCCTCTTCACTACCTAAACACAACTGCACAATTTATTACAGGCGTTGCAACGCAGGCCTGTGGTGCTTACTGGAAGTACCTGGTGGGCTGGTTGGGCCCCAGGGACTCTCAGGATTCAAGGTGACCTAATCCCCAACTTAAAACGCGCCACGGGGCGCGTTTGCACAGTGGTGGAGGGAGGGGCGGGGCCTCAGGTGACATGTGCGCAAACACGCCCTGTGGTGCGTTTTAAGTTGGGGAGTTAATTCCTTTGAATCCTGGGGGCCAACTAGCCCACCAGGTACCTTCAGTAAGCACAACAGAGTTGCGTTGCAGAGAGGTGAAAAAAGGTGCGTGGCCTCGGAACGCCTCTCTGCAACTCAGCTCTGTGGTCCTAACTGTAGGTACCTGGGGGGCTAGTTGGGCCCCAGGGACCCTCAGGATTCAAGGGGACTTAATCCCGCAACTTAAAACGCGCCATGGGGCGCGTTTGCACACATGTCACCTCAGGCCCCCCTCCCTTCACCTCTGGTTAGTCAGAGTCAGTTACCACCAGTACCCGTCTGAAAAAGTTGTGGGCACAGGATGATTTTGCAACAAGGCCTCTTTCTGCTCCTCTGTTGGTTCTTTCTGCACATCTTTTGCTTCTTTCTGTGCGTTTTTTCTTCTTTCTTCACATGTCCTACCTCTGTTGGCATAGTTAGAAACTAGCATTTAAAAAACCTTTGAAATTCACTTAAAAATCATAGGTTTCAAGCACGTTATAGTTAGAAATTAGCATTTAAAAAACCTTTGAAATTCACTGAAAAAACCATAGGTTTCAGGCACGTTATAGTTAGAAATTAGCATTTAAAAAACCTTTGAAATTCACTGAAAAAACCATAGGTTTCAGGCACGTTATAGTTAGAAATTAGCATTTAAAAAACCTTTGAAATTCACTGAAAAAACCATAGGTTTCAGACACGTTATAGTTAGAAATTAGCATTTAAAAAACCTTTGAAATTCACTGAAAAAACCATAGGTTTTAGGGTCAGTTATAGTTAGTTGGACATTGCACTCGTACAAAACCCGTGAAATTCCCCTGTTATAGTTAGTTCAGCTAACTATAACTCGCGCCCCGCAATGCACTGCTGATGACGTCACATATTACATCACTCATGACATGGTCAGTGACATCACTGATGACATCACTGATGACATCTCAAATGACATCACTGATGACATCATCCATGTGATAATTTCATGCATCTTCTCACACCCTAATATAACTTTTGATACACCCACTCTAAATTACAGACTGCCATTCTCAAAACCATAGACACTCCAACACCAAAAACTACATACCCACTCACTGATTCTTAGGTCTACACACACATCCACTCACTCACCTGTACAGTCACTCATACTTACAGTCACTCAGTACAGGACTATCATATGCACTCATACACCTATATAAACACTCACACACCGCCACTCATCCATAGAGGTACTCACACACCTAGTCAGTCATGCAAAAAACTTAATCACACACCCATTTACTCACCTATACAGTTATACACACACCAGCTCACTTACTCATACAAATACTAGCACATTCTTACGCTCTTATACAATAACTGATACAAGCACACACGCATCCATACAGCCACTCTCACAATAACACACTCTCACTTATAGCCATTTAAATACTCTAACACACATATATACTGCCTTTTATATATGTAGTTACTTGCACATGTACCACTGAGATATACATTCACTCACTAACACACCCATACACACACTCACCCACCCAAGCAGTCCATCACAGATGCACTCTTGAAATCATGCACCCAGTGAATCACCCACTCACACATCTATGTATAGAGTCACACACACCCCACCCACACAAACACTCAGGCATCCATACAGATACTCAGAGAACCAATCAATAACCCATATAGACACTCATGTAGCTATTCGCAAATCCATGCATCCACTTACACACCAACAAACAGACGGATACAGACATTCACACAGTTTAGTCACTAACCCATGCATTCAGTAAGATACGTTTAATCACTCACTTGTAGAGTCAGTCACTCACGTACTAAATCATCCATTCAGACACTTATACACCCACTCATTCTTCAATACGCCTTTCCCTATATATATTAAACATATTTAAACTTTACAGAAACACACAGTCACTGGATGATGTCATCAGTGATGTCATCAGTGATGTCATTTGAGATGTCATCAGTGATGTCATCAGTGATGTCACTGACCATGTCATGAGTGATGTAATATGTGACGTCATCAGCAGTGCATTGTGGGGCGCGAGTTATAGTTAGCTGAACTAACTATAACAGGGGAATTTCACGGGTTTTGTACGAGTGCAATGTCCAACTAACTATAACTGTCCCTAAAACCTATGGTTTTTTCAGTGAATATATATATATATATACAAACACACACACACACATCTCAGGCAAGTTTCCAATCAATTCCTTAACTTTAGAAACCTTGAATACCTTTGGTTGTAGTTAAACTACCTTTAAATGTCTCTTCCTACCCAATGGGAAGTATTTATGTTCTCCATCAAGACATTATTGAGCCTTCCAAGGTCACCTCCCCTACTTCCTTCTGCAGAAATCAAAAATGTTGTTTCTTATTAAATAACTGGACACTTAACACATTTTGTATCTCTCCACAATGTTGTATAACATGTTCAACTGCCCATTCCTTTCAGAAACAAAACACAGCCATAACATCCCCAAAACCCTTCACCACCTAGTTTGTTGAATTATTACCCTGCTTTCACATATCCACTGGACTAACCGTCTCTTGAACTAAGGTCCATTTTCATAATCCCCTTTTTCCAAATTTCTCTGTCGCAGCACCTTTTCATTCTTGATTATTCCTGTATGTCGACGATAGCAACAACATAGCGATGATTGTCTGACTCTCAAAGTAGTGGACGAAACCTCTTTTAATGTCTCTTTCTTGTTCCCCTGTTCAATCCTCTGTCTCTAAGGTTTCCGTTGCCATAAACTATATTACAGGTAGGTATAATTGACTAATTTGTCAAGAATACATTTGTTAAGGTTACCTCTTTTATACATTTCATTGGCTTATATGATATTGCATAAGTATCCTTATAATGCACTATTTGTGTTTAATGTAACACATTTACTTTAAGTTCCTTAGTGTTCTTGATTCTATCCAATATCCTTGTTCCGAGGTTCTATAGACTGTTGGCCGCACATAGTCGTTCCATCTTCCTGTATCCCTTTGCCAAGGGTCAGCTCCAAAGCCCTGCGACTAATATTATATGATGCCTCTGCCATGTTTAATCTTCTCTCGTGGCTCAACAAGTACATTTTCTGTCTCTAACCTACCTTGTGCAGAGTGTAGTTTCGAATGTTGTCAAGCAACCTAACATTCCGTAAGTAACCACTTACATGTATTATTTAATTTCGCAAGTCCTGTCTTCTCATTTCTACAATATTCTTAAAAATGACTTCTTATCCATTCTCATTTCTCATTCAGAATTATTTGTTGAATCACAATACGACCCAGCCACCTCCAAAAGATATAACGTAGATCATTGTGAAAATTGGCAGGCAGTTTTAAAATGTTGTCATGTTTCGTAATGAGATAAATATGACATGTTATGATGGGAAGGAAATCCTCTATTTGAACATGCAGTGAAATGTATATTTAATTCTTTTTTGGGGACATGGAAAATGCAAATGCCACTGGCCCAAAGAACAATAAAAGTACTATTTTGGTATGACAACATGCATATTTAGCAACATAAACATACTATTTTGGTGTGACAACATGAATGTTTAGCTAATGAGAATGACCGAACAATATTGCAACTCTTTTCATTAATCCAATGCTCCCATTTATTTTTAATAAAAAAGGAATTACAAGGGTTCCCTGATGTAGAGAAATTGATCTGTCCCTATGCACCCAAACAAGCTGTGGATGGAGAGTTAAGGTATTGATTTCAGGAGCAAATGAGGGCTTTGTTCTTCTAATAATGCTAGCAAACAAAGCGACATGATCATGAGCATCCTTCCCTCCGGACGCAGCAGTGGAAACCCCTTTGTTATTGTTCTTTTTATTTTATTTCTTTGGCTTGTTAATGTCAATTGTTTACGAGTGCTAATGGACCGTGTTTGGAATGGATGTGGTTGGGGAAACAGGTATTGCGCACAGCACTCTAAAATGAATTATCAGGATGTCACAGTGACATCAGTAGGAGAAACACAATCAGAATGAGAAACGAATCAAGTAAATACAGTGACAGATGCATGGCTCAAGAGACCATCTCTTAAAAGGGAGGCACAACGACCCTAAAATTAAGGTCAGAGAACATATTCGTGAAGAGTGGTTGGAAGATTGAATTAAATTGTAGGTTTAAAAGTATACAAGTTATACAAGCCTGGGATAAGGACACCACCACTGGGAGACACACAGCAAAAATACAAAGGGAAAGTAATCATTACATGCCAACACTTATGTCAAAACATGTAAACATGTAATACCGTAGGCCTTAAGGATTTTTTTGACAAGGATCTCGATTTGTTGCTGCTAAAAATGGAAGAAATAGTTGTATTCAGCTGTCATGTTAAAGGCAACAAAGGACAATTAAAACTAACCTGAATATCTTGTAACATTGCAGCCAGCAGGATTCGGAAATGCTCACCGGTTGGCCTGATCGATTCAGTAGATTTCATAGGAACTCAAGTTTAAAAAGCGTGTTATTCCTGTTGCCTGCGTGAGACTCAAAAGAGTTTGAAGGTGAAGGAACAGAGCGTAGATACCTAAAAGTTATCTTGCAACTTCTTGCTTCCACCCGGTGTTTGCTCAACATTAGAAAAGATTGATTACATTTTTAAGAAAAGGAATAGGATGCAGTTGACTAATCTGGGACTAATCATTTTCTACAAACTAGGTCCAATTTCATCACCCAACAAGTCCCTTCACGCTGGGTTAGTGAATTACTGAAACAAATTACCAAAATCCAATTCGTATCTTCATTTCTATTATACCAATTGTGGTGATGCGATCTTTATATTGTTGACAGGGTTTGGCAAACCAATACTTGTTTCTAGAAATACTCATAAACTAGAAAAACACCTCTAAAAAAACCAGACACTTTGTATATTTATAATGTTTATCTAAATAATGTGAAATAAATGCTCATCAATACCAAAATACAGTACAAATCATAGATCATCACAGAGCAACGATATCAGAGAAATAAAAATACATCTCAATTTGTCAGTGCATAAAGGAGTGGAAAGGCGAAGAGACAAAGAGGTTCAGAGACAAAATACATTTGCAAATGATTATGCAAATTCAGTTTTCTGTCTATACTAACCCAATTGAATAGGAAATCTACTCCCTGGCCATGAGAGCAGTAAGCCCCTCAAGAAGAGTTGAAGAGGCAAAGATTAAGTCAGGAATCAGCAGACAGGAACAGCCAGCTCAAGAATAGGAGACAGCAAAGAAGGCCTCTCCTCACGCAGGTAGGAAAGCAAGCCACCAACTAACCATCATCTAACTTAACCCCTCCCACCATGAACCTCAATTATACCCTAAAACCCAAATGTCCAACCCACATTTGTGTCAGAACAGAGGATTTCTCTACACATGATTGGTTAAGGAAGGGGGTGTACTGTCACACCACTCTCGTCATGTCCATCTCTCTCAATGTCTTATTGTTTATTTATTCTGCATATCTACTTCCACCCCAAGAATTACAAATTCGAGCCACTGTCATAGCATTCGTTTCCTCCATCCCAGTCATGTACCAATTCTGTGTCACATTTATCCGTTTATGCCGCACAAAGAGGAAATGTTCTTTCAGTCAAGGAAAAAATGTTTTCTTTCAGCTGTCACTTGGCAGGCACACAAGATCTGTGAAGGACACTTGTCTTCTACTTTCAGCATCTTGTTAAACTCTATTTTGCAGAATTTATTTCATTCTCATTAACTCCGTGTTTTCCCGCAGAACAGAAAACCATGCTTCTATGAAAAACAAACACAGGAATTATTAATCACTTATAATGCTTTTCATTACGCATCCACCCAATGCTGCATCTATCCATGCGCAACCCATGTTAATATTATTTTCCTAGCAAACGTTAATAATGTGCACAAAAGCAGCATTAGTCTTTTATTTTTCATTTTGTCAAGAAGCATTTGCGGCCTACTCCAGTGCTTTAGTACGCGCTTGTGCAGTAGCATTTTCCCTCATGTTAGGCTCTTTTCCACATTAGTTTTTCACTGCACACGGTTAGTATATATTAATGAGGGTTCAATTCAAGCAGGTTTCATTTTGCTGAAACCCTGCTCCATCAATCCCCCCTTTGATGGTGTTTTGAGCCATCAATCAACCAATCAATCAGGGGTTTTAATATGCGCTACTCACATGTGAGGGTCCCAAGGCGCTGGGGGGGGAGGTGCAGCTCTTCCTGAAGGTGTGCAGAGTGGGGGAGCATCTGATGTTGACTGGGAGCTTGTTCCAGGCCTTTGCTGTGACCTAGGAGAAGGCTCTTCCACCTGCTCTGGTTCTGCGGATGTGTGGGGGTCTCTGCCAGGGCGAGGGCGGCGGAGCGGAGGTTTCTTTGGGGTACGTGGAAGGAGACTCTTTCGTTGAGGTATTTGGGTCTGATGTTGTGGAGGGATTTGTAGGCGTGGGTGAGTAGCTTGAAGGTTACTCTCTTCTCGATGGGGAGCCAGTGGAGGTCTTGTAGGTGCAGGGACATGTGCTCATGTCTTGGGGTTCCGAGGACGAGTCTGGCTGCGGTGTTCTGGATGGTTTGGAGCTTGTGTAGCAGGGATTTGTTGATTCCGGCGTAGAGGGCATTACCGTAGTCCAGTCTGCTGGTTATGAGTGCGTGGGTGACGGTCTTTCTGCATTCGGGGGGGATCCACTTGAAGGTCTTGCGGAGGATGCGGAGGGAGATGAAGCAGGTGGAGGCGACGGCGTTGATCTGGCGGGTCATGGTGAGGGAGGAGTCTAGAATGATGCAGAGGTTTCGGGCGTGGTCTGTCGGAGAGGGTGGGTTTCCGAGGGTGGATGGCCACCAGGTGTTGTCCCAGGCGGTGGAGGAGGGTCCAAGGACGAGGTCCTCTGTCTTCTCCGAGTTGAGCTTTAGGCAACTGTTGCTCATCCAGGCCGCAACGTCTTTCATTCCTTCCTGGAATATGAGTCTGGTGTCTTCTGGGTTCTTCGTGAGGGAGAGGATGAGCTGGGTGTCGTCGGCGTAGGATACTATGTTGAGCCCAGGCTGTCTAACGATGGCAGCGAGGGGGGCCTTGTAGATGTTGAAGAGGGTGGGGCTGAGCGAGGATCCTTGGGGTACTCTGCAGTTAATCTCTGTGGGTTCAGAGAGGAAGGGTGGGAGTCTGATCCTTTGGGTTCTGCTGGCGAGAAAGGAGCGGATCCAGTTGAGGCCGGTTCCCCGTATGCCGGCGTCGTGGAGTCTGGCGGCGAGAGTGCGGTGGGAGACGGTGTCGAAGGCTGTGGAGAGGTCTAGTAGTATGAGGGCCGTGGTGTGTCCCTGGTCAAGTAGCATGCGGATGTCATCGGTGGCGGTGAGGAGGGCGGTCTCGGTGCTGTGGTTGCTGCGGAATCCGGACTGGGAGGAGTCGAGAATGGCGTTCTCTTTGATGAAGGTGGTCAGCTGGGCTTTGACAAATCTCTCAGTGACTTTGGCTGCGAAGGGAAGGAGAGAGATGGGCCGGTAGTTTTTCAGGTCCGTCGGGTCTGCCGAGGGATTCTTGAGGAGGGGCTTGACCTCTGCCTGCATCCAGTCATCGGGGAAGATGCCGGATTCAAAGGAGGCGTTGATGGTCCGGCATAGTTCCGGTGCTATGGAGGCGGCGGCTCTGTGGTAGATGTGCGGCAGGCAGGGGCCGTGGGGGCTCCTGAGTGGGTGTTCGTCATGGTCGTAGCGGTGTCCTCGGTGGTAGCCGGTTTCCAGGTGGTGATGGTGGGCTGGTTGTCGATGGCGGCGGGGAGGGTGGTGTCTGGAGTCTGTTTGCTGAAGTTGCCGTAGAGGGCCTTGATTTTCAGGTGGAAGTGGGAGCTGAGTTTGTTGCAGACATCCGTGGCTTTGCTGGGGGGTTTGGAGAACTACTGTATGACGTTGAAGAGTTCCTCTGCGTTGCTGGCGTTGGTGTGGATTTTGTTTCGGATAAAGGTCCTCTTGGTGTCTCTTATGTGCTGGTGGTATTCAGTCATGGCGTTCCTGTGGGTGTTCTGGTCTTCAGTGGTTTTCCTGTTTCTCCAGAGTTTCTCGAGGCGTCTGCAGGAGCGCCTGGCTTCCTGGAGGTTGGTTGTGAACCAGGCGACCTGCAGGGGGCATTGTCTGGCGGGGTGGCGAAGGGGTGCGAGCCATCACCAAAATACCCACCAATACAAATTATCACTTTCAGAAAGCAGTTGTTCTCTCTCGCTTTACCATTATTCCATCTAAATCCTTCATTATTTCATAATAATTCCCTTTCTTGTCCTCTAATTCTATCTCTTCTCTCTTTCTCTTTCTTGCTCTCCGTTTCACATCAGATGTCTCCTTTTTGCATTTACAGCATTTATAAATCAGAAAAATCATTAGTATTGCTGTAGCTGCTGCAATGATAGGCGTTAGTATTCTCCCTAATACACTATTCCCAAAGGTAGCAAACCAATTACCCATGGAGGAAAAACTCTTAATAAGTTTCTCCCAAGCACCGTCAACCTTTAGTACAGCCAAATCTTCTCGAAGATTTGTAATGTTCTTAATATACCCCTCCAGACTCTTACTCTTATCAGGGATATAAGTACAACATTGTTGAATTTTCAACATATTACAGACTCCACCCTCCTTGGCCAATAATACATCAAGGGCAAGTCGATTTTGTAAAACCATTGACCTAATTGCAACCATCTCAGTATCAATCATCAAGAAACCACCAACAGTATCTGTTGATAAACAATGAACCACTGTGGACAATTTTCTAATCTTATGCGAGTTTAATATAACTCCAACTGAAGGTATCAATGCTCCAAAAATATCTCCCACTATTTCTGAAAAACTCGCTCCTCTCTTATTATGTATTAATCCATTCTTTACTTCATTGATTCTATCATTTTTATCCAAGGGGTACACTTTTGGAAATACAATCCCAATATAATAACATCCATACCAATGTGCAGGCAACCTATAGTAGGCATTCTTACCACACACATAATAGATTCCCGGAAAGACAGGATCAGTTCCTCCTTTTATTCCCCATCCTCCCGTAATTAGGAAAGTATGATCACACTCACTAGTACCAATGAAATAATTGTTATAATCAGTTTTCAATCTAAGTAAGCAAAGCTTCCCTCTATGATGCCAGTCCAGGGTCATGGCAGCGTATGTCTCACCCTTCTTATAATCTCCCTCTCTGAAAGCCCATGGAGGTACATGAGACTTTTGCTCAGCAGCCTTTCTCTTGAAATCCTGCCTTCTATCCTCTACCATGTTAATGAATTCTATTTCTTCAAACCGCAGTCTATATGTTAAGTTATGTCTCTGTGAGTATACTATATCTATTGTTTTTGTTGGATGAAAAAATTCCCCCATATATTCTGCATTTTCAGCACTACTTACTCTATTCATGTTCTTTCTAATAGGAATTTCTGAAAACACTAAATCCATGTTAGAATAATAATATTGTAATCTACCTCTCTCGTAAAAGAGACTCGTTAGAACACTACAAGACACTCCATATGTTAAAGGTAGGTGATGGTAAGTCACCTCTTCTAAGACAGACAATGGTATTTGCATGCACACATAACAATCTCTCGCATCCATCGTATCAACATACTCATACAACAACTTGGTAAAAACATTTAACGAAAAGTCATTAATTGATTTATCTTTATGGTAAATCCTGTCACCTTCCATCTTTTCTATATTAGTATGTGAGATTTCTTTAAGACTTTTAGAATCTACTTTCTCACTCATCACACCATTAGTATTATTTTTATGGTTAGTTACCATTAAGACAGGCACAATAACAATTAGTGTTAACCACACCAACATTAGTAATAACATACTAAATAAGCAAGCATTAATATATCTACTTTTAAACCTATGATTTTGATATCCAGTCTCTGCTATTTTTGCCATTTAAAGGAAAACATTTATATCAATTCAAAAAGAAAAAAGAAAAACTAGAAAAGCTAGAAAAACTATAAAACTATCTAAGTAGTGTATCCAAACACTTCAAGCCTTCTTCTTCTTCCTTCACCCCCTCTTTTTTTTAATTTTTTTATAGCCTTTGATTCAATTTCTTCTTTAGTTCTCTCTGAACAAATTATTTAATTTTCTGCACCCTTTAGTTTACACAGTTCTTTTAGGGTGGTTCAAAACCATTTGCTTCACTCTGCTTTGTACCGGTTTTTTCTTTGCTCTGATCTGTATGCTCCATTTCTTTCAATACCACATATGTCCATTCTGGAGCTGTGTATTTCTTGTTCGGAACTCTTACTCTCTTAGTTTTCCAAACTAATTCTTCTTCTGACTCACTTTGTTCTGTTTTGTTTGGTACTTCAACTATCGTGTCTGGTGTTTTCTTTTTCAGAGTGTATTTCAGTCTTTTCACTCCTTTTGGCCACACATCACCTTTTCTTGCTTTCTTAACTTGCACAGTTCCTTCTGCTTCAGTGTCAAGTTCGCAAGTTCTTTTATTCAGTTCTTTTCTCTGTTGCACTTGCTCTTGATTCTCATTTAACACTTCTCCATCGTCACTTTCAACAGCAGTCTTATGAGACCCAGTAGCTGGTGTCCACTTTATTCGACTTTGTTCCCGATAAATCACGTGTTCAATACCTTCAGAATCTGTAGCTTCAGACTCGAAGGGCCCGATTCACAGAACTAACTTAAGACAAAATCCTAAACTTACTACCATTTTGGTATTCACAGAAGGCACTTACTCATTTTGGTATTCACAGAAGGCACTCACTCATTTTGGTATTCACAGAAGACACTTACTCATTTTGTTATTCACAGAAGGCACTTACTCATTGATGAGTAAGTGCCTTCTGTGAATACCAAAATGAGTAACTTATTCATTTTGAGTAACTTACTCATTACCAAAATGAGTAACTTACTCATTTTGAGTAACTTACTCATTTTGGTATTCAGAGAAGGCACTTACTCATTGATGAGTAAGTGCCTTCTGTGAATACCAAAATGAGTAAGTGCCTTCTGTGAATACCAAAATGAGTAAGTGCCTTCTGTGAATACCAAAACGGTAGTAAGTTTAGGATTTTGTCTTAAGTTAGTTCTGTGAATCGGGCCCGAAGGTTTCACGTTCTACAGCTTCTGGCTTTTCTTGACTCTCTGCCGGTCTCTGCTCGTCTTCCTCTTGTCTTTCAAGTGTACCTGGGACTCTCCTTGTGTGACTTGCGTGTATCCAATTTGGCAAGCCTCCACACTTCACTGCTGTTGTTGTCACCAGTATTATCTGGTATGGGCCATGTCATCTAGGTTTCAGACATGACTTTCTCACATGCTTCTTCACCAGGATCCACTCTCCTGGACTTAAATCATGTGCTTGCTCTTGCTGTGTTGTGGTTGCACTTTCTCCAACCTGATGTGACACAGAACGCACCACATCAGCCAATCCTTTGCAATAATCAAGCACCAAATCATCAGTTATATTCATCAGTTGATTTGCTGGTACAATCGGTTGTCTCATTGCTCTCCCCATTATAACTTCATGAGGGGATAATCCAGTCTTTTTATCAGGAATGCTTCTCAGACTCATTAATACCAAGGGTAAAGCATTTGGCCATTTCAGTGCTGTGGATGCACACACTTTTGACAGTCTTGATTTAATAGTGCCATTAATTTGCTCAACCACACCTGAGGCTTCTGGTCGATAGGCACAATGCAGCTTTTGCTCAATTTGTTATGCTGCGCAAATCATCTGAATTATTTCATTATTAAAATGTGTACTTCTATCCATTTCTAAAGAGACTGGAAATCCAAATATAGGAATGATCTCTCTCAAAAGCAACTTAGCAACTGTTAAACTATCATTTCTTCTCGTTGGATATGCTTCTAAACAATGAGAAAACAGACAAACAACAACCAAGACATATTTCAGTCCATTACAAGGAGGAAGCTCGATAAAATCAGCCTGTAATCTAGTAAAAGGACCTGCTGCTTTTCCAATCCGCCCCCAACTGACAACAGTCTTTCTACCTGGATTTTGCTGCTGGCCCACTATACATCTCTGGCAAAGACTCTCTGCAATAACCCTGAACTTAGTATTGTACCATGACTGTTTGAAGAGCCTAATCATGGCATCTCTTCCCACATGTGTTACTCCATGGTACATCCTTGCAAATTGTGAAAGCAAGCAGTCTGGCATTACTGGTCTATCATCCACGTACACCTATATTTCATCTTCTGGTCTCTTTGTACAACCTGATTTCATCCAAATTTCTTTCTCTTCTTCACCAGCTTCTTCTTGCAATTGTCTAACTTCATCCAATGTTTCTACAGAAGAGAACATCAAGTGACAATTTCTATTCTTTTTTTCTGCTCCTTTATTAATCGAAACCGGATTTTGTGCACAGAAACGAGCCACTTGGTCTGTGTATCTGTTACCACTAGTCACATAATCATTTCCTGATTTATGTGCCTGGCATTTGACCACTGCAATTTCTTTAGGCAATTGTAATGCATTCAGCAAATCTTTTACATCTTTGCTATTTCTGATCGGGGATCCTGAAGATGTCAGAAATCCACGTTGCATCCACAATTGACCAAAATCATGTACCACCCCGAAACCATGTTGACTATCCGTAAATATGGTTATCCTCAAATTTTTGCCAATTATACAAGCCCTGGTCAAAGCGAACAATTCAGAAATTTGAGCTGAATTTATCCCTTTTAGACAAGATGCTTCAAGAACTATGGCCACTGTACATACTGCATATGAAGCACGCAATGCACCCTTTTCATCTCTAAGACATGAACCATCTACAAACATCACACAATCTGATTCTGGTAATGGTGTATCTTTTATGTCAGGCCTTGGTTTTTTACACAACTCTGTCACATCCAGACAATCATGATCTGCTTCATCTTTTACTTCTTCACAACTCGAACTCGGCAACAAAGTCGCTGAGTTCAGTGTCGTGCATCATGTTACTGTCACATTCTCAGCACCCAAGATCACTCTCTCATATCTAGTCAAACGACTACTTGTCATATGTTGTGTCATCCTTGTCAGCAAAATCTCAACAGAATGTGGCACATACACTCTCAATGGATGTCCCATCACAAGTGATTCACTCTGCTCCAGACTCACACAAGTAGCAGCCACTGCTTTCAAAGAACCTGGCAACGCTGCAGCCACTGAGTCCAAAGTAGCAGAAAAATATGCCACTGGACGACGCGCCATTCCATGTGTCTGCATCAAAACTGAAACTGCACATCCATCCTTCTCACAACAGAATAATGCAAAGTCTTTAGAATAATTTGGCATTCCCAATGCAGGTGCTCGACAAAGACTCAACAAAAGCCTTCATGCTTTCTTCATCTAGTTCGATCGGATCGACTACATCTTTGTGAATCAATCTCTGTAATGGCTTGGCTATCAGTGAAAAACCACTGATCCACTGTCTGCAGTATCCAACCATGCCCAGAAACATTCAAACTTCTTTCTGTGTTCTGGGAGGACCCATTTGCAAGATCACAGCAATTCGATCTTGTGATACTTCCCTGACTCCTTTCTCAATTTTGTGTCCCAAATATTGAACCTCTTTTTGACAAAACTGCAATTTTTTGGTGACACTTTATGCCCACCTACTGCCAAATGGTTCAGTAGAGCAATTGTATCTGTCACACATGCTTCTCGTGTCTTTGATGCCACCAATAGGTCATCGATGTATTGCACCAATACTGAGTCTTCTGGCATAACCAATGACTCCAGACAGTTTTTCAGAATTTGATTGAAAATCGAAGGACTCTCTGTATACTCTTGAGGGACTCCGCACCATGCCAATACATGGTCTCCAAACCCAAAAGCAAAAAGATATTGGCTATCCTGATGCAAGGGTATCGAAAAAAATGCTTGCCACAAATCAATCACTGTGAACCATTCCGCGTCACAGTGAATTTGGTAAAGAATTACAGCTGGGTTTGGCACTATCGGACAACAAGGTACTACAATCTTATTAATTTTTCTCAAATCTTGCACAATTCTATACTTGCCACTCGGTTTTTTAATTCCCATAATAGGTGAATTACAAGGACTCCCTAGTCTGTCTCAGAACACCTTGTTGAATCATTTGCTCAATTACAGGAGTAACTCCTGCAATGGTCTCAGGACTCATTTTATACCGTGGTGTTTTCGGAAATTCAGCACCTTGTTTGACCAAAATTTGAATTGGATCAATACCCTTCATCAATCCGATGTCTTTCCCTGTAAAATCCCACACATCAGTCGTCACAGTATCTCTCAATTCAACAGACAAATCCTACGCTGTAAATAAAGGATACAAATCATTCACTTCTGTCCCTTGCCTTGCTAACATCACTTTGAAAGCAACATCCTCATCTGGTGTTTGAAAAGCAATACCATCTGGTGTACAATAGATGGTGCAGTTCATCTCACACAACAAGTCCCTACCTAGAAGGTTCACCGGACTCGTATCGCACACCACAAACCAATGCATATCTCTAAATTCTCCAATATGAACCTCCATTGGTTTGGTCACTGGAGTTCTAATATACTTATTTGAAACTCCTACAACTTGGATTGTTTCTCCCGAGAGGGGTAGGTTTGGAATTTCTGCTGCTCTCACAGTAGAACGGGTAGCACCAGTGTCCACAAGGAATGTAATATCACTACCTTCCACTTTCCCATCCACAAAAGGACCTGATTGATCTACCTCTAGAGATGCGCCAAGCACGCACTCTTCCTCCCCCCTCAGGCACCGTCATTGAGATGAATCTTAATCACTCTCAGGACATTCCAACCAATATTGCGAAACAATCTGTCCATTTTGTTTCTTGCCACTTTGTTCACTCGTGTGAAATCCAGCATTCGCACTGTATCTCTGTACCTGAGCATTCACATTATTTGGCATAGGAGCTCGAGGCACTTGTACATGTTGTACCTGTTGTACCTGTGGTGTGTAACTACCTGTTGCAGCTGTTGTTGATTCACAACCACCTCATTCTGCATCTGTGGATTAAAATTTTGAACCATTCCATTATTTTCTAACAAGAACTTACACTCGTTCTTCCAATGTCCTAACCTTCCACAGGCATGACAAGGAAACTTCCTCTTCATCTCTTCCTTATTATTTCTACCTCTACCCTTTCCCAGTAATTGCACTTGAACACCACCATTCGGTACAACATTCATACCAGGTAACTGACCATTTTGAAAATTCTGATTCTGTCCTTTCATTTGGAAACCTGTTTGAGAAAAATCAACAAAATTCCCATTTTTCTGCTGTGCCGCTTTCACTTGCGCCCACATCATTTTCTTTTTCAATTTCTTATGCCTAGATTCAATATCATCACTACAATACTTTGCATACCTCAGTATCTCATCCACTGTCTTGTTCTGCCAACAAATCAAATGCTGCTGAATCATATTACTAATTTCAGGTTTCAATCCAAACACAAACTTATACACAAAATGTCCCATATCTTTGTCAGTTATGCTTTCAAAACCACTATACTGTTTAAACACCTGTAAAAGTCTCTCGTAGTAGGCATGTACTGTTTCTTTTGACTCCTGTGTCATCCTGTCAATCTTAACCCAATCTGTTTCTTTTGGGGAAATCTTACTCTTCAAATAAGTGATCACTTGATTATATTTCTTCATCACCTCTTCTGAAGGCACTCCAGTTTTAACATCTCTAGGATATTCCTCATTTGGCCAATCGATTGCAATCTTACACTCAGTCCATAAATCAGCTGGAACTACAATGTCAAACAAACCATCCAAATCTTTCAACAAGACCTTTGAGACCTTTATAAACCTCTCTACATGTTTATACCACTCAACAGGCTTTTCTCTCAACCTTGGGAAGTCATTTGTAAAGGACGATATGTCCTGTATGAACATATCCACCATCCGGAACTTCTCTCATTGGATATATCATTTCAGCAGGTTCTGTCTCTTTTAAGGGAAGCAAAGAAGATGCAGTTACACCTTTACTTGCAAGCGCCTCTTCTTTATTTCTCGCCCATCTGCCTTTCCATCGTTCCAAATCACCCCATTTTTTTGAAGTATTAATCAACTCCTTTATTTGCAATCGTTTACCAGATGCATTCAAACTCTTCAGATCCTTATCACTAAAATCCAACCTATATGTCTTTTGTAAAGCTTTCGATTTCTCAATATCCACTCCATATTCCTGTGCTGCTTCTGCCAACTTCTCATGCAAATTTCTCGCTTTCAATGTAATATTCTTACACAAGAATAACAACTCATCATCCTGATATTTACTCAATCAATCAATCAATTAATCAATCAAACAAACTTTATTCGGTTTTCACAAATGAAACCATAAAAGTATTCTACTATACCATACATGGTAAAAAGGATAAAATCGTCGCATCGGAAACATTGCTGCCCTAAAAGTTCTTATACAAAGCATACAATAAGTTATGAAGTGCATTTATCGTAGTTCATAAAAAATACAAGAACAGTCAAAGATGTGATTCTGGAGGCCTCCTCTATACTATATATATCATCAGAATGGCTAAAATAAAGGAAGTATGCCTTTATGGGTACAATCATTTAATCAAGGCAAGCTCTAAGCTTCACTGCTAATTTAAAAAAATTAAGAACAAATAAAATGGAATCTTCATACAGCAATTGTAGGTGAATAAATGCTGGGCGCACCTGCTTAAATTTCAATCTTCTTAAGACCGGGTTAATACAAGCTTTCCGGGGAGTTGCATAATAATTATAAAATATTATAAAGTGAAGCATGTCCTGTGGAGACTCTCCGTCGCAGCCACAGGATTCTAGAATCTGGCCTCTCCTACTCCCCCTTGGTGAGGTCAACAAAAGGTGAAACAAATCCAATCAGAACCTAGTCAGTAACAAATTTTCATAAGTGCTGAAGACTCCCAGGAGATATGGCTCGGTCATCAGTGTTGTTTTCAAGATTAAAAATTTACGAACACTGGATTTCCTCAGTTCCAGCTCTTCCCTCTCCATTTTCCTTAGTCTACAAAAGGACTCTCTGACCCACCCCAAATCGCTCTTAGTCACCACTTCTGGATGTGTGAAGAGGTCCACTCTTCCCAAACTTTCAAAACTGCTTTTGATGTATCTAAGCCAGGGGATATAATGAGCATAATCAAGAGACATACACTCCTTCCAGATTAAACGGCTCAAAGTCGTTCCCTCATTCAGCCAAATCTTTAGCCAACATTTTAAAGGGCATTATGCCAATAGATCACAGAGATAAGGCACCCCCAATTCCTCATGAACCACCATATTCAACGTTCCTCGGGGCACACCTAGCAAACGCTTCAGAAATGAGTTCTCAACTACTTGTAACT
Source organism: Calotriton arnoldi (assembly GCA_963921515.1). NCBI lineage: Eukaryota > Metazoa > Chordata > Amphibia > Caudata > Salamandridae > Calotriton > Calotriton arnoldi. The sequence continues at coordinate 319,924 of CAWUFW010014237.1, read as the reverse complement.
CATTCATGGGGACATAACCCCATAATTCGCTACCATATGCTGCCTTAGTGACGCACTTGGCCTGGTATGTCTTTAAAAGTGCAGCAATCGGTCTCCTACCTAGTTTGGAAGCAAAGTTTAGAACAGCCGTATTTGCACGCACTAGATCCCCCCTTTTTCTCTGTTTTAATGGGCCCCACTTCATTTGGTCATCCATTAGGACCCCCAGATACGAAAATACATCAGTTCGAGGAACTTGAGCAGATCCGACCATAAATTGACAAGGCTTTTTCGTGCGAGGTCCCACCTGCATCACATATGATTTAGAATCGTTTATTGACAGGTCCAAGTTTGCCATAAAGGAGGAGAAGGAGTCCAGCAATGTCTGTAAACACCATGCAGTCCTAAATAATAGTACTGCATCATCTGCATATAATAAAACCGGCAGACCACGTCTGCCCACCTGTGGATAAACTACCATTGTCTTAGTTAAAACTTTATCCAAATCATTAATATACAGATTAAACAAAATAGGGGCTAAAATACACCCTTGACTTACTCCTCTCCTTATTGCAACTTTACGGTTAACCTCTAGATCTTGGTAGAATCTAACCTGCGCCTTGGTTGAATGGTGGAGGTCTTCCAAAAAGCTGACAATATTGCCATCTACCCCCATAGCCAACATGGCCTGCCAAAGTTTGGACCTATTCACGCGATCAAACGCGGATGACAGGTCCATGAAGGCTAGGTGAATAGTTCCCGGGCGAGCTACTGTATATTTATTCAGGATCATAGATAAGTTAAGGCACTGAGGCGAAACCCATACTGAACATCCGGTAGGACAGTATGTTCCTCTGCCCAACTAGACAGCCTTTCCAGGAGTACTCGACCTACCACCTTTACTACCGAATCCAACAGCGAGATTGGTCTATAGCAGCGGGTGCTGTCTGGGTCGCCCTTTTTAAAAATAGGCACTATCGTAGAAATGGCCCATGACTCAGGGCAACCTGTCTTTACAGCGGCATTCATCACCGCCGTAAGGACCGGTGCCCAAAAGGTTGCACCTGATTTATAAAGATCCGGTGGAATACCATCTGGACCCGGGGCTTTGTTGCACGACAGCCCCATGATGCCATCTTTAACCTCATCTATATTGAAAACCAAGTTGGAGGTATCTGCCTCGCAACCTGGGATGCAGTGTAGGTCAGGGGGGCACTGGAACATAGCTTCAAAATGAAGAACCCACTCTTCTTCAGTAATGTGGGCACCCACTGTACTTCCTTCCTCCTTATTCGAAAAAGGGCTATTAATTATACTCCAGAACCTGGAACTGTCCCTCAGCGTGCTAGCCACAATTAACTCCCTCCAGGCTTCCTCCTTTAACATGGACTTCCCAATTCCCACCTGTACTCCTTTCGACAGATTCTAACTAAGGTCAAGTCTCTTGGACTCTTATTCAGAGCTTCCCTCAACTTCTTAGCTGCCCGGAAACAGTTAGAGTCAAACCATCTAGGTTTCTGAATAACCGTTCGCCGACACGGGGCACTTAAAAAAACACTAATTTTGGCGGAGATAGTGTCAAAAGCACTAATGACCTCACCCAGGGCCGTTGACGGGGAGGTGCACTGGGCTAACTCTTTAGTGCATGAAGCAGTTATTAACTCATAGAAAGCATCTGGGGATATCTGGGCCCATTTAAGCCGCCTTCCACCATCTGTTGGTCTCACCACCCCACTCTGCCCGGCCCCCCCTCTATGTGACAGTAAAGGCCCACTTAGTTGTACGCACAAAGGGTTGTGATCACTGTATACACTGGGATCAATATTAAATCCCCTGAATAACTCAAGTAGAGGTGTCGATACCAATATAAAGTCAATAAATGACCCACCTCCATGCCCTTTAAATGATGGTATAAGTGCCTTACTACGGGGGCCAAATAAGCACATGAGGGACGATAAATCAAAGTCATGTGAAAGACCATTCAGCATGTCACCTAGTGGGGTGTGTTCAAAATGAGTTCCCCTCAAACGTGGACAACCCAGGTCTACCAGGCTAGAAGTCCTAGGATCACCACATGGGTGAATGTTAAAATCCCCGGCGATCATAAGGTTTTTAAAGGCGGCATTAACATGTTTCCTTAAAAAAGAGCCTAAACGGGAGATATTACACACATCCTTTACACAGTACGTCGAATTATACAAATTGATAATACCCAATTTATGGCACCCCTTACTCAATACCAAAGATTGTAGACATGGATTCTCTGTTGATAAGGCCAGTATCTTGCACTCTACTGCCAAAGAAATGTAGATAGCCAGGCCTCCTCTTGATCTTCCCTGCAGGTGAGGGAGAGGCCGGGACAAAGAAGGATTTATAGCCCTTCAACGGTGGACTACTTTCAGAGCACCATGTTTCCTGCAAACAAATCACGCTATACTGCTTTATGAATAATATCCACAAAGGGTCAAGAAACTTGTTGGCTAAATATATGATATTTACTCAATCTCTCTGGACTTATTGTACCAATAATAATTTCTTCCAGATCTACCATTAACCTACTTATATCTATATTCTCTTTGGACTTACTGGGTGCCATTCCTCTAATCCAAGCATCCAATTCTTCTGGTGAAGGTCCCACTGAGATCCCTGATACTGAAGTTGTTTCTCTCACATTTGGCAATAATTTTCTAGGATCAATCTGTACATTCCTTTTTGGCGTTTCAGTCACATTTCCATTTATTGGAATATCAATCGGTGACATACTCATCTCATTTGATTCTGGTCCACTAACATCCCTAGCACTATTCACTGGAACTGTCAATGCATGCACTGTCGAAATGTTTTGACCCTCACTATACAATGGAACTATAGGACCAATTGTTACCGGAACTGATAACGCTTCTGCATTTAAACTCATCTGACTAATTTTCTGAGTCAATTCTTCTTTTGCTCTATTGAGCATTTCGTTATCTCTCGCCTGTGAGACTCGAGTAGCTGATGAAGACTGTAAAACTAATGGAACTTGTGAAGCTTGTGGTACCTGTGGAACTTGTGGAGCTTCTATCTCAATTAATAATAATGCCACTTATACAGAGCAACGGCTACCCCCAGCAGAGGTGTCCCAGCGCTATAGCGGAAGTCAGGTAGGGAAAAGCTGGTCAGGCGCTAATCCTGGCTAAACAGCCAGGTCTTCAGGGTCTGCCTGAACTCCCGTTCCATCTCCACCCCACACATATGTGCTGGCAGGGCGTTCCAAAGCTTGGCTGTCTTCACTGTGAAATACCTGCCTCCCACTCGAGATTTGGCAAAACGGGGTACACAGAGCAAATGCTGGGAGTTAGATCTTAAAGTGCGTTTAGATTGGTAAGGGCGCAGCCTATGACTGAGGTACTTAGGTCCCTTATTATGTAGGGCACGATGGGCTAAGGTTGAGGACTTAAACTCGATCCTTTTTGCAACTTAGAGCCAGTGCAGTTCCCTAATATGTGGGGAGATGTGGTGGCGGAATGGTACCCGGCGGATAAGTCTTGCCGCCGCATTTTGCACCATCTGGAGTCTATGGATCAGATATAGAGGAAGGTCAAGGTAAAGACTGTTTGCGTCGTCCAGCTGAGATGTCACTGTAGCATGGACTACGATCCTACGACTTACTTCAGGTAGAAGGTGCAGGAATTTCCTAAGGCTTTTTAGTTTCCCGAAGCAAGACAACGTGATGTGCTGGACCTGAGTTGCAAAGGAGAGATCCGAGTCCCACTTGATGCCCAAATTCCTAGCGGATTTTACTGGGCTTGGGGGGGAACCCAGTTCCACTGGCCACCATAGTCCAGCTTGCGGTGGTGAGACCTGGCCGAAAAATAAGACCTCCGCCTTATCCGCATTTAGTTTAAGTTTGTTCAGGTTCATCCAGCATACGATGTCCTTTAAGCACCGTGATAGTCTGGCGAATGAATCCTCAGAGTGGTCTTTGAAAGAGAACACCAGCTGGGTGTCATCCGCATAGGAGACAGCTTTCACTTCCCAGGGATTAATAATGGTAAAGAGAGGCGCCAAGTAAATATTAAAAAGTAAAGGGCTAAGGGCCGATCCTTGTGGCACGCCACACCATAATAGTGTAGGGTCCGATTGATACGGTTGGAGAAAGACTCTTTGAGATCTATCAGTAAGATAAGATCTAATCCAAGCCAAAGCTGTATCCTGTATCCCTACTTGCTGAAGTCTTTCCAAAATGAATGTGGTGCGAGACCGTGTCAAAGGCCGCCAATAGATCCAGGAGGATCAGCATCGCCAATGCCCCTGCATCTACTGACATTCTCACTGACTCTGCAACCTCCACCAAAGCTGTCTCAGTGCTGTAGCCTGATTGAAAACTGGACTGAGTATCCTGAAGGATGTCGTGCTCATTTATAAAATTGGCCAGTTGTCGTTGGGCCAGTTTCTCTAACATTTTAGCTGGTGCAGGTAACAGCAAGATAGGTCAGTAATTGCCCATCTCCTTGGTATCCGCATTCGGTTTTTTCAATAATGGAAGCAAAAAAGCATGCTTCCAGATCTCAGGGAAGATGCCAGAGGATAAAGATGTATTCCAGATCAAGTTTAAGGCTGGATTGATCCAGAGAGCCAAGGATCTAAATAGCGTGGGTGGGCAGGGATCTGACGGGGAGCCTGACTTGCACTTTAAGATTTCGGCTAAAGATTCCTGAAGGGATATAGAGCAGAACTCTGAGAGAGTTCCACCGGATTTGATATTGTCCTTTAGCTGAGGTGCCGCAGTGTGCTCACCATCCTTGAAGGAGGCATATACTTTCCGGATTTTCTCATCGAAGAAATTTGAAAGGTCAGTGCATAAGGACGGGGAGGCCGGAATCTTTCCCTCAAGGGCCGAGGGACTAGTGAAGGATTTTACGACCCTAAAGATCTCTTTACTTGTAATCTCCACACTTTCAATACGCAAGATGAAGAATTCTCTTCTAGCTGTCCTCATCATTTTCCGGAGTTTTTTTAAGGCTGCCTTATATACTAACTTGGTCTCCGAAGAATAATCTTTCCTCCACAGCCGTTCAAGTTTTTTACACCCACACTTTTCAGTTCTTAGTTCCGCAGAGAACCAAGGAGCCGAAGTTGAGTCCCTCGCGGTCCTCACCACTCTCAGAGGAGCCGCTGAATCAAGAGCAGAGGTAATCCTTGAATTGAATGTAGCTGCATCCTCATTTGGATTACCCAAACTATGACGACCTTTATCTAAAAGCACCGGGCCCAAGCTATCAGTTGTAGCCTTTTTCCAGTTTCTTCTCAGCACCATCTGCTTGCCTCCCTCACGCTGTAAGTTCCCCAGGCTGAATGAGAAAGGGACCATATGGTGGTACGTGCAAACCAAACATTGAGTGGCCTCAACTCTCATAGTAGAAATACTAGAGAAGATGAGGTCCAGGGTATGGCCAGCTCTGTGAGTGGGGGCATTTACATATTGAGTGAGGTTAGCTCCACTTGTCACGATTCACTCCCTGTGCTCTCGTTCCCACCACCAGGGGGCCGACTTGTGGGGCTTTCCAGTATTCTAATATGCTTCCAAACACTCCCCTGTATGCATATCCTGACTTCCCGGCATTTGGACATTATTTAGGAATTGACATCCATTCCCAATCCATGCCGGGTTTTGTGGAAGCCAGTCTGCTCATGCTGGAAACTCCATTACCTGTAATCCCCTGCTCACTGCTTTGTCTCCACCCCTGCAGGCCAAGGATGGGTGGAGGAATTCAGTTCACCTGTGGCTGGCCGCTCCCAGCCTGCTCACACCTGATGCATGTGATTACTGTGAGCTCTTTTAAGCCCCAGCTCCCTTCAGCCCGGTGTTGGTCATTGTAGCTGTATACCGGTGAGGCCGATCCTTGTTTCCAGTGTTTCCTGAGCTTTTGATAACCTTGTTTCCTGAGCTTTTGGTATTACTTGATTCCTGAGCTATAGGTAATACTTGTTCCTTGATTCCTGAGCTATAGCTATTCCTTGTGCCTGAATTAGCACTGCCTGCAGTGCTACCTTGTTTCCTGAGTACCTGAGCTATAGCTATTCCTTGTGCCTGAATTAGCACTGCCCGCAGTGCTACCTTGTTTCCTGAGTTCCTGAGCTATAGTTATTCTTTGTTCCTGTTCCTGGGCTTCAGCTATTTCTTGTTCCTGATTTGCACTGCTTGCAGTGCTCTCTTGACCCCTTCTTTCCTGAGCTGTAGCTATTTCCTGTTTCCTTGAACCAGTACTGCCTGCAGTGCTACCTTGACTCCTGAGCCTTAGCATTCCTTGTTCCTGAACTGCAGCAGTTTCCCTTCTCCTGAACTAGCACTGCCTGCAGTGCTACCTTGACTCCTGAGCCTTAGCATTCCTTGTTCCTGACCTGCAGCAGTTTTCCTTCTCCTGAACTAGCACTGCCTGCAGTGCTACCTTGACTCCTGAGCCTTAGCATTCCTTGTTCCTGACCTGCAGCAGTTTCCCTTCTCCTGAACTAGCACTACCTGCAGTGCTACTTTGACTCCTGAGCTTTTGCTCAATTCTTGTTCCTGCCCCAGCACTGCCTTTTATGCTACTTTGTTTTCTTGATTCCTGAACCTGCACTATTCTAGTATACCCTTGTAGCCTCCCCTTCTGTATATCCTTTTCCAGTCCCTGCCTGTCTTCCCATTTCCTTGGTTCCAGTTCTAGTTAGTTTGATGTCTTTCTATTTCTGCTGTCATGCTTCTGTTACCTTGTATGTTTGTTACCTGCTTTCTGCCAAGTGTGCCCTGTGATTTCCTTCCTTTCCTGTTAAGCACTCCTCCTTGCTAGCTCCTTGTCTATTGTGCTTGTGTTTAGTTCTACCCCTTTGCTGTTACTGCCATGCGTGTTCCTGTTTGATCGCCAGGATCCGTGGGCACAGCTGACTACCTAGGTGGTGTTTCTTGTTCACTGTAAGTATTGTCTTTGAGTTACTGTTATAACATCACCATAGGTATCAGCTCCACAGACCCTGCCTTTGCATGCATATCCTATATGGGGGTATTTTCAGTCAGTATCTGTAACAGCAATTGTGGGTGAGGAACTTACTGAGCTTCAGTCTTACCGTGTGGAGCTCCTGAGTGCTTTACCCCACATTCCCTTTATTGTTAATGTTGTATTATATATATGTCTTGCACGTCCGTCCTGGGTGTAGTTAGTCTGAATGCTAAATTGCCTTGTGAGTGCCCTTCCTTTCTGAGTCTTAGCCATCTTGGTCCTTTGTACAGGCTTCCCCTTTGGATCCCTTTTCTCCTCTGACTTCCTGTGTGATCCTGGGAAGCGCTGTACTCCTCTCTCTGTGTACATTTTCTACCCCGTTCCCAGTCCTTGCCCAAGTCCCTGACTGTGTTCCCGACATAGTCCCAGACAGTCCCTGACACCACTAAGTGACCTTATTAACTGGGAGGCCTGAGGGCAGGTGGGGTCATCCGCGTGTAGATTAAATCACCAAGGGCTATAAAATTAGCATACTGCAATGACTTCTGAGCAATCAAATTATATAATTCCAGGGTATTCCCACTTACACAGTCAGGCGGGCGATAGATTAGCAGGCCAGCAAAGCAAAGGGTGGGGGTCGGTTTTATGCAAACATTTAGACCTTCAATATTTCCTGGCATAATCAGTTCAGACGTAGAGATGTCCCAGGATTCTTTCGCAATAATAGCAACCCCACCACTTCGTCTATCACCCCTCCTGTTTGCGCAAAAGATACGGAAGCCGGGAGGAATAGCGAGGGTCAAGGCGGGTAGAGAATCCTCTTTTAGCCACGTCTCAGTTAGAAACAACACCTCCATGGTGTTATCTATTAAGGATAGCCAAATATTGTCTGCATGCCTAGGAAGTGATCTACAGTTGACCAACCCTGCTCTAACCTCACTACATGGTAACTACCGATCCCTAGGGTGCTTATTTCTCCTCTGGGTTATTACGTCCCGCATCTCCAAGTTAAAATTACAATCTGTGCAGTGTAAAGACATGGCATAGTTGAGTCACCCCATAGCGTTTCTGTGCCCTGTTGGCTTCTTAAGGCCATGAGATAATCGCTTGAGTAGGAGATGCACTAACCGCTTCCCTTTCGAGCAGCATCGCAGGTGCTGGCCGCGATGCGGACGGGCGCAGACGAGCTTGCCTTTGGCGCGCCTTCAGCACGCCGGCGGCGCGTTGGCTGCGTGTCTGCGACGCAGTGCTCATTAAGTAGGTGCCTGGAAGCAGTCCTAGAAAGCTGGACTGCTCACCTTTAAAAAATCGATACAAAAGGGGATGATGGACGGAACGCTTGAGCCAATCAAACACTCACCCCCAGTCAACTGATCTGGGTTTAATCCATCATCATTCTTTAGCTCACTCCACCACCCCAGTTCAGACATGGCCATATGCAAATCAGTCTGACCCTGTGCCTCATGGGAACAGTCCAGCCCGAACTGCCAAGCCATGTCTTCCCTGGACCGGAAACAAGCATCCTAGGACCGGTTTCTGGCATTCCAGCCGTCATCAGCCAGGCTTGCTTGAATCCAGTGGCAAAGTGAGCAAGGGACCCACGTCTGGGCATACCCCCGCCAACTTAGGGCGAACAAAGCGATACAAAAGGGGATGATGGACGGAACGCTTGAGCCAATCAAACACTCACCCCCAGTCAACTGATCTGGGTTTAATCCATCATCATTCTTTAGCTCACTCCACCACCCCAGTTCAGACATGGCCATATGCAAATCAGTCTGACCCTGTGCCTCATGGGAACAGTCCAGCCCGAACTGCCAAGCCATGTCTTCCCTGGACCGGAAACAAGCATCCTAGGACCGGTTTCTGGCATTCCAGCCGTCATCAGCCAGGCTTGCTTGAATCCAGTGGCAAAGTGAGCAAGGGACCCACGTCTGGGCATACCCCCGCCAACTTAGGGCGAACAAAGCGATACAAAAGGGGATGATGGACGGAACAGCTTGAGCCAATCAAACACTCACCCCAGTCAACTGATCTGGGTTTAATCCATCATCATTCTTTAGCTCACTCCACCACCCCAGTTCAGACATGGCCATATGCAAATCAGTCTGACCCTGTGCCTCATGGGAACAGTCCAGCCCGAACTGCCAAGCCATGTCTTCTCTGGACCGGAAACAAGCATCCTAGGACCGGTTTCTGGCATTCCAGCCGTCATCAGCCAGGCTTGCTTGAATCCAGTGGCAAAGTGAGCAAGGGACCCACGTCTGGGCATACCCCCGCCAACTTAGGGCGAACAAAGCGATACAAAGGGGATGATGGACGGAATGCTTGAGCCAATCAAACACTCACCCCCAGTCAACTGATCTGGGTTTAATCCATCATCATTCTTTAGCTCACTCCACCACCCCAGTTCAGACATGGCCATATGCAAATCAGTCTGACCCTGTGCCTCATGGGAACAGTCCAGCCCGAACTGCCAAGCCTTGTCTTCCCTGGACCGGAAACAAGCATCCTGGGACCGGTTTCTGGCATTTCAGCCGTCATCAGCCAGGCTTGCTTGAATCCAGTGGCAAAGTGAGCAAGGGACCCACGTCTGGGCATACCCCGCCAACTTAGGGCGAACAAAGCGATACAAAGGGGATGATGGACGGAACGCTTGAGCCAATCAAACACTCACCCCCAGTCAACTGATCTGGGTTTAATCCATCATCATTCTTTAGCTCACTCCACCACCCCAGTTCAGACATGGCCATATGCAAATCAGTCTGACCCTGTGCCTCATGGGAACAGTCCAGCCCGAACTGCCAAGCCATGTCTTCCCTGGACCGGAAACAAGCATCCTAGGACCGGTTTCTGGCATTCCAGCCGTCATCAGCCTTCATCCCCTTTGGTATCGCTTTGTTCGCCCTAAGTTGGCAGGGTATGCCCAGACGTGGGTCCCTTGCTCACTTTGCCACTGGATTCAAGATAGCCTGGCTGATGAGGGTTTTGAACCCGAAACCGGTCCCAGGATGCTTGTTGCCGGTCCAGAGAAGACATGGCTTGGCAGTTCGGGCTGGACTGTTCCCATGAGGCACAGGGTCAGACTGATTTGCATATGGCCATGTCTGAACTGGGGTGGTGGAGTGAGCTAAAGAATGATGATGGATTAAACCCAGATCAGTTGACTGGGGGTGAGTGTTTGATTTGCTCTAACGCTCCGTCCTTCATCCCCGTTGGTATCGCTTTGTTCGCCCCTAAGTTGGCAGGGTATGCCCAGACGTGGGTCCCTTGCTCACTTTGCCACTGGATTCAAGATAGCCTGGCTGATGAGGGTTTTGAACCCGAAACCGGTCCCAGGATGCTTGTTTCCGGTCCAGGGAAGACATAGCTTGGCAGTTCGGGCTGGACTGTTCCCATGAGGCACAGGGTCAGACTGATTTGCATATGGCCATGTCTGAACTGGGGTGGTGGAGTGAGCTAAAGAATGATGATGGATTAAACCCCGATCAGTTGACTGGGGGTGAGTGTTTGATTTGCTCTAACGCTCCGTCCTTCATCCCCTTTGGTATCACCTTTAAAAAATGGCACCTATGAATGTCCCTACCGAGCGGAGTAGAAATGGCGCTCCACTCGGAAAATACAAATTAGAACTGCTAAAAAGTGCCCTCAAAAATCAGTGCGGAATATATAAGGATTGCTTAAAACAAATTATGGGATCAGGCCAGGGACAGCAACATAGCAGGAGCGACTTCCCCCCAGGAGCGTCGAGTGGACTCACCCTGCAACAAGCAGCAATGAGCCACCCCGGTAACACAACTCCAAAGTTAGCTTTTTTTAAAATAATATAGCAGCAAAACACATTAAACACAGTAAAAACAGTCGAGATAGTAAAAGCAAAGCACTTACAGGCTTTAACACAGCCTGACACCGCTGCGCGTTGGCGTCGCAGTGCTCATTAAGTAGGTGCCTGGAAGCAGTCCTAGAAAGCTGGACTGCTCACCTTTAAAAAATGGTGCCTGTGAATGTCCCTACCGAACGGAGTAAAAATGGTGCTCCGCTCGGAAAATACAAATTAGAACTGCTAAAAAGTGCCCTCAAAATCAGTGCGGAATAGATAAGGATTGCTTAAAACAAATTATGGGATCAGGCCAGGGACAGCAACATAGCAGGAGCGACTTCCCCCCAATTAATGGTGCACTTGGTGTAATCCCATCCAGACTCTCCTGATATGGTGGAGGTCTCTTCAATAGCATCTCATCTAATAACTCGTCATCAATTTCATTCGGATCTGTATCTAGTTCTGAAGTCTCTACATTATTCTTTTTCTCCTTGCACTTTCCAGTAGCTTGTCCCTCAGCAACCATTACTGGATATAATCCATCTATGATTACATCTCTCCTCCACCTTTTCATCTGAGCATCCCATTTAGCTTCTGAATACCATCTCATTGTATTCCTATATTTCATCCCATTCCTATCTCTTTCCCTTCTGTACACCTCATGTTCCCATTCCTCAAGCGCCTCATACTGCATAGGTCTAGGATTTGGTTTTAAAAAATTCATTCATCTTCTCAAATTCTCCAAAACTTTTACATTGAAAGTACCATGCTCTGGGAAAGCTAAAACTCCATCATCCTTCGTATAACTCACCCAATTCTCTAACCATGTACACGTATGATATCCACGCTCTAACATCATAAAAGAAGAAGGCGATCTTGCAGGAGGAACAAGAATTCCCTCTCTAGTAACTATTGGCTTGTCTTTTTTAAACAAATCTTGTATCATTTTTACCAACTTCATTTTCACTCTCTCTTTTCCACTAAATATTTTAGAAATCAAAGAAATCCTTCCGTAATTCCGCTCACTCTATTCGCTCACACTCGTCCAATACCAGCGCAACTCACACCAACTAACCAATCACAGCACAATACACACCCGCTATCTGACCAATGCCAGCACAGCTTTTTGTGACGTCAGTATAACTCCTGCGACTGACCCTCCCTTTACAAAATAATACGGCAATGTACTACAAAGTCTTTCTAAATAAATTCTTATTAGAAACGACACAAAACGCTGCTACTTTGTCTGCTCCACTAAATTAAAGATAGTTCAGTTGTTCAAAAGAACCTTTTACAACCAGCAGAATAACGACCAGCGTCACTCTACTCACAATCAAGTGAAAGGAGGTCTTGGTACTCCTTTCGGTGGGTTTCCTAAAGTTTCGGAAGCGGACTTTTCACAATAACAGTCAAGCGAAGTTAGGTCTTGGTACTCCTTTAGGTGTACTTTTTAAAGTTTCGGAAGAGGATTTCACTATTACATCCAGCTTAATTACATACTTTAGAATAGGTCCCTTAGAATAATATCAACAGCCTTTCACTGTTCGATATTACAACAACAGACAAAGTACTTCTGCAGTGTGATACTTTTCCACACTCTTCCTCTGCCACTGAGGCTAAATTAACATCCCGGGATCTTAGGCAACTCCGTACCCGTACTTCCAGACTACATAAAACAAAGACTCTAACTTTTCATATTAGTAACCAAAATCAATAATTCAACCATTAATTTGCCAAAATAATCAATATAAACCATCAGGCTGCTACCAAAACTGATCCAGCGATCTGGGACTAATAATTTTCTACAAACTAGGTCCAATTTCATCACCCAACAAGTCCCTTCACGCTGGGTTAGTGAATTACTAAACAAATTACCAAAATTACCAAAATCCAATTCGTATCTTCATTTCTATTATACCAATTGTGGCGATGCGATCTTTATATAGTTGACAGGGTTTGGCAAACCAATACTTGTTTCTAGAAATACTCATAAACTAGAAAAACACCTCTAAAAAAACCAGACACATATTTGTATATTTATAATGTTTATCTAAATAATGTGAAATAAATGCTCATCAATACCAAAATACAGTACAAATCATAGATCATCACAGAGCAACAATATCAGAGAAATAAAAATACATCTCAATTTGTCAGTGCATAAAGGAGTGGAAAGGCGAAGAGACAAAAAGGTTCAGAGACAAAATACATTTACAAATGATTATGCAAATTCAGTTTTCTGTCTACACTAACCCAAATGAATAGGAAATCTACTCCCTGGCCATGAGAGCAGTAAGGCCCCTCAAGAAGAGTTGAAGAGGCAAAGATTAAGTCAGGAATCAGCAGACAGGAACAGCCAGCTCAAGAATAGGAGACAGCAAAGAAGGCCTCTCCTCACGCAGGTAGGAAAGCAAGCCACCAACTAACCACCAACTAACTTAACCCCTCCCACCAGGAACCTCAATTATGCCCTAAAACCCAAATGTCTAACCCACATTTGTATCAGAACAGAGGATTTCTCTACAATGATTGGTTAAGGAAGGGGGTGTTCTTTTCACACCACTTTCGTCATGTCCATCTCGCTCAATGTCTTATTGTTTATTTATTCTGCATATCTATTTCCACCCCAAGAGTTACAAATTCGAGCCACTGTCATAGCATTTGTTTCCTCCATCCCAGTCATGTAGCAAATTCTGTGTCACATTTATCCATTTGTGCCGCACAAAGAGGAAATGTTCTTTCACTCAAGGAAAAAATGTTTTCTTTCAGCTTTCACTTGGCAGGGACACAGGATCTGTGAAGGACACTTGTCTTCTACTTTCAGCATCTTGTTAAACTCTATTTTGCAGAATTTAATTCATTCTCATTAACCCCGTGTTTTCCCGCAGAACAGAAAACCATGCTTCTATGAAAAGAAACACAGGCATTATTAATCACTTATAATGCTTTTCATTACGCATCCACCCAATGCTGCATCTATCCATGCCCAACCCATGTTAATATTATTTTCCTAGCAAACGTTAATAATGTGCACAAAAGCAGCATTAGTCTTTTATTTTTCGTTTTGTCAAGAAGCATTTGCGGCCTACTCCAGTGCTTTAGTACGAGCTTACGCAGTAGCATTTTCCCTCATGTTAGGCTCTTTTCCACATTAGTTTTTCACCGCAAACGGTTAGTATATGTTACTGAGGGTTCAATTCGAGCAGGTTTCATTTTGCGAAAACCCTGCTCCATCACAGTTAATTTTTCATCTTTCATTCTCATTTTTACCGAGGGAAAGTTTTGTTTGTTTGTGTTATACGATACATTTTAAGAATTTGCTCTTTTGAGTCTTTGGTGTGTTTTGTATGATTCTTCTCCATTAGCTCTAGTTTTCCTATTTTGTGTTTATGATTAATGTGCCCTTTACACTTGATTTGGTTTTATTTCTTTTTTGTAAATGGAAAAGCAAGAGTTCGATTTTGGTGTGGTGTTCAATTCAATAGTTCTATTGTTTCACTTAATTGAAACCATAGCAATATTTTTTATTATAATTCAATCTATACATAGAGTTAAAATAGGATGAAAGGTAAAGGTGTGAGTATGCAATGCTGAAAGCAAGTACACATGGAATTAACAGGATTACCACCCCAGGCAATCATCCTAAATACCGGCATTGGTCCCTTCACCCGCCAGGTCTGACTGACTTACAGCATGCAAATTACTTAATTTTATATCAGATGGAGGCCATTGTCAGGAATTCCACTAGATTGCAATTTAATAGTGGGTCGTCCGGCTTGGTGCTCGCTATTATGGCATCTCTACATGATCGAATGCCTATGTCTTTAAAAGTATTTTTTAATAAAAATTGATCGAGGATTGTGCAGATTAAGACATATATAGACTAGGTGGATAAAGCCCTCCATTTTTTGCTTTAAAATGTCTGCATTCTGTGGCCCTAAGTGGGATGGGTATGCCCAGGATGCTTGTTTCCAGTCCAGGGAGGACCTGGCCTGGCAGTTCGGTCTGGACTGTTCCCATGGGGCACAGGGTCAAGACTGATTTGCATATGGCTGGGTCCAAACTGGGGTGGCGTAGTGGGCAAAAGAACAATGGATTTAACCCAGATCTTTTGACTGGGGGAGAATGTTTGCATTGTCAGCATTCCGTCCATCATTTGTTTGCTGTAACACTTTTCGCCCTAAGTGGGATGGGTATGCCCAGACGTGGGTCCCTTGCTCACTGTGCCACTGGATTCAAGCTAGCCTGGCTGAAGAAGGGTGACATACCCTGAAACCGGTCCCAGGATGCTTGTTTCCGGTCCTGGGAGGACCTGGCCTGGCAGTTCGGTCTGGACTGTTCCCATGGGGCACAGGGTCAAGACTGATTTGCATATGGCTGGGTCCAAACTGGGGTGGCGTAGTGGGCAAAAGAACGATGGATTTAACCCAGATTGTTTGACTGGGGGAGAATGTTTGCATTGTCAGCATTCCATCCATCATTTGTCTGCTGGTCTCCTACAGTCCCAGGGTGGTTGACTAACCAATGCTGGTATTCAGCCAAAATGCAGGGCCATAAGTTTGTGTTTAATGTGCACTGGAAAGGGGATACTTAGCTATGCCACAGGTTTTAATGCCTTATAACTTTTGATCACCATCTAGGAGTAGGATTTATTTATTTAAGAGTTTTATATAGTGCTGACAAGACCAGAGGGTATTAGAGCGCTTTACAGCATCGTAAGTCAACATTCACAATACAGTAGGATTGCAGTGTAAAGAGTCCAATCATTATCAGTCAATAACAATACCTTACAGTTGTAGTGATGAGGTGTCAAATCATTGTAAGGTCCTTGGGAGAGATGTGCGTATGATGTGGTAGTTTTCCAGTGTGCGTTATGAGTTAATTCCCAGAAGGTTAAGGTGCTTATTTAGAAGGAATTCTTTCAATTGTCTTTTGAAGCTCACGTAGGAGGGGTTAGTTCTGATATGTATTGGGAGAGAGTTCCAGATTTTGGGTGCACTGCCCGAGAAAGAGCAAGAGAGGGCTTTTTGTTTATGTTTTTTAAAGAGAATGAGAAGACATGTATTGGAGCTTCTTAGATTTCTCGTTCGGCCTGCTTTTGTGAGTTTAGATGCTAGATAGTCTGGTTTGCCAGTGTGTAGAGCTTTGTGAGTGAGACGAGCAGTTTTAAAGCAGCAGTGTGCTTCTATTATTTTTGTCTGTCAGGCCTGATTGGCATTTTCCAGCTTTGTTTATCGCTATGTTGAATGCATCGTATGATGTATTTGTGTCCCACACTTCAGTTAAAGCCAATTGTTTGATGACATTTTCTAAGTATTCCCGGAAGGAAGACTGCGGTTTATTTTGTAGGGCTGCTCCTTGGGCGCTATTTAGTGGGGAGGCTTGTGTTTGCCGTATCTTGAACCAACATTTTATTGTAGTTGATCGTCTATCCAGGTCTTGCTTTACCAGTCCAAACTCAAGCCGAATTTGTGCTGGAGATGATGTTTGAGGCAGGGAGAATGCTCACCTGCAGGCGTTGGGCTGTAGTTTGGCTAGTAAGACTGTGTCTAGTTCTCTCATAGCTGCGTCTGTGTATGAAATTGTTGGGAGTAACTTGGCAGAGATAACTGCTAACAAAGGCTGAAAGGAGGGACCGTCCAGTTTTTTGCGCTAACATGCTGAAAGCGTGGGTTAGGGCATGCCTTTTCTTCACCATGTCTTGTTTTTGGTGGAAGAAAATACCCATTGAGTCCAAATACAGTCCCAGATACTTGTAGTTCTCAACCATTTCGAGGGGTGTGGTGTTTATCCACAATGGATACATGAATGCGTAGATAATCATTTCTTCCTTGATTTTTAAGAGGTAATTCAGAACGTATTTGTCGGAAGGTGGTTTCTTAGTAGATGCAGGTAGGTACCTACAGCTAGTAATAACACCACAATCACAAATAAGGTCCCGTCAAGTCTCAATAAATTAATCCTTTCTCAATCCTTGTTAGCTTAGCTCACGAGCAGACAGACTTAACTTAGGAGACAGGTGTGAAAAGCATTTAAAAACACCTATAGCAGCAAATAAGTAAACATAACACACAATAAAAATCCAACACCAAGCTATAAAAATAGGAAATACTTTTATTTGATTAAAATTACACCAAAATGACAAAAATCTAATACAGGGAACCGGACATATGAATTTTTAAAGATTAAATGCTTTCAAGTGACTAAAAGCCAAAAGCGCCAACTTAGGAAATCTGGTCGTGCTTGACCGGGACAAAGTCAAAGTTTCTGGCCGACCATGATGAAGCGTGGGTAGGATGCGATGAGTAGTAGGGCCCGGTCAAGTTTTTACCTTCTGACTTAGACTTTTTTTGGAGCTTTTTCTCTCGACATCGAGCAAGGCTGCTCGCCAGGCCGGTTTGCAGTTCCATGACTGCAGCTTGCTTCAGCGCGAGGCCTCAGTGAACTCCTGGAGGTCTCGTCAATGGCAAAAAGCTTCAGAGCTTCAGTGGGGCAAACATGAATCTCAGGCCGAGTCGAGGTTCGACGTCGCTGGCTTCACTCTCAACTTCCGGAGCTTTTTGGCAAAAATTCTTCAAATGGTCTGAAACTTCTGAATCTTCTTCCAGAAGGTCCTTTTGGTGTCTTGGAGTATCCACAACACCAATCCAAGGTTCCAGAAGCTCTGAGTTGCTCCTTGAGAAGTTGGGACTACAAGACCCACAACACACCTTACCAAATCCTTCAAAGTTCAGATGAAGTTGGTCATCTGGGCTCTTCTTGGTGGTGATGATGCAGGTGGAGCTCCTTTAACCTGTTGCTTTCAGGGAGCCCATTCCTTAAATTTTCAAGAGCAAGGCACAGTCCTACTTTTGGTGATTCCCAAAGCATGCAGCAGGTGTAGTCTTTAAGAGTGCAGTCCTCTTAGTGCAGACCAGGGGTTCACCAGGCCTGTCCTTCTTGTTTCATCCGGGCTGGGATCTGAGTTTCTGGGCAGCTCTCCCATATTTATCCAGGCTTTTGGGCTGATAAGAAGGAGGGCACCCCTGACTAATGGGGTGCAGGGTGCCACCCTCTGTGGTGACAACTTACCCTTAATTGTGGCATGTTCTTGTCCCAGAAAGCACTGTTCCACAAAATTCAAAATGGAGAAAATCTCTCCTGGAGCTTCAGGTCTGGCTAACCTAACCTACAGGTGTGGCTAACTTTCCCTAACACTCCCCTTCCAGCCGCTCTGCTATTTCAATTACAGGGGCCCCCTTTCTGGCTGGGAGTGCAGGAAGTAGGGGTTGGTGTGGTTCTTGTCCTTACTGTCTTTCTCCCTTTGAGGAAGAGTTTGGCTACCCAACCCCCTTCCTGTCCTGTGCTTGGCAGCAGCAGATCTCCTTCCACCAGATGTCTCTTTGTTTCCTTTTAGATCGCTTCACAAATAATCAGAGGAGTTTGTCTAAGCCTATCAAATGCTGGCCAATCAGGAGAGGCTGCTCTAGAGCTGGATTCAGGCACATCACAAAAAAATACGTATTATAACTTCTTTTTCTGTCATAGTTATAATAAGTCTAACCTTGGCACGTTGTTGGATTTATTCTAACTATTATTTAGACACTTTGAATTATTGCTTTAGCTCACTCCTGTCAGTAGTTAGCCTTTATTAATGTTAAATAAAGTCTTCCCATTTTAGCCTATGGAGCTAATGTGCTAAAATGGATAGAAATGAAATTGACAGTTTTTCCCTCACCAGGGCATATAAAACATATTTTATAATGCCCCTGCCTATAGTTACAAGGCACCCTACTCATGGGGCACCTAGAGTAGACCTTGGGGTTGACTTATATGTAAACATAAGGTAGTTTACGACTTTGGAAGTACCTTTAATTCCAAAGTCAACTTTGGACATAGTTTTATTTTAAAAGCAGCCTGCATTGCAGCTGTGCACACTTAAGTGCATTAAACCTACTGGGCCTCTAAACCTAGATGTCCTACCATATGATAGGGGCTTAGAGGTAGGCTGTCATCCCACTTTTAGTTACACCTAATTACTCTATAAGAGGCAAGAGGTGCAGATACTAGAGGAAAGGCATTAAATACAAGAGCCTTTATTACAGCATCTGTGAGATGAGGACATTAGTCTTAATGCAGCAGGAATTCTCAAACCCATGGAGCATGGTAATTCCATGTGATATTTGCACTCTTCCTCCATGTGCTTCCATCATTATGCACCTTTTTAACCAGATATAATCAGTCTGTTTTTAACAGGTAAAATGTGTCTGAGGAAAACTCAAAGTTGCTGATTTTCAGTTGCCAGTTTTTCTTCACATCTCATAATCGTGATTCGTAAGAAGTAGTCTGTGAACCTGCAAATATAACAGACAGTGAGGCTTTTCTGTTCAAATGTAAATTGACCATTCAGCAAATGTTTCACAGCTTGCTGAATTATTGGCCCTCAGGCCCCAAGGCCAAGTATTTAGAGGCATTGAGTCATTTTGTGGAGACTTGTATTCATAACCCTAACTTCACAATTCTAGGGGATTTTACCTGTCATTTAGAAGGCCTCTGTAATAAAGATTTAGTACTATTAATTGAAGCTTTATGATTTTTAATATGAGTCAGATGGTGAAGGCCACCACTCATGAGGACGGTCATATCTTGGATGGCATTTTTTCCAACTATCCCAAGCTTAATGTGGAAGCGGTATTGCCAATTATTCGGCCAGACCACAATGCAGTTCATTTTAGATTAGAACTGTCAGCTCCCAAGTCAACAGTAAATACAGCCGCAGTGAAAGTGAGCTGTGCTTGGAACAAAATAAATAATAAAGAATTGGAGGACACCCTTGAAATCTTGATGCCATCATTCAAAGAAAACTCAAATGAAGCAGCAGCAATATATATTGAGTGGCTAGATAAAGCAGTCTCCAATCTGGTGCTGGTAAAATATGTGAAAACTTATAGAAGAAGTCCACCGCACCCTGGTTTTCCCTCAAATTAAGAAAAATGTAACAAAAATGTCTGAGGCAAGAAAAACTCTGGAGATCTCACTATGATGAAAATGAAAAAGCTAGGTATAAAAGCTTTATTTAGGAGTATAAGAAACTCATTATTAAGAAAAAAAATTAATATTATACCAAGAAAATTAACCTCACCACAAACTCATCCAAAGAGCTTTGTAAAAATGTACAGACACTTGAGAATTCTAATATCCAAAGTGGTATCCCTCCAAGCCAGTCCCTCTGCAATAAGCTGGCAACATCTTCTAAAGACAAAGTGGAGGCAGTCTACAATGAATTTGATGTTATTAGCTCCTCACATGACCAAAGAAATGAGCCCTTCCCCCGATTGCTAACAATGATGAGCTTTGCAATTTTCCCTTTCTGACAGTCGTCCAAATGGTTCCACTAATTAGACAAACCACTTCTGGAGCTCCCTCAGATCCTTGTCTGCCCAGAGTGGTGCATGAGGTGGCTCACAAGATAGCTCCAGGTCTCTGTTTAATACTATCATCAAGGAGGGCTGCTTCCCTGAAGAACGGAAAAAGCTTCAGTTCTTCCACTTTTAAAAAGCCCTCTCTTGATCCTATGACAGAGAATAATTACCAACACATATTGTGGTTATCTTTTCCAGCAAAGGATATTGAGAAACAGTTCAATAAAACCCTGTCAGAATACTTAGAGAAAAATAATATTCTAAATGAGGCTCAGTTTGGTTTCAAGGCAAGCCATACTACTGAGACTGTCCTGATTGCAGTCTCTGAAGAGATTAGATTATGGACAACACTGGAAGGCAGCGGTGGTCGTTCTGGATCTCTCTGTGGCCTTCGACACAGTCAGCCATTTGGTCCTTTTGGAGCAGTTGGCTGGCATCAGGATCACCGGTTCAGCTTTGGATCTTCTTTCCTCATTTTTAGGAGATTAAGAGCAAAAAGTGGCCCTTGAGGAGTTCAAGACGAAATCTTTCACCCTGCCTTGTGGCGTTCCCTAATGGTCATCTCTCAGCCCTATGCTATTTAATATTTATGTGGCTCCCTTAGCCAAGCTAATTCACTTGTTTGGTTTTGCCACAGTAGTATATGCTGATGATACTCAGATCATTGTATCGATCTCCAGTAATGTGGAGGAGGTCGCTGACTGTTTTAATAGTTGTATGACAGCCATTGTCAGTTGGATGAGTGGCAACTGCTGCTTTAAGTTAAACTCCCAAAAAAATGAGGTTCTCCTTTTTCGAAAAGATGGCCCTTTCTCAAAGTGATCATGGTGGCCGCAGTCTCTTTGCCTCCTTCCTTTAGCAGCTTCCAAAGTAAAAAATCTTGGTGCTGCATTCGATGCTGAGTTGTCTTTTATAGAGCAGATTAATAAAGTGACATCTTCATGTTTCTTTATAATAAAAATGTTGAGAAAGGTGTTACCTTTTATTCCTCCAGACTTGCAAAAATCAGTGTTCATCTCCTTAGTCTTATCTAGGCCCGTTTATTGCAATTCCCTTTATCTAGGTAGTAAAAAAAACATTAAAAAAGCTCCATATATTGCAGACTTCAGCTTGTTGCCTGCTTAAGAAAATCCAAAAATTAAAGTCTGCAACTGGTACACTGACAGAAATTCACAGGCTTCCTTTCAGGAACAGGATCGTCTTCAAGGCTTTGTCTCTGGCACATAAAGCGTTGCATGGATCAGGATCAGAGTACCTTAAAAGTAAATTTAGTTGGTACTCTTCTAAAAGATTTCTACAATCACCTTCCCTAAACAAACTGATTGCTCCTAGAATTAAGAGAGTAGCATGTTGCGGTCTGAGCTTTGTCTACTCCACCTGTAATCTCTGGAATAGACTGCCCCTGCATCCCAAAAGTCAGGCAAACTTTCTTTGCTTTCAAAAGCAGTTGAAACTTGTTTGTTTTTATCTTCCTTATAGACTACTGTTCTTATCATCTTTTCTCACTGGTATTAGGTTGGATGCAAGATAGTGCTAGTGTAACGACGCCCTAGGGCAATCACGTTCTACAAATATTAAATCAAATCATTATAACACCTGCTAATGGCTGAATCGTCATTTTCCAAAAAGTTCCAATGAGTGTCAAAGCATAAACCAATTCATACATATGGTTTATGAAAAAACAGCGAGATGGAGGAGGATGTCCCACCTCCTCTGGTGGAGTGGAGCTCTGCCTGCATTTTGCTGAGCCGCCCTTGAGAGCTCCTGCAGGCCAAGTAGTCCAGAGGTGTGCGGGGTATAGGATGTCGGGCCCACCTGCCCCACATCTATCTGGTCATGGGTGTCACGTGGATCCTAGGATCACAGTTGCCACAGTCTCCGGGCCTCACTGCATGCCAAGACCAGGTGAGGGGGGTACCAGCGCATGGGTGCACCACAGGGATCAACTCCCCTGCAGTCACTGGATGGGCCATTGTCTCCACCCACCCCTAGATGCCCATGCTCTTCTAATCTGGGACCCGGCAAGGCCCTGCTGCCAGTACCAATGTGCCACGTCCTCGCCTGGCCCTTGCCAGGACTACAGCCGCCCCTGGCCACCTACTCAGTTCTCAACATGCCCCCCAGGACCAGCCAGCATCATCATTTCAGCAGATGAATGGACCGCCACACGGGCCGCACTGCAGGGCCTAGCCTGCCGCCCCCGGCTTGGTAACCAGAAAAACCAGGAACTTCTACCCCGAGTCCGCCTCCTCTGCACGGCAAGCCGCCGTCTGGGCACTGGTATCCAAGCGGAACTCATTCAAGAATGGAGACCCGCAAGTTAGCAGGTCAAAGCAGGTTGCACAGCCGTATGCACATTGGTATCTCAAAGTAATACACATCCACCTGAGTAATCAATTTTTGTCCATTTTATTTTCTTCATCTTTTCATCATTAATTTTCCACTTATTATTCCATCACGTCAAAACCTGTGAAATCCGTTGAAAAACTTTTAGCATGTAGCTTGTTCTATGTATTGCCCATCCAGGCCTATGCATGAACATGTTCCGAATTTCCTCCATAACATTCAATTCACATCCTACTCAATGCATTTCGGTTGAAAAACCTTCATCAGGAGTATCTACAAGTTGTAAAAGTATATATGTCAGTCACATTGCATTTCCGTCCCACATGATATAAAATAATTATCTCTGTAATTTCCCATTCTTCTTTAATACCGACCAATTTATGCAAAAGTGCCCATGTCCCAATCCCATCCCCCATAACGTGACTCCCACCTCACTCACCACATGCAAACCATACCGTGTGACCCACGAGTTTAACCCCTAACGTAAACATTCATCCTAATTTAAAAAAAACACATCCTTAATCTGTGTGCCCTAACGTAACTCACCCCTAATATCCTAACATCGAGCCCCTATGAGCCTTCAGCCACCTGTACTCAACTTAAACAATCCTCCAAAACTACTACATTATTACCTTGTGTTAAGTTTGTCACCTTATCGAACCCCCATGCATACCTGATGTAAAATTTGCCGCGCTTCAACCTCCTCTTACGCACTCGTTATTTCTTTATGGCGACCATGCTAATCATCCAAAATTTAATTAGATATCACCCACCCCACCATTGGTGCAAACCATCACGTGATCCCCACCACCTCCCGCTCTCAAACCCTGTCAACGTTTTGTGTACTCACTACATTAACCACAATCCTTTGCAAAATCAAACCTCAAACCAAAGCCCCCTCTATTAAGTCAGTGCATACATTAAAGACAAACATCTGTCAACGTGCCAAAGAAAAAACATTCTATATATGAGCAGTCCATGTTTGTGACTAATCCGTGATCGAAACGTAGTGAACTGCTTTTGACGTTAAGCACGCTGCTATCTTTTATTCTCAATTTGTGGTCTTCCCTTGTGTCGGGGTGCTACCGGGTGGTGAAACGGCATATATGACGACAAGACAAAGAATGTCCCGAAGCAAACCCTTATTATTCTTCATTATAGTTCATGTTGCCTTCCTTTTTTATCGTTTGGCGTGCAGCACCCGTATTAGTGCGCCGTTCCTTACGCACCTAAGCATGATTCATTCAAGAATAGAGACCCGCAAGTTAGCATGCTGAACTGCCACGTCCCCGGTACACGGGAGGTCCTGCCTGGCTAGTCACAGCAGGCCACGTGAACGAAAGCACTAAACAGACCAGCCTCCTTGTCGCCTGCTCTGGGATCTGCCTCTCAGTCGCCGGCCACCACGCAGGGCTACCACAGCCTGCCCACACTCCTCTCCAAAGCCAAGGCACTCAGGAGTAGCTCGCAGCGGGAAAACCATCTGCCAGTACCGCCACCAGTCAATGCAGGCTGGGAGCCGATAGGCAACTCGCGGATGTGCAACTGCCATCTTGGCTATCATGGCTCCGCCTGAGGTGGGTTTTTTAACAGAAAAATTATAAAAGCAACAAAAAAAACTACCAAAAAGAGTTCCAAAATGACGTTACACTTTGATCTCTTTGTATGCTTTTTGTTTTTTTAACTCTTTTTATTAGTATTCTTGTTAACACACAATACCGGAGGCATACATGCATTACTTTACAAGCCACAGGAGCAAGAAGAAAGATAAATCAAGCAAAGAACATAATTTCTTATTAGCATGCGCATGGTTTTCCCCTCAGTGCCCGATCATGGTATGTCTCATTCTATACAAATGTGTGCCCCAAACAACATCGCTGTACATTTATGTCAATATACAAAAAGACAATGAATCAGAGACCCTGCTACAGGCTTCCAGGTCTCTCATTCCGCTGTATGTCATTAAGGTGTGAAAATATGGGCTGGTATGCAGGGAAGATGGGGACAACTCCATCTGGCTGGCCACCCTGCCTCCCTTTCAATCTATTTTGCAGGCCTATTCTGCCCTCAAGGCCGAGACATCAACAGGTATGTTTTCAAGGGGTACCATATGTCTTTGGGTCTGGACGTGGGTGGGAATAGCTCGGCATATATGAGCGACTGTTCCTGCCAGAACATAAGATCCTGCATCCATTCTTTGAACTTGGGCGCTCTTACCTTACCCCATCTGCAGGCAACCCTACGTTTGGCTACTAGCAGCCCCTGAGCAGTATACTTCCTACATATGGCCTACACCTCTCCAGTATATCCCAGCAAAGCTACAAGATGAGATATGGGCAGGGGGGAACCTATCATGCGCGCCATTGCATCGAATACCTGGCACCAATATCTATTAATTTCTGGGCATTCCCATGCCAGGTGTAGGAAGTCTGCGGCACCCTTCCAGCACCGCTCGCAGCTATCACTATCTCTGAGTTTGAATTTATTCATCTTGACCGGGGTGCATTATAAGCGATGCAAAAATTTATAGTGTATCATACAGAGCCTACTGTTGGCTGTTATGTTACCTGTCTGACTATTCCTAAGTCAGGCGCGCCATCTAGAGCAAGTCGTTGTAACGACTTGCGTTGTAATGGTACTGCGTTGTAACAACGTGGTCGTTGTAACGACTGCGTTGTAAAAGCACGCGATGTAATGACTCGCGTTGTAAAGAGACATATTCAGATAATATGTGTCTAGTGGGGTATCTGAGGGCTCGGGCTTGATGATGTTGTCTAAGCTTAGCAGCTAATGCTTCAATTGCTAAAGCAAAGAGGAGCGGGGATAATGGAGATCCATGCCTTATGCCTCGAGTTATTGAAAAGGGTAAAGAAATTACTCCGTTAAGGAGAACGATGGCTTGGGGTTGGCAATACAGCAGCTTGATCCATTTTAAAAAGCCTTGGGGCATCCCCATATGTCTGAGTAAACCCAGGAGGAAGTCCCATTCAACTTAGTTGAATGCTTTTGATGCGTCTCAAAATATTGCTGCTGCTGCTAGGTCTGCATCAATATCTTGCATAATAGCAAAGTGAGTGCGATGGTTGTGGGATGTGGAGCACCCATGAATAAATCCTGCTTGGTCCAGCAGTACCAACGATCCCATTAATAGGTTAAGTCTATTGGCTAGGACTTCGGCTAGGATTTTAGTATCGCAGTTGATCAGCGAGAGAGGCCGGTATGACTCGCATAGATCTGCTGGCTTGCTGGGTTTAAGCAGGGAGGTAATTGCTGCTTCCCTCATGGACAGAGGCAAGAGTCCGCTCTTGCAAGCCTCCTCAAACACTTGTTTTAACATAGGGGCAAGGTGATCTATGTACGTTTTGTAAAATTCGATCGGGAGGCTGTCCATCCGTGGGGCTCTTCCTGACTTAATCTGCATAATGGCTGCACGAATTTCATCCTCCTCCAATTTGGCTGCCAAAAATTCTCTCTGTGCTGTTCCTAGCAATACCAGAGCTATATCGTCCAGATATGAGGAGAGTTCAAGGGTTTGTTGTCTTTGTGTGGTGTAGAGAGCGGAGTAATGTGTTGTGAAACTTTGCAAAAGGCTTGGGGTGACTCTGTGTATTGTCCCGTTGGGCTCTTGTATTTCCATTACGTAACTGGAGAAACGAGGTTTCCGAATGGAATCAGCAATAGCCTTGCCTGGCCTCTCCATCTCTCGTAGCTTCGGGCTCTGAAGTATTTAATTCTGAACCTGCACCCCCCTTTCCGCTAAATCTCTATATTCAGTGATTTTGTCTCTAAGTGTGGCCAGCTTGTCTCCGTCAGTTGGAGCTGCTACCTCTTGCTCTAGACGCTTAATATTCTCCTCTAATTTTTTGAGCGAGTTTTGAATGTCTTTTAGAATGCTGTTTCCCTATGACATGCACAATCCCCTCATTGTAACTTTAAAGGCCTTCCACACCGTGGCTATATGTGTCACTATATGCTGAAAGAAGTCCTGGATTTCCTGCTCTACCTCCACCCTAAAGGCGGTGTCTAGCAATGTAGTTGTATTTAGCCTCCAATTCTCATATGGTGCCTCAAGACCCGGGGGGGCCAGTATCAATTTTATCGGGAGTGATCCGAATAGGTTCGGGCCAGGTGGTCACTTAGGTGTATCCAGTGCCCAATTCCTCTAGAGACCACCCAGTAGTCCAGTCTGGACCATGTTGAGTGCACTGACGAGTAGTGTGTGCCTTCTCTGAGGGTGGGGTGAAGATGTCTCCAGGCATCCAGGAGGTGATTATCCGTAATAATGCCCAACATCTGGTTTTCGCCCGCAGTGTAGTGGTGGGGCTGTGGATGTGATCTGTCTAACGCGGGAACCAAAGCAGTATTGATGTCCCCTCCCCAAAGTACATGGGCAGTGCCTATGCTTAAGACCTTACCCCATATATTGGCAAAGAACTGGGAGTCGTCAATATTAGGGGCGTAGCAGTTAACAATTGTGATTGTGGGGGAGTATAATCTTCCCCATATGATATTGTACTGACCTTGTATGTCTTTTACAAACCCTCCCACAACGAACGGGGTATTTATTTTTATTAATATTGCGGTACCGCTAGCATATGAAAAGTATGATGCAAAATAGAGGTATGCAGCTCATCGCGTTCCGAAGGTAGGGGTGGATGAAGGACTTAAGTGGGTCTCCTGCAGTAGCGCAATTTGTACCTGATGTCTATCAAGGTATGCAAGAATATGCCTGCATTTACGTGGATTATTCAAGCCACGGACATTCCAGGACAAGAGGTGTATTCTCAGTGGATGCTGTGGTGTCGTTATAGAGCTATGAAGCAATATCGCGTCAGGTCATGTCTTGCGCTGTCGCGTGCATGTGTTTTTTGCCTGTATCGATCTATGGGCCGAATGTGCCGTAGTATGCTGCTGCCATTCCCTTACCAGTCCCCCCACCTCCCACACTGCAACCCAAATTTGTCGGAATCAGTGTGCCCTCCCCCCATAAACTTTAACAAACTTGTTCTGACCAAGAAAGAGTTAGTTGCAGAAGAAAGAAAATAGAAAAAACAAGATAAGACCCTTTAGTCTATCACAGAAAAATAAACACTACTAGGGCTCTCCTTTTTGGGGTGTCGCCAAGGGGGCCCACAGCCATCCACCACCCAGATAATCCCCTGTAAGTTAAACCCACTGGGGAGGGGGGTGCCCGGTCCGAGCGTTACTCACAGTTCCAGGATTGCTGCCTTGCTGTAGGAACAAAAGTTCATCTGTCTGCATGAGCACAGCAGTGATCGATCAGTCGGCAACAACGAAATTCCCCCCGCAGCAATCCTGCCGAGAGTCCTTTAGAGTGTTCTTGCATTAGTCCTGTGTTGACATGCGTGATGGCGACCGGGTTGCTGAACGAGTCGGACTTGGCCTGGACGTTGGCGGATTTGCTTCAGGAAGTCCTCTACTTGTTGTGGGTTAAGGAAGAAGTGTTGCTTTCCTTGATGATTAATCCTTAGGCGAGCGGGATACATCATGGCATAGTCAATTTGTGCTTGTTGTAATTTCCTTTTTACCGGCACAAACTTTCTCCTAGCTTCTTGTAACATTGCGGTACTCATCTCGGTACCATCCAGAGGGAAATCCGGTAGTGGAGAGAAAAACTGTGACTTAAAGCAATCTTTAACAGCTAGAGTATTAGGCATGGGTGAGAGTTGAGTAAAACATCTGTATGGAGTCTTGCGTGCTCTTAACAATATGCCAAGAAGTTCTCTAGGGGGTGTCACTCCATATGAGGTCCTATTTGGGACAAGAATGTGGGTACCTGATCTTGATTGTGAAGGCACAGTGGCGGATGAAAAACCTTTTGACATCCATGATCATTTGGCAGTTTTACAGAATCTAAATGAATCCAGGACACAACAAAGTAATGTCCATCTGAAGCAGACCGCCACTGAGGAAGTCAAATCAGTCACGGCAAGACCTGTCTGGAACCCAAAAGTCGGGGATCTGGTCAGAGAGAAATTAGCGGACAAAAAAGAATTTGGACCATCATACAGAAAGCCTGCACCGGTCCTAGCAATTGAAGGAACAAGAACTGTACTTCTGCCGCCCCTTGCCGGAAAAAAGGAGAAAAGATTTGTCTCAATTGACCTAATCAAACCACACTATGTGGCCGATACTAAGCAGTAGGCCACGTGGACTCCATAGTAGCAGACGCCCTCCTCTCGCTACAATTCAAGAAGTTCAAATGGAAAGACTCATCACGTTCGAAGAGCCTCCAACACGGAATGAAGGACTAAGCAACAATGCTATGGAACTCGTTCCTCTTGAACCTGAAGTTCAAATTCAAAATCAAACTCAAAATCAAAGACAACTCGCTATTCGACCAAATACAGATGTCTACGTCAACATGCCTCGACAAGAGCAAACCATGATTTCTACAAATCCTGATGCAATACCAACAATTGATCGAACTGCTTCTGGCTACTACATTAACTTTGATACGTTTTCTTTGGATCCAAGCAAACCGGAAACGACGCTAGCCAAAAAATCACGCAAACAGCAAGTTACAGACTTTATGCACTTTCTTAAAAAGACTTACCTGGTGTCACCCTGGGTAGAACTATGGATAATCACCGGGATACTTTTCTTTCTTTTCTGGGTAGGCTTGGTAATAGTTTTTAGTATGCTTATTAATGGGAAATACATTCGACAAAGCTCTGCAGCCCAAAAGGTGAACTTACTTTTAAAACCACATCAATCATCTCATCGAGAACAAAGAGACTTGTCATCAGTGAACATTACAGCAATTCCTATACCTGATGGTATAGTGTGGGATAAGGTTGATTTCGAAATATTTGGCCTGACTGAAATTTTAAGAATTCCTCATTTATTTAAAATATCATTGAGTGATATCATTACCTCAAGTACATTTTCCGATGATTGGGATTTGGAAACTGTTAATAACATGTTATCTGATTTGGAAAAATCTGCTGTGTTTTCTAATAGTGAAACATTGGAAGACACGTCAGATTTTGAAGCTATGTATTGTTATCAACATTATGGTCATAATTTTTTACATAAATCTGCTAATCCTAGAACTGTTTTCACATACCACCAGTGGGAACATTGTCCAACACCGAAAGGCAGTTCAAAAACATTTACACAGAAATTTCCATATTTTTCAGGGTTTAATGTAGGCCTGGGCAGTAAATTCCGTTCCGCTCGCGGAATTTGTGGAATTTGGGTAATTTCGCGTTCCAGGGAGAATGCGGAATTGCTAAAAATTCCGCGATCCGTGGCTTCGCGGAGTTTTTTGCTTGTTCGCGCTTTCAAACTGCGTGTTCGCGAGATATTTCTCCCCGAGCACGCAAACAGCGTTCGCGAACAGGAAAAAAGCATTGCGAATGGGCGGAACAAGCAATTCCGCGTGTTTGCGGAACTTTTGCGTGCTCGCAGAGATTTTTTACCGTTTCGCGGAGCTTTGCGGAACGCGACTACGCAAATTCCGCCCACCCCTAGTTTAATGTGTCTGACCCAGCCTCATATTATTGTAAGGTTGCACCAACATCAGCACAGAAAATTATGTTGACAAACACCAAACAGATTTACTCTGCTGCTTTTATTGCCCAGATGTCTGAACAAGGTTTCGACTTATGGAAAGACACCAAAGACTTAAAATCAGTCTGGGGTACTAGAGAATGGCAAGTTCGGGGAACAGAAGCTTTGTTTAGAGCATGCCTCATCCCTCAACAAATCATGTTTTTGAACGAGACAGTGCAACAGATGTCTTGCCTTGGACTAGCCAAGTGTATACAAAAAGAGAGAGAGGGACCCAACCACCAAAGGGGAGGGGTACCAAATACGACAAAAAGTCACAAAGAATCCCCCTTGGGTAAAAACACCTATACAACACCACATTCACACGAGAAACCTTATATCACCAACACGTTAACAATAAACAAAGGATCCAAGAAACAAACAAATCAAGTTAGTTCTCAATGAATAGTACAAATTTATTAAATTCAGTAGACAATAATTAAAAATTCATCTTAAAACTTCACAGTATTTTTCTAACGTTCATCATAAAACAATAATCAAAGAAGCTTTATCAAGTTAAAAAGGATTAGACACACATGTCTTGAGGGCAGATCAATACATACAATAAAAATAAAAAAAACACAAAAAAACATATATGGGAGAACGAGCAGGAAAATTGTTTCCAAGTCACAGGTATAGCCACATAATCATACACAGATCAAATGTCAACTCATGAGAGAAATCTCTCCTTTGTTTTGTACTCAGTAACAGTTGTCCACATCGATTTAAAATGGGCTTCCCTTATCTGTGCATCGACGCGTTTTGGTGGGCACTATGTTTAGGCCAATATCTTCTTCAGGATAATAAAATTGCTCCCAATTTATCACTCACTTTCTCAAGTATCTTAGTGATCACACCTCCTTGGGTGGTCCGTATCTATAGTTGTCACGATAAAATCAGATAAAATCTATCTTCACACTTTTCCAGTATTTAAATAATACCTCCAATTCACAGGCACCTTCCTTGATACTCTTTTGTCTTTACGATCAAACCAGTACCGGAGACCTTATGATTTTTGAGGAAATAGGGAAATGGTCAATGAGTCAAATCCTTCCCTCAATCACATCAGCTTCTGATTTGTTTATAGTTTATTTCGTCTTAGAAGACTGTTCAAGATCTGATATCTCAGTCCTGCTGAGAAAACGGGGTGTGTGCCTCCGTCAAGAACAAAGACTTGAACACACCTCGGTTGCCAACTCCGTCACACACAGAGGGCAACAAAACATCACAGGAAGCGATTACAGTAGATGACATCATACAATACAACAGATCAGACCCCAATTGGAAAAAATGGTTGATTTGGCCCACAGACACTAATAGTTGTCAGGCAAGATTCATGGGTAAAACCGAAGGGTTGAGTATCCATAGACCAGATCCACATTATGTTCAGAGACAACATCCAGGGGTAGTGACATCCTACAGTGTTAGGAAGTTGTGCCTTGATTGGCTAAAAACCTCAACACTCACACAGATGAAACAACACTTATCCTTACTGTCACAGGATGTGGATCTTGCAGATTTTTTAATGGGTCCCAGGAAGCCACGTCAGAAACGTTTCTATTATGCTGTCTATAATGGAATTTGGAAAATATCCCAAAAAGAGGCCGCAGAGAGGTTACGGGAAATAGACCGTATAAATCTAGAAAAATCTCTAGCAGTGGTAGACAATGGGTTAACCACATTGACCTCCAGAATATATTCCTTAGGCAACATTGTATCTTCTGCGATAGACATACTGGAACAAGATTTGGCCATAATACAAAACGGGTGATCACAGTTACGTTCTAATATGTTGTTAAGCTGGACGCTGCAATCTTTGCGTGCAGGCTACGTGCCTTGGCGTTTTATCAACAGCACGTCTCTGTTTTCTGAATAAAACCTAACAGATAAACAGATAGAAATGGCACAAAGGGGAGCAAAATATACAATGCTGCGTATCGGAAAACTGGATAGATTACCATTCACAGTGGCAGAATCACCGTCTACAGAATGGCTAATCCATGGCCACATAACTCTACCGGTCACTACTTTTCAGTTTCAATATTGCTGTGAACAAAAGCAGGCAGGCAGATAGGAAGAAATGGGTAAGGAATACATTAAGGAATCTTGGGAATTACCATACAGATTTTGATGCCGGAGTGGGGATCAAGAAGGGTTTCTGAGCGGTACAAACTGCGAGAATGCTTTAAGTGGATCACTCATATGCCAGGATATAATGTTGCACGGAGCTTGTAATGGTTCTGTAGCAAACTTGTCCTGTCATTTGAAGGGTGCCCCAGGTGCAGTGATTACTCCAGCATTCAGGCTACTTTCAAATGGGAGTTACTTGATGCTGAACAGCCACGGCTGCTGTGGCATGCTCCCGGGCATCGCATATCTGGTAACCGTGAGCTCTAGGGTTACTTGTTGTATTGTTTCCACCGACACATACAGTCAGGGAGGCGCCGTTATGGCCTTCACTGAATGTTTCCTGAATATGGTTTGATACTCTAAGCAGAATGAAAGCCATGCTTCTACAGAAGTCTGTGCCCTTAACCTCAGCTCGAGAGACTTTTGATCTCCAGATCGCAAGGTCTTCGGCAGAGATACAGGCGCTCATTCATACAAACTGCCCTTTCCATTTTTCAGAAATGATAAATCGTATCTTTAACATGTCTAATACGACAGGCATAGTCCACCTATTTAAGACCATAGGTTCTGGACTTCTGAGCTCCTTTCAGACGGTATTTGGAGTTATACCAAACTTCATGCACTCCGTATTCGGAACCATCTTTGGAGGACTTCCGCTGATCCTGTTTCTAATAGCAGGTATCCTGATTGTTTTCTATTTGCTACGCAATGGACGTCCCAGTCACCAAGGTGATGGAAAGAACACTCCTGGAGCGTAAATACCGTGACTGCATGGTACATCTTTTAGGCACGCCTCACCTAAGAGAACTAAGTGAATCTTGGTTCTTGTCATTTCGACCGGTCTGGATAGACTGCATCTTACCTGTCCTCCGATGCCTGTTTTGCGGAGAAGAATGCGTGTTAGACCTGTGTTTGACACTCCCATCATGTGCGCACCCAGACGTGAATGCGTCACTGGACCCGATAACGGCCCATGTTCTCCAGTGTCCTCAGCGTATTCCAATGTTGATGGCGGCATTCCTTGAGCCACCACGGGTAGTAACTTCACCTGTTGGTATGAACACCGGCTCCTCCTCTGACACCCAGGCTTTGGACGTCACACAGGCTGCCCCAGCACCGGCTGTGGACAGCGTGGAACATCTGTGCTCAATTGATGTGCTCTGCGAGGTGCTACAGGGGCCGTCTACTGTGGAAGCAAGCAACGAAAATGTTGCGTCTACCAGCCAGGACACATAAACATTTGAACTCATTTGGCTTGTCGTGTGCTGGGAAAAATTCACCTTTTTTTTAAAACAAGCTCAGATTTGGAACTTTGAAACTAAATTGACTTTCCTGTCATTTTTTGGGCATACATGGCTTTTTAATGCTTATAGTAGTCCGAACTATAAACCACGGACACTTTTAGAGCTGGAAACATTTCCTTTTAAATTTTTTATAATTTTTTATAATTTTTTAAAACATTTTAGCTAAAGAAATGTTTTTATAAACTTTGTGCGTACCGCTATCTAGTCATGTTAGTAGTACAGTAATAGGTTACATATGTCGTCCATTCGGAAGAGGAGTGGGTGTTATATTCCATATAGGTACCCTATATAGGCGCAGGTAACATTGCAACCTTTCACCTACATCCTTCCCTACATTGCATACATAACAGTTCTTAGGCACTGACCTTTTACCTAGATATGACACTGCACTCAGAACGCAGGTTTTTCCCTGGTTCGATTCTCATACATTATGCATGAGGCTTCTTGGAAGCACAGCAGGACTAACAGTAGGATTACCATCTCCTGTATAATATCTCTGTATAAAGTTCAGGCCCAACATCATCCTTTAGGCCGACACAGTAACACAGCAAGGTATGACACCTGGGGAGACCTATGAGTGTATATATACAACACATCTTGCTTAGGAAGATAGAGGAGACTGTGACTTCCCGGCTGACACATTGACCAGAGACGCTGAGGTTCCTGCATGCAGACGCACCAGCTAGCAGTGGTCTAACATCCCTCGCGGGGTGTCCAACTTGAGACCTGGACGGGGTCCCACATTCTCTAAACTCTCAGGTAATGGGGTGGACTAGATCCTAGAGGGATTCTTGGCATAACACCTACATAGATGCTAGGTACATTTAGGTACATCTAGTAAGGGAGGCATCGTAGGAGTACGCACTTTTTATCATGTGTTTTATGTACATGTATATATTCATGATTTCTGGAAGATGGTAGAACTATACCATCCCTTTACTTTCATAGTATTGCTAATCATATATCTCTGCTACTGTCTAACGGTTGTTGCAGCTCATCTATTCTAGACTAGAATGACAACTGTTCAATAAATACTTATTGAAACGCCCAGCCTGTTTATTCTGTGTATCTCTCTGATACAAACTAAGTGAGCACGAGTGACTGAGCGAAAGGTAGTATATTGTTTCCACGATTCTGAGGGATCAGGGTTGTCATGTTCTGAGGTTGCCAGAATCTATTCTCTCCGTGATAGGAGGAAATTATAGTGGCACTGTGAGCTAGCTAATACAGACAGGCTAACGTATCCGGTGGGGGTGCACGGGATCAGTCCGCCACCAAACCCACAGTTTATGTTATCCAAATGCGCAGATCCTGTATAGGTAATATAGGAACTACACGACAGTGGATGGTGTCACACAGTGCACTACTTCAATGGTTGGCAGGGCGCACGGCCGATGTGCTATGCCTTTGATGGGGTACTGTAGTCTGTGTCAGATGCGTCCCTTTATGTATGCAGTAATATCTGCTCCATGCACTGTCGAAGGTTGTAAATCTGTTCAGCGACTATTTAGTGCAGTGCAGGCTCTTCCTGTAACTTGCTCCCCTCTACTACTACTTTTATCACTCTTAATCCCACTGCTTGGAACTTGGGGCAGCCCTAGTGCATAAAGAGGCCTGAAATCTCTTTAAAGGTGGTGTGTGAGGATCCACACAGCGAACAATGAAGGCCCCTGCTCACCCCCGGTGAGTTTTCCATGTTATGTTCGAGGGGGTAGGGGGGTGGCTGTCTTCTGTGCCCCCCTTATACATCAGTGCCAACCATCTTATCTGTCCTGCTTTGCACCATATTATGGCAGCACGCTGAGCTGTAGAGTTCAATGGCACCCTTAATTGTCAATGAAATGGCATCTGCACCGCCTCCTCCCCCCACATGAGCCCGGGCACATCAGCTGTCGGATCACTGGCCCGTCACAACGCCTCAGTTGTCAGCTTAGAAAACAGACGGTCAGCTCATCCGAACTGCCACAAGGCGCTTGTGGGCTGTGTTGAGATGTGTGTAGAGGCGCATCGTGGCCACCCACCCCACCTCTCCTGCTTGACTCCCTCGGGGAAAGTTGGCACCATCTTTGGTCCCGGTCCGGCCTCCACCATCGCGGGTGTTTGCTTGTCGCCAGAGCCTCGATCGGTACTCTCCGCGCAGCCACACCTTTCCTGGAGCAGGGTAGAGCAGCTACGCCGTTTCCGGTCGCTCGATCTGCCTGTTTCGCGATTGCAGCTCCCGGCCCACTGCCAGCACGGCCCCTTGGGCTCGATTGACGCACAGCCCGGGCTTGTCCTTCTTAGCCGCTCTGCTGCATCGCTGGCCTTAGCAGTCGATCAGGATAAACGCCCTCCTCCTCCATGTTGTGGGAAGTCGTTGCGCCCCAAAAAGTAGGATGCACTTCAGATTGAACGGATTTGCGAGTTTATTAAGGATATTTATGTATATCTTGGCCCGGGCTGCAGGAGCCTCACTACTGTGCGGCCATCTTGCATGCGCACCCCCTAGCGCCCCCGTATGATTTATGTTTAACTGTTGATTAAAGAAAAAATATTTAAATTAGAACAGTTTCTGCGAACATTTCACTGCTGAGTTTGGGAAGGAAGGGTGTTGCAAGTGGGCTTTTTGATCACCTAGTTTTTGGATCCTTACAGTTGGTGAGTCTCACTACCTGATTTTCACTCACAATAATTGCATAGTAATAGTAGACTACTCATGTGCACACTGGGGCAGGCTGCACATGAGAGACAGTTTTGCACAGCCTAGGAGCTGTACACAGGTAACCTGGCTGTGGCAGATTTAAACTGCAAATTTGACCTGTCAAAAGAACCCTTTGAGAGGCCTAAACCTTCCTTTTATATACTAAAAGTCATCCTTATGTAGGCCTTATTGCCCATAAAGGCAGGGTGCATGATATTTAAATGTAGAACATCTAGACATTAATGTTGGATATGTCCTTGCAGAGAAAAATCCCCAAACATGAATTGTCACTGTAGTAAAGCTGGCTGCATCCATAGGGAATCATTGGGCTACATTATTACAATTATTAAATGCTAAATTGATATTGGGATTGGTAACAGCTAGAGAAATACTTTTTCCACTCATTTTAATAGTAATTTAAAATCCTCTTCAATGCTAAAGTCGGATTTAAAATTATTATTTTTGAAATGCCACTTTCAGAAAGTTTGAACATAAAACAACTCTAGATGACTGCTTGATTTTGACACATGTTTACTTTTGTATAAAGATCATCTTATTCAATAAACATGACCTCTGGTTCTTTTTAACCCATGATTATAACACTTTTCAAAGCTTCAATCTCATTACAAAGAAGGGAGTGATACCAACTATCAATTCTGAGATATGCAAATTCTAAAGGGGTATTGTGCTCTATCAAAATATTAATAAACACAAATTGAAATATATACAAAAGACAAATTAAAGCATGTGGTAATCAGTGTTCGACCTGTCCTTCAATTGGAGAGCCAGAGCGTTACATCAACAACAGATGCTCTTGGAACACTGTATGGCGGTCCAGATATTTCTAATATGGACTTGAAGACATTGTCTTTCACTACAACTTAATTATATTGATCCATATTGATGTACGTTGTACAAGGTTACCCCATTGTGCGTGATCCATGCATTTCAAACCCCACTTCCTTTATGGGTTCTCCTCAGGACAAGGGCTGGGTGATTTTTTAAACACCAAAACTGGAAGTATATTTGGTGGTGTCTCAGCGATGTTTGAACCTGATTTTTATTAGCGAGGCTTTGTTATATGCCTTTGTAATTTGTGGTGGCAGCATCTGAACAGAACAATCCTCTTAACAGGCTTTCAATCAACATGATGTTTGGACGCGCAAGCCTGAAGGAGCCCTGCCCGAGTAACACCGTGTTTGCAAGCATCTGTAAAAATAACAAGCCACAGAGGAGGACTACCTTATTTTAGACACTGCGACTGGAAACTAATCTTCAGTGCAAAAGGGTTGATTAAAAGCCTGTTAAGAGGATTGTTCTGTTCAGATGCTGCAGCCACAAATTACAAAGGCATATAACAAAGCCTCACTAATACAAATCTGGTTCAAACATCGCTGAGACACCACCAAATATACTTCCAGTTTTGGTGTTTAAGAAATTACCCAGCCCTTGTCCTAAGGAGAACCCATAAAGGAAGTGGGGTTTGAAATGCGTAGACCACGAACAATGGGGTATCCTTGTACAATCTTCCTGTCAGAATGAATGAGGAATAGCCATGCTCTGCCATGATTACACTTCAAAGAGATCTGCCTCTAGCACACGCAAACAAACCTGACATAAGGCCTACCCTCTTTTGTTTCACTAGACAGGCTAGACCCAAACCCATGAGAAAGGGATGAACTGACCAGAACCAGTTTTAGGGTTAGACGAAAGGGAGCCCCTACCTACTGGCTAGCACTGGGCAAAAAAATGGCATCTCCAGAACCAGAAGGGGAGCAAGACCCTGCACATGGACAGTGATGGTAGAAACACCTGGGACAGCTAGAAGGACACGCCACCTGTTCTCCTGATGTATTAACGTCTCTGTACCCAACACCCAGGATTAGATGAATCTCTCCAGGGCCAATGGTGCTGTCCTGCTTACACCCTCTGAAGACCAGTAAGGGGAAGACCTGGGCTTCTGTGCCCAGGTAATATGAAAGAAGCATCAGGAGCAAGGCAATGAAGAAAGCTGGCACAGGGAGCTAGTGAAGCCCACTCCTTGCAAAGTGTGCCTTTCTTGAGGGAAGGAGGCCTGCTGAATCAGCTCCAAGTGGCTAGGGCTCACTGCCAGGAACAAGATGAACCCAAGAGTTTAAAAATTGGCCAACTAGGAGCCCAAGATATGGCTGTTTTAAGGATTTGTACTTTGACCCTGTTAGAAATTGGGTGACTGGTTGACTGGGGTGTGATCCCTGGTCAAGCAGCAACCACAATTCTTGTCAGGTAAGGCACAAGCAAACCCCAAATTAACCTGTGCTCACATCTTGGTAGCTTGGCACTGAGCAGTCAGACTTAACTTAGAGTCAATGTGTAAAGTGCTTGTGCAACACTTCAAAAAGTAAAACTGTGAAAACACCACACAAGAAGATGACACACCATGTTTGAAAAACAGAGCTTAATTTAATAAATAAAAGTTCAGGCCAACTGCGATGGAGCGCAGGTCTGATACAGTCCCAGATTAGTCTAGTTGAAGTTTTGCCTTCTCAAGTTTTGTGCCAAGAGTCCCGTTTGTTTTGGAGAGGGTAGGCGGGAGCAAGGAGAGCATCGGGGAGGTGATTGGCAAGGTGCGAAGAGCAGGCCGGCAATCTTGTACTGGCAGGCTGGGGCTTCATGTTGGCAGCCGCCCGTGGTCTGCTGATGCTACTGTGCAAATAGACGGGCTGGTGGTGGCTCATGCTAATTGTAGGTATGACCTGTGCAGTTCCGGGGCAAACAGGTCCATTCCCGGTCGTGAAGGACCCAAAAGCATGATTTAAGAGCCTGCTAAACCCCACCAAGGTTCTAGGGCCTGAGAGGCACCACTTGGGGGTCAGAAACTCACTAAAAATGGGTCCAGGAGTTATTGGGGAGCCTTTTATTTCCCTGAGGCTCAGATCAGGAGGCCAGCAGGCTAGCCCTTTGAGTCACTGGGGTCCTGGGTTGAAGATGGAGTTGCAGGTTCAGTTCTTCTTCCCCAGGCAAGAGGTCAGCAAGCAGCAGTTCACCACAGCAGCGGCAGCAGTTCCTTGTAGAGCAGCAGTCCATAAGAGTGGCAGCCCTTGTAGCAGCACAGCAATCCTTCTTCCTGGCAGAGTATCCACAGGTTCAGAAGTGTGCTTAAAGGTTGGTGTCTAAGGTCCTTCTTTTATACACAATTGTGGCCTTGAAGTGGGGGAAAGCTTCTAGAGGTATGCCTTTGTAGTGCTCAGTTGCCCAGACCTTCCTGCTCTGGCTCCAGCCTAACTACAGGGGGTATTCAGCCGTTTCTGTGGCAACAGTCCGTAGCCTATTCAATTGTAAGGAGAGTTGTGCCCAGCTCATCCCTCCCATCCTGCCAGCGATGGCCCATCAAGTCACAACTAAGCCTCCACTGTGTGTGGCTGTCTAGGAGGAATACACAAAGCCCAACTGCCAACTACACCCAGTCATGTGAGCAGAGACAGACTGCAGGCACCAAATGGCTAAGGCAAGAAAATGCCAACTTTCTAAAAGTTAAGAAACAAGGGGGGGTAAACCATGAAACCTTTGTCATTTATACAGCTAATTCTTTAAAGCAATGATCAAATGCATTCCTTTTGATTTGATCGGGTTATTTATTTAACCTTTTCTTTTATAGATATTCATATATTTTTCAGAAAGTTCTAATGTGAAAAAGAAACACTTATTCATTCCAGAATTATATACAATAACCAAAAAAACATTTAACAATTACAAAAAACATCATGGACGACCCACATTAACAATATGACATCACTACATAACAAAAATAACATACATATTCTTACACCATTTCATAATTTGCCAAATTGGCAACCCTTGAAACTACTAGTTCATCAAAATCAAGGGAACGTTAATACACAGGGAACACACTTGTACATACGACAGGGGATGATTACATTGCCCTCAATCAGAACGTATATTTAATTCACAGTTCCTCAGTGTAAATAAACGCCAACGCGTTTCGAGTCCCAGGCGAGAAATACGGGGGCTCTCATCAGGGCTTCTTAATTATGGCTATTGGTGTGGTCTAAAAAATAATGCAAAAAACCTTTCATTAATTACTGGACTTTCAATGCTCCAACAGAGCTATTAGTTATGTACTTCTATTTATACACGCAAAATTACCTGATGGAAGATATTCTCAACATCGGTAATGTTCTCAGTAAGTCGTAAAGGGGCTTTGAATGAATCCTATTTGGAAGAAGAAACACTATCAGTGCCCAGAAGTCTGTATTGTTTACTTAGGTATGGCTCATTCTCCTTTTACTGCGTACCTTCAAGAATACAATGTAACTCTTACTTGTGTTCGTTACGAGTTGATTCATGAGAAAATGCCCGGCAGCTTCAGATCTGGAAGTTTTAAACACCCAAAGTTAAAGCGTGTTTCTCTTTTACAAGCCGCGCTGTTATGAATATTTACACCACACGCGGTAAAAGCTAATTCAGCGCGTACCTGCAACGGAAGCAATCTCACGCAGCAGATTCGTTTCCAGCGCGTTATTCTATTCTTATGTTTTTCTGCATGCCTGCAAGGGAAGGCTCATATAAATTTCACATAAATCTCGGGTCCTAACAACACTGTGAAGTGCTCTTTGACGATTAAACACTCACTTGAAGTTGGATTAATCCGAATTCATAGTTCCTCCCTTAACGGCCAGCAACACTGCATGTGAGGCGGAGAAAGGGCATTTCCTGATGAAACTTATCACGCATGTCATTGTGCAAAGAATCATGGACCATGTAGTATGAATGAAGGAACCAATTGAAATTCAGCCTTATAATGGTTCACTCTGGCAACCACTCTAATGCATCTTGGTTATTGTAGTTTTTGGTTTTTTAATGTCAAAGCCATCATGTTTTTGATAATTCTGTCATACCATTCAGTCCAGTGGCAGCACTGTTATATTTCAGAATAAGGTAGGCTTCCTTTTGCAGCAAGGCAGTGTCAATATCAATCAATCGTTTTGTTGTGTTTAAAACTGATAACACTGTCCACTTGAATTCTTTTTAAATGTGTGATTTTTCAATAAAGTGTTCAACCATGGGTGCAGCTACAACCTTCTTTTTAATTGACACGCGACAAAAGGACATAACATTTTGTCTCAATCAAAGTAAAACAAGCCTGACTTTTTTGGATGTGGAGGTATTCCCTCATGAGAACCAGTTGACAACCTCGTTACATCGAAAATCCACTGACAAAAACACCATCTTGCACCATAAGAGTGCTCATCCAAGAAGTTTAAAAGAAAACCTTCCGTATGGTCAACTACTGCGGATATGAAGAAATTGTTCTAGAAAAACTGACTTTGAAGAGCATGCAGCAATTTTCTGTGACCAAATGGCTAAGAGAGGATACCCTAAAACATTGTTAAAACAGGCTACAAACAGAGCATGGTTCACACCTTGAGAAGAACTTCTTCAGACTAAAGTAAAACCACCATTAGAGAGATTGGTGTGCGTTTCCACATTTGGCCCTGATACTAACAAATTTCGGCAAATCATTTAAAAAATTGACATTTGCTGCAGAACTTAGAATGTCTTTTCCAGAAGCCGTTATTTGCTACGAAGAAAAATCAAAGTATCGGGCAACAAATTGTAAGGGCTGATATTTTTCCCACACAATCAAAAAGTAACTTACGATCGCAGTGGCAATTGAAACCTGTTTAAGGCCACCACAAGTGCGGTAATTGTGCTGCTTGCGATTCTGCAATTGAACGTACAGAACTTATTCACAATGGCATCAAGTGGAGGCATACAGACTTCACGAATTGTAAAACTAAAAACGTTGTGTATGCCATCGTGTGCCCATGCCCTAAAGTATACATAGGCAAGACAAATCAGCAGATAAATCAACGGATTACCCAACATCGATCAAGAATTAAAAAGAAGGTTGTAGCTGCACCCATGGTTGAACACTTTATTGAAAAATCACACAGTGAAAAAGAATTCCAGTGGACAGTGTTATCAGTTTTAAACACAACAAAACGATTGATTGATATTGACACTGCCTTGCTGCAAAAGGAAGCCTACCTTATTCTGAAATATAACAGTGCTGCCACTGGACTGAATGGTATGACAGAATTATCAAAAACATGATGGTTTTGACATTAAAAACCAAAAACTACAATAACCAAGATGCATTAGAGTGGTTGCCAGAGTGAACCATTATAAGGCTGTATTTCAATTGGTTCCTTCATTCATACTGCATGGTCCATGATTCTTTGCACAATGACGTGCGTGATAAGTTTCATCAGGAAATGCCCTTTCTCCGCTTCAAGTGAGTGTTTAATCGTCAAAGAGCACTTCACAGTGTTGTTAGGACCCGAGATTTATGTGAAATTTATATGAGCCTTCCCTTGCAGGCACGCAAGAAACATAAGAATAGAATAACGCGCTGGAAACGAATCTGCTGCGTGAGATTGCTTCCGTTGCAGGTACGCGCTGAATTAGCTTTTACCGCGTGTGGTGTAAATATTCATAACAGCGCGGCTTGTAAAAGAGAAACACGCTTTAACTTTGGGTGTTTAAAACTTCCAGATCTGAAGCAGCCGTGCATTTTCTCTTGAATCAACTCGTAACGAACACAAGTAGGAGTTACATTATATTCTTGAAGGTACGCAGTAAAAATGAGAATGAGCCATACCTAAGTAAACAATACAGACTTCTGGGCACTGATAGTGTTTCTTCTTCCAAATAGGATTCATTCAAAGCCCCTTTACGACTTACTGAGAACATTACCGATGTTGAGAATATCTTCCATCAGGTAATTATGCGTGTATAAATAGAAGTACATAACTGATAGCTCGGTTGGAGCATCGAGAGTCCAGTAATTAATTAAAGGTTTTTCGCATTATTTTTTAGACCACACCAATACCCATAAATAAGAAGCCCAGATGAGAGCCCCCGTATTTCTCGCCTGGGACTCGAAACGCGTTGGCATTTATTTACACTGAGGAACTGTGAATTAAATATACATTCTGATTGAGGGCAATGTAATCATCCCCTGTCGTATGTACAAGTGTGTTCCCTGTGTATTAACGTTCCCTTGAGTTTGATGAACTAGTAGTTTCAAGGGTTGCCAATTTGGCAAATTATGAAATGGTGTAAGAATATGTATGTTATTTTTGTTATGTAGTGATGTCATATTGTTAATGATGTTTTTTGTAATTGTTAAATGTTTTATTGGTTATTGTATATAATTCTGGAATGAATAAGTGTTTCTTTTTCACATTAGAACTTTCTGAAAAATATATGAATATCTATAAAAGAAAAGGTTAAATAAATAACCAGATCAAAAGGAATGCATTTGTCATTGCTTTAAAGAATTAGCTGTATAAATGACAAAGGTTTCAGGTTTACCCCCCCTTGTTTCTTAATTTACACGGCCCCACCTATTCCTTGTCCTTTGGGCCTAACCCCTTTTGTTGATAAACTTTCTAAAAGTGACATTCTTAGAATGTAATTTAAAATCGGACTTCACCAAAAGTTAGGATTTTACATTAGGATTCCAGAGACACCAAACATAAACTGGTCATCCCTTCCCATTTGGAAAATATGCATATAAAGTGTAATAACACATGCATATAAAGTGTAATAGCATTGAGCAGTTTGAACCAGCAAATAACTCTTACCTGTGATCTGGAAGCTTTGGACCGACACCCTGCTACGGGACGGAGGGGAGTAGTCCCCGGCTCACCCAATGAGAAAGGCCTCAATCTGAAGGGCCCCTGGCGACCCCTGGCCTGCTCGAACTGCCGCGCCGCCTCCACTAGAGGAACCCAACTTGTACTTTCCCCTCCTCTCTACCCCCCTAATCAAGAGGATGTCAACCAATATAAGACCCCACCAGAACTCCCCACTAACCCCTACCCCCCTACTTCTCACCAACCTTAAACCACATGGCCCCCACTCCTTCTCCATCACCTACCCACCCAACCTCTCAGCTAACGCCGCTAAAATCTTTAAACATAGACTACTCAAGCAACACCCTGAAACACTCATAGCTGACCTCTACCATAACCCCTCCAAAGGCAAGACAAAAACAGATCTCATCTTCTACACCACCCACCACGCCAAATGGAGAAATAACCTAGCCAACCTCCTGCGAATTACCAAAATCACCAACATCCCCCACGGCGAAATACTGATTATCTCCAAGTCCTCTTCCTTTAAAATCAACGCCACCATAACAATATACAGAAATGGCAAAGTCATGGTCCAAGCCAACGACTTCAACCTCCGCCAATTTGAACTCGCCTTCCCCAAGCTGTGTAACTTCATCTCTGCCCCGTCCAACCACCCCAGACCTTCCCAACACACTCCCCAGAACCCAACCCAAGACAGAACGCCCATGAAACCTGACGCAAGCCCTCAACTACCGAACACCTCAGACCTCAAGCCCATGCCAGAACCCTCTCTACCCCCACTCCCATCCCCCCAGCCACACCTCCCACCCCGAGACTTCACGCCCTGAGCCACTTCCCCACTTCACGCCCACTTCCCCTAATCCTACCCTCCCCCGACCCACCTGTCCAAACCCACACCCTCAGCCGAATTTGCCACACAACCCCTCCCCTCCCCCTAAAAATACCTCCCCTCAACCCCCCTGTCCCATCCTACACCCACAGCAGAATCTCTCCCCCAACACCTCCCCTCCCTCTAGCTCTACCAACCCCAAATCCTCCTGTCCCAACCTACACCC
Source organism: Calotriton arnoldi (assembly GCA_963921515.1). Classification (NCBI taxonomy): domain Eukaryota; kingdom Metazoa; phylum Chordata; class Amphibia; order Caudata; family Salamandridae; genus Calotriton; species Calotriton arnoldi. Next base: position 275,008 of record CAWUFW010014237.1, on the reverse strand, counting down.
TCAGTTGAACCTCAGTCAGCTGAACCTCTCCCCTAACACCTCCCCTCCCCTAGCCCTACCAACCCCCAACCCTCCTGCCCCAACCTACACCCTCAGTCTGTTCGCCCCCCCAACCCCTCCTCTCCCACTACCCCAAACCTAGAGTCCATGGCAGAATTAACTGAACGCCTCACACACATTGAAACACAACTCAACACCCTCTTACCAATGACCCCTAAGCACCTCATAACTATAACCGAAAACCTATCCCTTCTCCATAGCCAAATCAACACAATCTCGCAGAGCATAAACACAATCCTTCTCAACACCAAGGCCCCCCCCGCCAACACCCAATACTCCCCTCCCTCATAAACATTAATGAGCCACCTCAACTGCCCAAGCTCCAGACGACCAGCTGGCGCTCCACCCCCAGAATCACCCAATCTCTCAGACCAAGAAAAGCGGTCCCTGAGATATCTTTGAAAGAGGCAGTGACTTTCGCTAACACCTACGACCCCACAACTACCCAAACCCCTCCCTCCAACATACAGGTAATCACCGAAATAGGTAGAGCCAACAAACAACTTAGATCCACAAGACCTCCTCCCCAACGCTCAACCATTCCCCAAGCTCCCCCCTCCTCCCAAAACCTTTCTAACAGCGGCAAGACTAACTGCATGCTTATAAACTGCAGATCCGCAGTCAAGCATGCAATAGAGCTGGCTGATGCCATACTGAATCATGACATTGACATCGCGTTCCTCACCGAAACCTGGCTAAATAAAACATCCAATCCGCTCCTCGACCTTCTAGTCCCCCCTGGTTTCTCATCATCAAAAAAGACAGAATTGACCAACGAGGTGGTGGCATTGCCATCATCCATAAGAACAACATCAATCTAGTTGAAGTCAAAACCCACTCCTTCTCTACCTTTGAATACCTCGAAACACACATCATAACTCGTAAAAACAACAAAGTAACAAAATGCCATCTCATCTACCACCCCCGAGGAAACTCTCCTGCATTTGGAGAACAAATATCAGACCTACTTACACACTGCTCCCTAGCCAACCCCGATAACATCATCCTGGGTGAATTAAACCTCCCCTGGAATAACGAAAAGGACACTGTCATTCAGTCTCTAAATGAACTCCTCCTCACAATTGAGCTCACCCAACCCTGCAAGGGTCAAACCCACAACAAGGGCTCTACCCTTGATGCAATCATAGCCAAAAACGAAACAATAACCATCAATAACATCCTACCAATTGACTGGTCAGACCATCACATCATTATATTCCATATCAATCAAACTGCTAGTCCTCCAGCCATAACTCAAATTACCCATCAAAGGAGCAGAAACCTCAATGCCATCCCCCTCCCTGTCCTCGAAGAAACCATAACCTCACTTCTCCCTCCCTCCACAGACAACCTCAACACGGTCGAGCTCACGACACTGTATTTGTATTTGTATCTGTAAAGCGCGTCATTCATCAAGAGGATATCACGGTGCTGTGCTCGGGCTTCTGGTGTGTGACTGGGTGGTTCATGAGTTTGGCCAGTATTACTTTCCAGAGAACAAGTGAGTCTTGAGTTTTTTCCTGAAGGCTAGATAGTCCTCTGTGAGGCGGAGTTCTTGTGGTAGGTCATTCCAGTGTTTTGCTGCCAAGTATGAGAAGCTACGACCCCCTGTTCTTGATTTCTTAATGCGTTTTGTTCTGGCTAGAGCTAGGGACCGTGATCTTAAGCACCTAGTGGGTACATAAAATTCAACTTTCCTCTGTAGGATAAAAGGCCCCCGTTGGTGCAGGGCCTTCTGTGTGTAGCTGAGCAGCTTGAATTTCGCTCTTTGGCGCATTGGCAGCCAATGGAGTAATTTCAGGCACTCGGACGATGAGCTGAGTCTGTCTTTGTTACATACCAGTTTGGCAGCGGCATTTTGTACCACCTGTAGTCGTGTGAAAAGGTAGTCTGCCATGCCCACAAATAGTGCATTACCATAGTCCAATCTGCTGGTAAGTAATGCCTGCGTGACAGTTCTCCTACAATCTTGCGTGATCCAAGGAAATAGCCTTCTTAGAAGCTTCAACATCGCGAAGCTTCTTCCACACAGAACCCGCACATGGTCCTGCATGGATAGGGTATTGTCCATGAGGACCCCCAGATTTTTTGCTCATTGCTTTGGAACTGGGGCATCCCCCAATGTCTGGGGCCACCAAGTGGTATTCCAGACAAGTTTGGCTCCTCCAAAGAGTAACATTTCAGATTTCCCTGAATTTAGTTTAAGACCGTGTTCTGCCATCCAGGTTGCCATCTCCGAGAGACAATTATTCAGTTTTAGTCTTGTGTTCTCATGCTGTTCTTCAATGGTTATCAGCAGTTGAGTATCATCAGCATAGGAGCAGATACCAAAGCCCCACTTCTCACTGATTTTTGCCAGAGATGACACATAGACATTAAAGAGTGTGCGGCTCAGGGATGCCCCCTGTGGAACACCGTAGCTGATGGGTTTTGGTTTAGATGAGAACTCCCCCATTTGTACTCTCTGTGTTCTATTATTCAAGAAGGAGCTCAGCCATTGAAGTGCTTTAGCATAAACTCCTTTTCCATGAAGGATCTCCAGTAGGTGATTATGTGTACACTGTACAACAGGACAATGACAACTGCTCTTGACCAACTAGCCCCCTGAAACTGAAAAGGGTCAGAGACACCCCCTCCAGAGCCTGGTTCAACAAAGACCTCAACTCTGAAAGAAGAAAGGTAAGAGCCGCTGAGAGACTCTGGAGAGGGGACCCATCCACAACTAACCTCTCCCAGCTCAGAAAAGAACGCAGCAATTACAAAAAACACATAATCAAGGAAAAAGCCTCCTTCTTCCGGAGTGCACTAGACAAAGCCAAGAACCGCCCCAAAGAACTTTTCAACATCATCCAGAAACAGACCTCCAAGCCCACCAAAGCAAACCCCCCTGCCTCCAAACTTCAGTGTAACGACCTGGCCAAATTCTTCGATGACAAAATCACCAATATCGAGCTCTCCCTTGACCGGCGCCCTCAATCCCAACACAGCAAATCCTCACCCACAACCAAACCTAACTCAACCCCAGTTTATGACATACTCCCAGAAGACGAGACCCCTCCTCTGCCAACCACCAAAATAAACCTTCACCCTAAACACCCATCTTCCCCCAAATGTTGGAAAGACTTCGAACCTCTCTCCGACGACGACATCTCCAAGGTGATTACCAACTCCAAACCCTCCAACCACTATGCTGACCCCCTACCAGCCTCCCTGGCTAAGAATCTCAACCTCACCCTAACCCCACTGTGGACAAAGATCATCAACAGCTCCCTAAACAACGGACTGATGCCCAACTGCCTCAAACAAGGCCAAGTCACCCCCTTCTAAAAAAACCTGATGCAGACCCGAATGACCTCAAAAACTTCAGGCCCATCACCAACCTTCCTTTCCAAGCCAAAATCCTGGAGAAATGTGTTCTCGCCCAACTGAACCAACACCTGGAATCCAACAACCTACTTGACTCACACCAATATGGATTCAGAAAGGGATGCAGCACAGAAACCGCCATACTGAACATAACCGATGACATTCATAACTCCCTTGACTCAAACAGATGCTGCCTACTTGTCCTCCTCGACCTATCAGCTGCCTTTGACACGGTAGACCACAAACTACTCTTAGGCGCCCTACACAAATGCATCGGAGCAGATGGTAATGTCCTAAAATGGTTTTCCTCTTTTCTACATAACCGCTCCCAAGTCATCAAAATCAAGAATACGATGTCCGACACCTCCCCCTCAACCCGAGGTGTCCCCCAAGGCTCAGTCCTCTCCCCCACACTCTTCAACATTTACATGGAACCGCTCACTACCATTCTAAAACAAGCAAACATCGACTATCACCTCTATGCTGACTACACCCAGCTATACCTCGAGATCTCCTCCCTCAATGACATCCTCCGACTCAACTCCACACTATCAAAAGTAGAAAATTGGCTAACATTCAACCACCTAAAACTCAACCAAGAAAAAAACGAAATCCTTGTCTTCTCCAATCACGAACAACCCCTCCAAATCCAAGAATGGATAAACAACCTTGACTCTCTAAACTGTAAACTTACTCCAGCAATCTCAGCCAAATCCCTAGGGATCTTTCTAGACTCAAGTCTCAACATGAGCTCCCACATTAACTCCACAGCAAAAGGCGCGCTCTACAACCTAAGACTCCTCAACAAAATTAAACCTTTCATACCCCCCAATGACCTAAAAATCGCAACCCAATCTCTAGTTCTCTCCAGACTGGACTATGGAAAAGCCACACTAACTGGGACAGCTAAAACGCACTTGGCCCCCATGAGGTCCACCCTAAACGCAGCCGCAAGAATGGTCACTGGGACCAAGAAATTCGACCACATCACCCCTGCACTACAGGACCTAAAATGGCTTCCCATCGAAGCTCGCTGCGCTTTCAAAACTGCATGTCTCACCCATAAAGCCCTACACATAGGCAAACCGGACTACCTCGCAGCCAAACTCACAAAAGCAGGTCAATCAAGAAACCTAAGAAGCTCCAACTCGCTCCTCTTAATCCCCCCAAAAAGACATAAACAAAAAGCCCTCTCCTGCTCTTTCTCTGGGAATGCCCCAAAAATCTGGAACTCTCTCCCTACCCACATCAGGACTAATCCCTCCTTCACGATCTTCAAGAGACAACTAAAAGAACTTCTCCTCAACCGTCATCTCTTTGCATCTGGCCAATGACCTCAATCTATGTGAGCTCCAGTACTCTAGATACTAGTCGATGTACTTTATTGTCTATGTTTCTACTCATGCTATGCTGCTCCAATATCTATGTTTCTATTCATGTTATGCTGCTGTTAAGCGCTCTGATACCCTTCGGGTCTTGTAAGCGCTAATATATAAAACTCCTAAATAAATAAATAAGGAAACTCCAATGTTATCCTTTGGGAGGGATAAGCCTGGAAGTAGTGAAAAACGAATTCAAGAGATTTTCCCTACCAGGACATGTAAAACTTAAAGGTGCATGTCCTACTTTTTAAATACATTGCTCCCTAGCCTGTGGGCTGTCCTGGGCCTATCCTAGGGGTGACATATATATTTAAAAGGAAGGTTTGGGCCTGGCAAAAAATGTATTTTGTCAGGTCGAAATCACAGTTTACACTGCCCAAACAGGCTGTGCAATAGCAGGTCTAAGACATGTTTAAAGGGCTACTTAAGTGGGTAGCACAATCAGTGATGCAGGCCCACCTGTAGCATTTAATTTACAGGTCCTGGGAACATGTAGTGCCACGTTACTAGGGACCTATAAGTGAATTAAATATGTCAATTGGGTATAAACCAATGTTACCATATTTTAAGCATAGAGCATAAGTACTTTAGCAGTGGTTTGCAATGGTAAAGTGCATAGAGTCCTAAGGACAACAAAACAAACTCAGCAAAAGTAGGAGGAGGAGTGCAAAATATTTGGCGATGACCTTGCAGAAAGGGCCGGGTCAAACAGACTCCTAGAAAGAAATTGCACATTTGTCACTCTGCTGCATCTCTAGAATTTACCCTCAGGGCAGGCCAGTGCACAGGAGTCAGCGCAACGTACATTGTTCTTATATATTTCCCCTGGGCAGGGGACTGCGTGGGGCCCTCTTCCTATAGTGCTTTAAGCCCCCAAGGGGCCTCATCTCCCTGAGGGCTGACAAAAAAACATGCGGAGCCCTGGTGCAATGTGAGGAATTGATCCCAGGACCCCATCCCCGCGACCCAGAATTAGAAGAATGACTGGTGTGACATCTGGCCCCCGTGCTTGAGTCTGGTGGGGGAGGCGCACCGTGCTCTGAGCCTCTTGCCCCATGGTGGGAGGCACAAGATGTTCTGTTCCTACCCCCAGGAGTCAGCGCAGTTTCCAGGATTTGCAATCCTCTTAGATGTCATAGATATTCAAGGGCGATAGAACAGATTCGGAGCCATAGGCAATAAACTGAAATCAACATTAACTTTAAAATTAACATTAAAAAAAGAAGAAAAAAGTCACTCTGTAAGACAACACTGGATAAAAAAAGTAACTCATGGGTTCAGTTCCAAAAATGTAATACTGTACTAGTGCTAAAGTGCTGGTCAATGAAAGGGTTACTTCTGGTTATCTTAGTGTCATCAATAAAATAGAGGGAAAAACAGACAATACAGTACCAGGGCAAAAGTGCTAGTCATACAAATTGCATCAATACAGTTTCTGGATGTCTTAGTTGACAGACTTTATGGTGGTAAAAAGAGACCAAGAGATCATTAACTTGGGTGGTCAAGACAGTTCTGTTATTGGCCTCTTGGTTATCTAATTCTGCAGTTCTAGGACAAGTTTTCTCCTTATGTGCCAAATAGATTCTAGGTATTTGGCTATGGAAAGTACTACAGTGTTTCTGGTGTCACATTTATACATCCGCAGTGCAATCTTGCACTGCAGGACGCCCAGAAATGTACAAAGTGGCACTATTCAACATTATGTTTGCCTAACATAGGCAGGGCAGAAAAAGAGGAAGTGCTCCGCAGGTTTCAGGCATATCCTTACAGCTTGGCATTTGTTTGTTCTGGGAAGTTTGTCAGATGTCAAGAATCCACAAGTACTAGTGAACTTGGCTATTGGCAAGGTCCCTTATCTGAATTTAATGTATAGTGATCTTGTAGATACAGGGTTAATATAGTTCAGTAAGGCCTCAAAACTGGGCTAAGATTTTCCCTCTAGGAATTGCAGTGTTAGCGACCCCTGTTGATGATTGGAACAGTTTTGACCATGCTCATTCCCAAAAGCAAGTCTTGAGGGACCTAGACGGCTGGGCACTGATAGTGTTTTTGTTATTTCATAGGATGCTGAGCCCTAGGTCAGTTAGAGAAGACTTGACATATTTCACCATGGTATCCTCAATGCCCATATCTCAGAAGCAGCACCAATAAGGGTCAAGTTCTGCCACTGTAAAGTAATGGTTTTAACTTAATAACTGCTTCTATGGGTTTTTGATTCAAGTCTAGTCTTAAGGGGTTTAAAGGAGTACCTTTTGGGAGTTTGAGGATAGATCTCAAGAAGGCGTTTTCCGCCAACTGTAGGAAGCAAATATTAATACTTCCGCAGAGCTCACCACCATACATAGCACCCGCCACTGCCTGCACCCTATCTATCTCAAGTGCTGGAGAAACTGGGTGAAATGATGTCTCATGTGCAAATCTGAGTATCGCTGCTGATCTATGCTTCAACAGCATGATACTCTTAGTGATTTGGGTTGACCAGCTATTTTTACTAGATAGTCGGACCACAAGGTAATCAAATTCATCTACACTCTCTAAACTTGCTTTCCCCAAGCTAAGTTTCCCCTAAACCTCGTGCAAGGTTTAATTGCCATACACTTGGCTTTGCTCAAAATTACCTATAGTCCATGTATTGAGCAAAAATAAATTGAACATCTCTGTCAGTGTTTGCATACCCTTTGGGGATTTTGATAACAAAAGGGTATCATCAGCAAAAAAGGGGAGCCGGGGTTTTAAGGCCACCCAATGGAGGGGAGTCATTTTCACATTCCAGGAGGAATTTTACACACCGATTAACAGTCGTCAAACCGTACTGTCCGCCTTCCTACCTAAGGGAACGCCTCACGGAGACCCGACGCCCCCCCCACGGTTACCATGGGGCATGACTTAATTTAGTCACAAGTTTTCTGTACCTTTCACAAAAGGCTGAAAGACAATCATACCGTGAGTATACGGCATGGTCCGTATTTGACTCAGAGACGGGTGCACCTTAGGGTGTGCATACCCCTCGGGTCATTGTTTAGGTCCTGAAGAAAGCCTAGCAATGTCATCAACAGGCTGAAACATGTAGACCGTGTCTTTTTATTATCACAAATTACTCAGATACCTCAGGCCAATTTAACCTGTATAGGGATCACACTTTGTTTTTAACCTCGCCTTACTGTTCCATATTAAAATTTGGGGAACAGTAAAGGTGATTTAAATTCACTATTTCACATCCTAGTCACCTGCACTATTGTTACCCAACAAACCTGCTCTGCTGTAATCAGGCGTTGAAGCACACCCGAGTGGCATTCGGCTGCTCGGGTGGGATCCCAATGATGAAGCATGTCACCAACTAGGTTGGTGAGTGAGGGGTCTTTTTAAGAAAGGATTGATTTCCCTCCTCTATCTCTCTTTTACGTGTCTCAGCACTTATTTTGAGTTTTGTTTGGGGTAAACTCCCTCATTTGTTTATTGAATTATCTCAAGGGGACTGAGAGTGTTCCCCGTAGTAATAACCCTTTCTCTCTATTTGATTACAAAGCTATTTTAATTTGATCATTTTCATATGGGACAAAGATAAATGTGCTATTTAATCAAACCACAGTAGTCAGACGTGATTCTCCCTCTGTCGTGTAGTTCCTAGGCCCCCCAGGACCTGCGCGTTTTCGATGACCTAAACTGAGGGCTTGGTGTGCAGACAGACTCTGGATACCCCCACAGGATGAGTCAGCCGTTAGACCAGCTAGCTCTACAGTGCCACTACCACCCCCTGTATTCTACAGCGGTGTAGGTAGTTTCTGGCAACCACTGAACATGACAACCCTGATTCCTCAGGTATTATGGACAACAATATGGTATCTTTCGCTCAGTCACTCGTGCTTACTTTTCTCAGAATACACATAGAATGGCGATTGGAACAGTTTCAATAATTATTTATTGATCAAGTGTCAGTCTAGTATGAAACATATTCGCTGTGACAATCAAAAGACAGGAGCAGACAAATGTGATCGCTAGCACCAATATCGTGGATAGCAGATACATTTCAACCATAGTGCTAATAAAATGATTAAAAGCAGATTAGATAAAACAATAGCCTTGACTTACTCCTGCGATGAGTAGCCTACCTAAATGTACCTAGCCTAGATATGTAGGTGAAGCATGTGTATGTAAGTGCTAGGATATATCCTAATGGAGCCAAGAATCACCCGGGGACGTGCTAACCCCTCACCTGATGGTTCTGAATGAAGGACCCCGACTCTGCATCAAGGATGGCACCCCACAGGGATGTCAGGTGTCTGCCTGTCGAAGAATCAGTCTGCAGAGTCTCAGTCCAGCCTGGAAGGAATTATCCTCTCAGTCTGTAAGGGGGAGGGAGGGTCTTTTATACTAAAGTGGTCACTCCAAGGTTTCTACTAGAATTGATATGTTTTGAAAACATTCACTAATCCTTTGCTAATCCTTTTCTAAACAAAAATACTCATGCACAGCTGGCTGTTGGCCATGGATGAAAAAAGTGGTGACCCTTATACAGAATAAATCTGCCTGAAACATGTTTCAGGCTTCCAAACTGACTGGACGTCTGTCTGGGGCAGGGCTGAAAAGACCATAGAGAGGAGTACACACCCTTCTACCCTAGCGTACCATAGAGAGAGCGAAGTCAACGCTCTAGTTGCCCAAGGGAAAGCATATAAATGGCGGCTGAAGCGCGGACGGGCAGCGGAGCAGAAGGATAAAGCAAGCTCAAGTGCTGAAGTGCGTTTCACCCACAGCGTGGGAATTCTTATCGGCACATCTTTTAAGAAAACTGTTTACCCATTTTAAACTGTGATACTGATTTTATGTGAATTGTGCTTTGGACCTATGTTAGAACGGAATTGAATTTGAATTTGAAGTGAATCTGAACCAAATAAGCCAACACAATCTTACTTAAGGGGAGGTACTCACACATCTCTGCAGGGAATACTGCTCAGGCTTCCAAACTGACTGGACGGCTGTCCGGGGCAGGGCTGAAAAGACCATAGATAGGAGTACACACCCTACTACCCTAGCGTACCATAGAGAGAGCGAAGTCAGTGCTTTAGTTGCCCAAGGGAAAGCATATAAATGGCGGCTGAAGCGTGGGGCCAGGGGCCAGTAACCCTGCCCATTACGACTCTGACATACAAGGAGGGATAAGATACAGTGCAAAAGAACTCATACAACTGAGGTCGGCCGTTACCCCATAATGTGCCCACTCAGTCACACCAGAATGCATGGCAGGAAGAAAGACCACGTGCACCCACTGCAAATGCACGATGAGTGAGGAGATCTCTCGCTTAAAGTGGTCCCCAACAGAAATAAAAGGGAAAGTAAGATGGGAAATGGGGCTAATAAACTGCAGATCCATCCCGGGACACAAAACAGAGATCAGACTTCTAATTGAGGAAGAACAACTAGACGTCTTATTTGTGACCGAGACATGGCTCAAAGAATGCTCCACCCCCGACTTAGTACTGGCCCTCCATGCAGGATTTAACATCAGAAGACAGGATAGGGAGGGAAAAGTCGGGGGGAGTAGACATCTTGTACAAAGATATCTACAGCTGCAATGTCTCACCTAAGCCCCTTCTCAATTGCAACACCTTACTTTTCAGCATTAGGCTTTCCCCCACCCAAACCTTTTCAGGAATGCTAATCTATCGACATCCTGCACCCTGTAATACCTTTCTGGAGCATTTCCCCAACCTTATAGCAGAGAGTATCACTACCAAAGGTGCAACGACCATACTAGGCGACTTTAATATTCACCTAGATAAACAAAACAACCCCACCACCAACAGATTTACCCAAGACATGGATGCCATGCAACTTAGTCAGCTGGTGCAATCGGCAACACATGAAAAAGGGCATATATTAGATGCAATCTTTACTAACAACCCAAAATAAAAAATAGCCAATCCCATACCAATGCCCTGGTCAGACCATTTCTACATCCCTCTATCGCTGGACAATACGCATATACAAAAGACAGGGAGCAATGCACCTAAATTAGGCAGGAAATGGCCTAGACCCATTCCAGAAAACTTGATCGAGTCATTAGAAAGGCATATCCCAAAAATATCAGGGGATGTAGAGAATGCAGACTCGCTCTGGGACAAATGGTTCAATGATGCGACAGAACACTGGAGTAAGAAAGAAAGGACAGGGACGAATCGGACACAAAGGAAAACAATCTGGTTTAATAGCCATCTTGCATCCCTGAAAAGAGCATGTATAAAAATTGAAAGGATCTGGCGGAAATCATATGATACCACTATCAAGGAACAGTATAAGAAAGCGATTAGACACTATCACGATGAAATTAAAATAGCCCAAGCCAGATATTTCCAGGAAAAAATAAACTCGGCCACCCACTCTTCCAGAGAACTCTTCAAGGTGGTTAAATCCCTCACGTCAATAGAACCTGATGCCGCTCCGCAATCTTCATCAAAGGAGAGATGTAATAAACTTGCAGTATTTTTTAAAAACAAAGTTGAAAATATCTACAACTCCATGCTAGGGAGCAGAGATAACCCAGACCCTCAAAGCACTAAGGATCCCACAGGGCACATGGCGAGACCCACATTAACACAATTTCCAGCGTTAAGCAAAGACAGCACGAGTAAGATTCTACAAGTCATTAAATCAGGTTCCCCTAAAGACCCGATACCCCCACATATTTTGTTACAGGGGGGGGGATACTACTCTGACTACCACCACAGAGTTGCTCACAATTTCTCTCACCCAAGGGAAAGTTCTGAAAGCTTGGAAACACGCCATAGTCCGACCACTGCTAAAAAAGCCACAGCTAGACCCAACAGACCTAGGAAACTTCCGTCCCATTTCACTCCTACCCATCCTAGGAAAGATTGCAGAAAAACATCTCAACCATACGCTGTCCCAGTTCCTAAAGGGGAACGAGGTGCTACACCAGACCCAAATGCGTTTCAGACCAGCACATAGCACCGAATCCGCCTTACTACTGGTCACAGAGAAACTCAAGGAAATCCTCGACCAAGGAGGTACTGCTGCCATCCTGCTGCTCGACCTAAGTGCAGCCTTTGATACAGTGATCACAAAACACTTATTCACAGGTTAGAGAAAACAGGTATACAGGACAGCGCTCTAAGATGGATAGTGTCATTTCTGAATGACAGATCTTTTCAGACCACAGAATGCGGACACTTCTCGGACACCCTAGAGATTACATGCGGAGTGCCACAGGGCTCTGCCCTCAGTCCCACTCTGTTTAATCTATACATGCAACCTTTGGCCGATATTGTCCAGGAATTTGGGCTGTCAATCGTTTCCTATGCTGATGACACCCAATTGCTAGTCTCAGTGGCAGAGGGCCCCAACTCGAAACACAACCTAGTGGCTCCTGCATGGAAAAGGTAGCTAGTTGGATGACAAGCTGTAGACTAAAATTAAATGGTGACAAAACGGAACTTATGGTCCTAGGTAATAATCTCCCACCATGAGTCACCATTGATTGGCCAAAAGGATTGGGCTGTCCGCACAAAAACTCCATAAAGGATTTAGGAATGTGGATAGACCATAACCTCACCATGGAAACACAAGCCAGGAAAGTGGCCGCCACCTGTTTTGGAATACTGCGGATGCTTCATAAGATTCTAGGCCTCATTCCCGAGGAGACCTGGAGAACGGTGATACAGTCACTGGTGATCTCGCGTCTGGACTACGGGAACTCTCTTTTCCTGGGGTCACCCAAATACGTGGTGAACAGGCTGCAGGTGGTACAAAATGCAGCAGCCAGGGTACTTTGAAGCATACCCAGGTATGAATCAGCGAAAGAGGCCTTGAGACTACTACACTGTTTGCCGGTCGAGGCCAGGGTCAAATTTAAAGCACTATGCATAGCACACAAGGCCTTGAATGGCAAAGGGCTGGTCCCCCTCAGGGCACTTATCACACCATATACACCGGAAAGAGCCCTAAGATCCTCCTCAGATCGCTTTTCCAAAACCACCAGGATAAGGCGGTCCAGATGGGGAGGAAGATCATTCTCGCACTTGGTACCAAAACTCAGGAACTCCATGCCTAAAGAACTAAGGCTTCTCAAGGACGAATTTAGCTCTAGGAAAAAACTGAAGACATGGTTGTTTCCGGGATGATTCGATGCTCCACCGCTATCTCCTGCTCCGCATCGCTGGGAAGCCCTTGGGCAGCTATGTGCTATACAAAACTCATAAACATAAATGTCAGGTCCAGGGATTAGGATAGGGTACCGAGAGCCTGGTGTCGAAGAGACAGAAGAAAGCTACTAGGTAAAAAGTCACCTGTGTAGGACCTTTATATCGTGTGGATGGGACAAAATGAATGTAATCTGTATGTACATGATGGGACTATCCTAAAGGACATGACACCCACTCCTCATCAAAAGACCAACAAGGTCAGCTAGGTAATGATAGATAATGCTAAAAATGGCATAAAATAATGTATATTAAAACATACCGAAAAGCACTCATAAAGTCTTTAAAAAATGTTCATAAAAGCAAGGTCTATGGTGAAAGCATTCTTCCCTAAAAAAGCGTTCATAAAAGGTCCTTTATATGTTTAAATATATTGTCATTGTTTTGCTGAGCACCTTGAAAGCCACTAATTGTCCAAACGGTTCCCAGCGCAGGAAAGGCCAGATTGTTTAAGAATCCTGCGCTGAACACTCAACATCACTGTACATGGCGTCCGCAGGAGGCAGTCCCTCCAGTATGATATCAAGTGAGCAGAGGTGGTCATCTCTGGTTCCCACAGCAGCCGTCGGGGAAGAATTAGATGCCTGTGTGCTTGAGACTGATGCCTGCACATCCATAGCAGAACCGATCTCCATTCCAACAGGAGCTGAAGCGTCCCGTGGAGGCTCTAGGAATGCCATCATCAACATGAGAATACAGTGTGGACAACTGCGCACATGGGCCCGCAGAGGCGCCAGGAACATGTCTATGTCCGGCGGCGCAACCGATGGAAGTGTCAGACAGAGTTCCAACACGCATCCAAAACCACAAAAGAGGCAGCGGAATACTGGCAGAATGCTGTCAAGTCAGGCCGGTCTGAAAGACAGGAACCAATCTTCACTCAGCTCTCGAAGCCAAGGTATACCCACGAAGAACACCAATCGCTCACGACAAAGTCGCTCCAGCAGTGTTCTCTCCATGTCTCGAGTGATGCTGACATCCATTGCAAAGCAATAGAATTAAAACCAGGATGCCTGCCACTGAAAGCAGGACCAAAGTAAGCCCTCCGAAAACGCTTACAAGTAGGGAGTGTATGAATGATGGAATCACTCCGAAAATGTTTTGAAAAGTGGTTAACAGACCTGATCCAATGCTCTTAAATAAGTGTACTATCCCTCACGTACCAGAGTTGTTAAAGATACGATGGACCATTTCTCCGAAATGGAGCGGGAAGTTAGTACGGACCAGAGCCTGTATCTCTGCCGAGGACCTTGAAACTTGGAGATCAAAGATCTCTCGGGCTGAAGTTAAGGCCACATTTTGCTAAAACAGCATGGCTTTCAGTCTGCTCAGAGAATCAAACCCTATGTTGGAAACATTCAGTGAAGGCCACAGTGGTGCCTCCCTAACTATGCGAGCTGCGGGAAACAATACTTGCTTACAACAAATAACCCTGGAGTTCACAGTCACTAGATAAGCAATGCCTGGCGTCATTCCACAACAGCCTTGGTCATTCAGCATCAAGTAACTCCCATTGGAAAGTAACTCAAAAACTGGATGAATTACAGCAGCTGGGGAACCCTTCAGGTAGCAGGACAAGTTCGCTACTGACGCATTACACGCTACGTGAAGCGAAACTTCTTTACACACTAAAGACCCACTCAAAGCCTTTTCGCAGTTTGTACCACTCAAGGAAACTTCCTTGTCCTTGTTCCTGCACCTATATATGTATGGTAACTCCCAGGTTTCTTGTATGTACCCTTCGCCCAACGCTTCATACCTGCCTACTGGGTGATATTTCAGGCAGTACTGGAATTGGAATGTCGTGATTGGCACTGTGATATAGCCATGGATTAACCATTCCGTAGGCAGTGACTCTGCTACAGCAAAAGGTAACTTCTCTAGTTTTTCAATGAGCAGCATGGTGTACTTCGCATCTCTGCGTGCCATGGTCAATTGTCTGTCTGTCAGATTGTAAGCCGAAAACAGTTCTGCGTCTTTAATGTATCGCCAAGGAACGTGGCCAGACGCAATGATTGAAGCGTCCATCTCAAAAGCATAATAGCGCGCAGCTCAGATTGCCCATGTTGTAGAATGGACAAATCTTGTTCCATTATGTCGATAGCTGAGGACACAATGTTGCCCAGTGAATAAATACGAGACGATAGTGTGGTCATGCCGTTGTCTACCACAGCTAAGGCCTTTTCTAGGTTAATTCTATTGATTTCATGAAGTCTCTCAGCAGCTTCCTGTTGGGAGACTTTCCAGACTTCATTATAGATGGTATATAAGAAGTGTTTCCTACGTGGTTTCTTGGGACCTAACAAGACATTCCTAAGATTCATGTTGTCTGACAGAATTGACAAGTGTTGTTTCACCTGTGATAGTGTTGAGGTCTTTAGCCAATCAAGGCACAACTTCTCGACACTATACGAAGTCACTACCCCTGGGTCGTCTGTGTGTACATAGCGTGGGTCGGGCCTATGGATACTAAACTCTTCAGTGGTACCCTTGAATCCTGAGTTACACATATTCGTGTTTACAGGCCAAACCAACCAACCTTTCCAATCGGGAGATGATGAATTGTATGTACTTATACCATGTGTCCCCTCACTTGTTAGTGTGTTATTTGAGATACCCTTAATAGGTGTGGGTGAGGGGATGCTCGGTGTTCTCAGGTCTTTAATTTTAGCAAACCCATAACAGGTAGTCTGTTGCACTGTTCTGTTCAGGAAAATCATCTGTAATGGTAGGAGGCAAGCTCTGAATAAAGCCTCAGTTCCCTGAACCTGCCACTCTCTTGTCCCCCAGATGGATTTTGTGTCTATGGTGTCTCTCCAGTAGTCGAAACCCTGTATAGACAGTTGGGAGATAAAAGGTGCTGAATATATCAGCTTATTATTAGACAGCGTAATCTTCTTCGTTGTTGCATTAGTCTGTGCAAGTTTGTAGTAAAACAATTCTGGGTCTGATGTATTGAACCCTGAAAAGTATGTGAATTTCTGTGCGAATGTGGCAGAACTACCGTTTGGTGGTGTCGGGCAATGTTCCCATTGATGGTAAGTGTTAACAGTGCATGGTACACTTGCTCTATGCAAAAAATGATGACCATAATGCTGGTAACAAAACATGGTATTGTAATCAGTTGTATCTTCATACAATTCCCTGTAAGAAAATGCAGCAGACTGTTCTAAATGTGAAAGCATAGTATTTACAGTTTCAATGTCCCAATCATCAGAGAGTGTACTGGGGGTAATTAAATCATTTAAAGAATTTAAACAAATGTGGAATTTTTAAATGTTCAGTAGGACCAAATACATCATATGAAACTTTATCCCAAACTATACCATCAGGTACTGGAATTGCTGTAATGTTCACCAGGGACAAGTCTCTTTGTTCACGGTGTGATGACGTATGTGGTTTCAAGACCAAATTCACAGATTGTACCACAGAGTGTTCCAGGAGATAATGTCCGTTCAGAAGCCGAAAAAATACACTCACTGTGCCAATCCAAATTAACAGGTATACTACCCCAATTGCAAACCACATAGGCAACTAAGGTGACACTAAGTAAGTCTTTTTGAGCAAAAGATAGAATTGTATAAGTTTTTCTTTCTTTGAAATGGGTGGGTTTGATCAGGTTCACTTGGATCTGAGGAGAAATCATCGAAGTTGATGAAGTAGCCAGACGCAGTTCGATCTATCTTTTGTAGCTCTGTAGGTTTTGTAGAACTGGCAGATGTGTCATTTGAAGGCACATTAATGTAGACGTCATTGTTGTGCCAAATTTCAACTTGCATAGTTGTTTCTTCTAGATGTTTTTCAATTTCAACTGGAATGATTTGTGCTCCATTATTTGGTACTCCTTCACTTTGTGTAGTGGAGTCTTGAAAGGTTATTAGTCTTTCCATCTGGACTTCCTGTATAGTAGCAAGAGGAGATCTGCGGCTACTAAGGACCCCACGCGGCCTACTGTTGATAATCGGCCACATGATGCGGTTTGATCAGATCACTGGAGACAAATCTTTTCTCTTTTTTGCCGGCAAGAGGTGGAAGAAGTACTGATCTTGTTCCTACAACCGCCAGGACAGGTAGAGGTGCTCTGTAAGATGGCCCAAACTCTCTTAAGTCCACGATCTTTTCCCTGACCAGGTCCCCAGTCTATGGGACCCAGGCAGGTCTTGCCGGAACTGTTTTCACTTTTCCAGTGGCGGTGTGTTTGACTTGCACGTTGCTTTGTAACGCACTGAATTCATTGAGTTCCTGTAAAACAGTCAAACAGTCATTCAGTTCAAATGGTTTTGCATCCGCCACTGTGCTGGCACAATCGAGATCAGGTACCCACATTCTTGTCTCAAACAGGATTTCATAAGGGGTACGGCCTCCCAAGGATTTTCTTGGCATATTATTGAGTGCCCTTTGGACCCCATACAGGTGATTGACCCAACTACCACCCGCACCTAATACCCTAGCTGTTAAGGATTGCTTTAGGTCCTGGTTTTTCCTCTCCACCACTGAATTTCCCTCTAAATGATAAAGAGAGCAGTACCGCATGGCCACGCCCAAACTTTCCATGGCTTCCTTGTAAGCCCGAGAGGCAAAGGCAGGGCCACGGTCGGAATGTAACGTGCCAATTGCATATGTCCCGATGAAGATTCGCAAATCTTTCATAGCAGTTCGAGCGTCAGCCGAGCGCTGGGGCCAAACCCATAGGAATCTAGAGCATGAATCTACTGCCACCAAGATGTACTTGTAAGCCCCGTCTGAATTTAAAGGGCCGCAGTGGTCCAAATAGATGCATGAGAGAGGTCTGTCTGAAATCAGGATTGGTGTTTGTGGTGGCCTGTGAATGGTGGAACACTTCAACTGCTGGCAAATATCGCACTTCAGGACATAGTCCTTTGTTTTTTCAGCCCGACCACCAGTAACGCTGCTTCAATAATGAAATTGTTGCAGTGACTCCTGCATGTGCAGAGCCCAGAACCTCGTGTGCAGCTAGAATTAAACCTAACCTGCGATCTTTGTTTAGTATTACTCTATCCCCCACTCCTGGAATTTGAGCATACGGTGTGTTTTGCGCATCTAACTTGTAGGAGTACTTGAGTGGAAAGACTTTTGGCAGTACGGCAGAGCCGTTCTTTGTAGCATTGATAGTTTCTAGTATATCTCCGTCTATTCTCATGTGTGGACGAGTGATTGCAGCAACGGCAGCAGTTCGCACTGTCGCCTTGGCAGCTTCATCAGCCAGTGAATTCCCTTCAACGTGTCTGCCAACACACTGATGACTCAAGGTGTGAATAACTTGAGCCCGTGGCAGGAATGCTTTCAGCTTTGCCACTTGTTCTCATAACAATTTATGTTTTATCGTGCCACTCTTGGCGTCTTTAAACCCATTCTGGCCCCAGTAGTGAAGATATTCATTATAAGATTGCACACAGTAAAGTGAATCGCACACAATCAGTGTGGGGAATTCCTGATCCGTATACTGTAGTGCAAGTATCAGAGCTTTTAGTTCTGCCAGCTGCGCTGTACAATCTCCCAGAGATTGCGTAGTCGTATTGCTGGGATGGAATTTACCATCCCACATATGACCTTTCACTATAGCACATGCAGCGTTATATTGCTGTTTACTTCCAAAGGCAGGTTGAGCAAAACTGTCAGTGTAAATGATGTATTCATACTGATCTAAAGCCAAGATTTCATTCGGGAGAGGGTATTCTTGTTCATACTGCAGAAATGCTTGTGCTCTCAGTGTAGGATCATATCTATATTCTACTTCTGTTGCAGTGAGAGAATTAGCCCATTGTATCCAACGTGGATGCAATGCCTTTTCATTTGGAATGCTGGCTTTGGTTACCGCTTCTAAAGTCAGTATCAGGGTTACAACGATGATGCGTTTCCCCTGTGCTATTGCTCTTTCTCTCCCTACAGCAGTCTGTACTGCCACCAGTATTTTTTCTGTCGCTGCAAATCGATCTTCAGAATTCGTGTACAAATGAGATTTGTATGCGATTGGAACTGTCTCACCTTCATTGAACGTGATGTAGGAATACCCTGATAACCTGAGGATGACCCGTATTACCAGGTTGCGGACGTTTACTCATGTCTGCAAATGTTTTGAAGCTACCATGTCAGCTTGAACTGAACGTAGGGTGTCTGTATGTTTTTGAGTCCACTTGTTCGCTGTGAAATCTGGTCTGATTAGGTCGTAGAAAGGTTTGACTCTTTCTGCGTAGTCTTGAATGTATGTTCTGCCGAAATTTAGAAATCCTAAAATGCATTGTAAACCCTTCAGAGTCTTAGGAAGCTGGATTAGCGTGCATTTTTCTAAAAAGTTTGCGGCCAAGCTTTTCCTTTCACTTGACAGCTTATATCCCAAAAATAGGACGCTGAGATTCGCAATTTTTGATTTTTGGAAGTTAAATTTGTAGCCCAAATTGGCAAAACCCACAATTATGTTGTTCACCCTGCATAAGTTTTCAAGTAATTCATCATCCGTCAGATAAATATCATCTACGTAGGACACTGCCTCCTCATCGCAAGTTTGTAATAGCTCTGACACTCTTGCCAAGAACAAGCCGGGGCTGTTCTTATAGCCTTGGGGCAGAAAATCTTGTCAAATATCTGCTTTCAGGAGCTATATTTTGACAGAAGAATCTATTTGAGATATCTAGTTTTGTTTTGTATTTCTTCCGCACAATGTTATTCATTCATGCAGCACTATGTGCGTTCTGAACTGCAAATGTTTTTGTGCATGTGTTCAAATGTCTGTAATCTAAAACCAAACGATATGTGTTGTCAGGTTTCATTACGGGAAACAAAGAGTTGTTCATTGGCGAGGTGCAAGTTTCAATCACACCTTGGTATTCAAGTTTGTCTAATATTTATTTGACCTTTTTCTTCGCCTCATTTTTAATAGGGTACTGTCTCTGTGGAGTTGGAGTAGTTTTTAATGGGATCTCGTGGTGTTTGGACTCCACGTCCCACCCTACATGGTTGCGGTATAATGCCGAAGCTAGCGCTTGCGCCCACTCCTGCGCATATGAGTGTTTTAAGGAAACAGGAACGAGGTTGGAAAAGGCAGGCAAAATGATGCTTTCACCTTTTGGGCAATCCATTACAAATTCAGGTGGCCAATCTTTTTCTGCTAATAGGATGTCATATCCAAAAGTCACATTTTCCCAAAATGGACCTTTAATTTTTCTTGAGATGTTCCCCTCTATTTGGAGATTAATTTTGTGTAGACGATGTGGGACACTCACTCTTGTATCAGGTGTTTCCACTGTGATGTGTTCATTCAATACTGCTGTCACCAGAAATTCTTTCAGGTTCTGGCGAGCTATTGTTACTTTTGCTGCGCTGTCTAGCATCGTCAGAGCACATTCCCCGTTCAGAAGCTGAGTCCTCGTAACCTGTGCATGTCTGATTTTTAATCCAGCTACTTTCTTCTTTTTGAATTTAGTCTTTGATTTAGGTTGCTATTCCTGTTTGATAATGAAATCTGAATTGCGATGTGTTTCCCTTTTTCCCTTTGGTTGATCTTCAGTCTTTTGTTCTGACCGTCCTTCCATCTCCGAGTTTTTTGATGAACCCTGAAAGGAACGTAAGGAATGTGTATCAGTATCCTGATACCTGTCAGGTTTCCTAATGTTATCACAATTCCTAAGGTTATACCTCTTTTCATAGGACTTCCGTTGGGGAGACCCACCCCTTGATCGTGAAGTGTTTCTTTTATTGTTATGTTTGGATTAATTTTGATTGTTTTCCTATTTCATTTTGGAAGAAATGGGTCCTTGTTCTGAGTTATCCTTATCAGAATTACTCACCACTTGTGGTTTCCCTGGTTTGGCTACCAAACTATCTCTACCTAGTGAAGCATAGGTTTCCTCGATAATTTTTGGTAATGCACACTCCTGATTTGTAGGAGCTGTTTCTCTTAAGCGTAGGCATATAGCCACCGCTGCTGCTTCCCCCTTGATGTTACTCAGCATAATTGCCAAGACTTGGTCAAAATTACCCAGGTCCTGCCCCATACTCATTTTGTATCTGTTTCAAAATGTCAGGAATAACGGGTTGGTCGGGGTACCGTGTATTCTAATATAGACTGCAGCAAAGAATGTTCCCCATGTGGTACAATCCTCAAGTGAGGGAACAATTCCCATTGGCAAGCAAATTGTTAACATTATGTGTTTTTCCTGCGGACCCGTATGGGGAAATACTGCTTCCAACTGTGCTATTTTTTGAGCGATCCAGAACGGTACTTGATCCCTCTTTGATGGGAATGCACCCATTATTGCTTTTAGTGTCTGTGGACTAATTGTTGGTGTGTGTTGGGTCTGGACTGTTCCAGGTGGAGCAGATCTTGCAGGTTGTAATGTGAGTGTTCGCATGATGAACTGGACAATGTGTCTATATAGCCTAACTACTTCTTTGTAAATGCACGCACTTCCCCTACTTGGAGTGTGTCTGTCTCAGGATGTGGAGTGTAAGTCGCTAAGACCGGCCATGTCGCTCCTCCTATGCTGAGTGGACCGAGTCTTACGACCGAAGTTGTGTGATTTAGGGTGCCTTTAAACCAGTTCATATGTTGCTTTAATGTCATTGCATGGGAGGTATTCTTGCGGTGGATCCACTTCAATGTATTCGTAGAATAAATGTGTCTGGATCTGCAGGTGGGAATTTCACCCAGGAATAGAATACCTCTGATCCAAACAGCTCGTGTGCCTCAATCACGAAGTAACATGGCCACCTGTTCCAGGTATGCCATGTTCTACCAATCTCAGAGTTACTGCTTGTCTGCAGTTCTCTTTGATATTTAGAGCGTTAGCAAATTTGTCTCCTTCTGCGCTTCCACTGCTACTTGCAGATTC
The DNA here is from genome assembly GCA_963921515.1 of Calotriton arnoldi. NCBI lineage: Eukaryota > Metazoa > Chordata > Amphibia > Caudata > Salamandridae > Calotriton > Calotriton arnoldi. Next base: position 253,135 of record CAWUFW010014237.1, on the reverse strand, counting down.
AGTCATTTTGAAAGGAAGAGAAAGCAAAGGTTTAAGAGGAAGGGTTTAGCACAATATGGGAACCCTTAATCCTTACAATCTTGTCTAAACCTTCAGCCAATACACAGGATGTACCTGCTCAGCTGAGGCGGATATTCCTTCCCACTTCAGACGTCTCTGAAAAGTGTGAGTAGGGCTGTCTGAGAAAACACGACTGAACTACTCAGGTTTTATTGTTAATATAAGAACCAAACCAACGTTGGCAGTGCCATGTCGTGTAGTTCCTAGGACCCCCCAGGACCTGTGCATTTTGGATGACCTAAACTGAGGACTTGATGTGCAGATAGACTCTGGACACCCCCACAGGATGAGTCAGCCATTAGACTAGCTAGCTCTACAGTGCCACTACCACCCCCCTGTTTTCTACAGCGGTGTAGGTAGTTTCTGGCAAACACTGAACATGACAACCCTGATTCCTCAGGTATCGGGGAAAACAATACAGTATCTTTCACTCAGTCACTCATGCTTACTTTTCTCAGAATACACATAGAATGACGATTGGAACGGTTTCAATAATTATTTATTTATCAAGCGTCAGTCTAGTATGAAACATATTCGCTGCGACAATCAAAAGACAGGAGCAGACAAATGTGATTGCTTGCACCAATATCGTGAATAGCAGATACATTTCTACCATAGTGCTAATAAAATTAATAAAAGCAGATTAGATAAAACAATAGCATTAGCGTTCTCCTACGATGCATAGCCTACCTAAATGTACCTAGCCTAGATATGTAGGTGAAGCATGTGCTTGTGTATGTAAGTGCTAGGATATATCCTAATGGAGACAGGAATCCCCCGGGGAAGGGCTGACCCCTCACCTGATGGTTCTGAATGACGGACCCCGTCTCTGTGTCGAGGATGGCACCCCGCAAGGGATGTCAGGTCTCTGCCTGTCGAAGGATCAGCCTGCAGAGTCTCGGTCCAGCCTGGAAGGGATTCTCCTCTCTGTCTGGAAGGGGGAATGAGGGTCTTTTATACTAAAGTGGTCACTCCAGGGTTTCTTCTAGAATCGATATGTTCTGAAAACATTCACTAAACCTTTGCTAATCCTTTTCTAAACAAAAATACTCATGCACAGCTGGCTGTTGGCCATGGATGAAAAAAGTGGTGACCCCTATACAGAATAAATCTGTAGTGCCTGGGGACATGCTTATGTACGTCAGGTACGGGGATTAAGATAGGGTACCTAGAGCCTGGTTTCGAAGAGACAGAAGTAAGCTACTAGGTAAAAGGTCACCTGTGTAGGACCGTTATGTCGTGTGGATGGGACAAAATGTATGTAATCGGTATGTACATGATGGGACTATCCTAAATTGCCTTTTGCAATGTTCTGGTGGTGGTGGGGAGTTTAAATTGAATGTTAGAATTCAGCAGCGGTGTAGTACGTGCATCTGACACCAGTAGGCCATTTGACAAAGCTGGTGACCTATTTACTTGTCCGAGCACGGAGCCAACAGTTGGAGTGTTTTTACCACCTTTCGGGAGGTTGGACTTTTCAATATTTTGGTAAGGTGCTGTATCACACTCTTCAATTCCGTGACTTCTGCTACTAGTGTGTTAATAGTATTCCAAAGTTCTTTATCATCCACTTCCTTTTAGGATCTACCAGGTTTGGGTTCACTCTGTCTGAGGTAGACAGATAGTGTGGTGTATCGATTTGTGCAAATTATAGTCAGCTCAAGTGGTTTGTTGACCACAACTGCGGCCAAGAAGGTACTTTTTGTGCTACTCTCTGGGCTTTATAATTATTTCTGGCTCAAATAATTTGGCTGTTCTCATTTTGTTACTCTGGGGTGTAATGCAAGCTTGATTTTCAGTGCTTAACATTTGCTCCATCTCTTCTATTTGGTTATCAATCTGTCAGAATGTACAGTTGTTTTTCAAATCTCTAGAGGATGTTTTCTCCACATCTCCCGGTGTTCTTTTTTCTCCAAATTTTCTCTTGCTCATTACGGTTTACACTTACAGAGTCTCAGCACAATAATTACTTGCATGATAAGACCTATGCTGGTCCCCATCAATTTGAAAATTAAGTAGGGTTCGTTGAGTTCAAGAGCGATGCTCAGTCCAGTTAAACTAGATGTAACTAGTCATTCATGGCAAGAAAGAAAGTGCAGAAGAGAATATTATGAATATGACTCTACGCAATGGAACCTATACGATTTGACCCCTATTCAATCCAGAATTGTGGGATTGCACAGGATTGGGATAGCAGCTAAATGTATGTTATTGCAGTCAGGCAACTATTGCTTACACAGAACAAGGAGGAAAAGATATAAAAAATGACTAAAAGTTCATCCAACAGTCCAAAACATCTGAGTATAATAATTTTACATGCAAAGTTTTTGTAATGCAATATCCTCAGCGTGCAGATCTAAGGTGAAAACTTACAGTACGCACAATAGGATCCAGCCAGTAGGTCTGCCAGCAACTTATGCCAGATTGCTGGTTTGTGTACGTAGTACAATTTCTATAGCAAAAGGTGGAAGTAAAAACATTTCTGGTTACTCAGGGCTGACATTAACAGTTGTTAAAATCAAGAAGAAAATTGAACAGCAACAGTACCTTATACCTTGTTTTGCCAAGCCAAAGGGGGTGGCTCAGCCCAGTCTCTTCCAGGCTATGACGGGTGCGTACAGGTCCATCTTTGGCCCGGGCTTTTAAGTGCTAGGCAGCGAATTGCAGCCCCTGCTCCAGGAAGAGAAATGGAGCTTGGGACATGCAGTCCCTCGATGTCCCAGGTTCAATGGCATCCTGCACTGCAGGAGATGGTATAGCACTTTTAAACGCTAAGCTGCGAGGAAGTCAGTGGGAACCTCTCCTCCAGGAAGAGCAATAGAGCCTGTGACATGCAATCCCTCGATGCCCCGGGTTCAATGGCATCCGCCGCCATGAGAGATGGTATGGCGCTTTTAAGCAGTAGGCAGCGAGGAAGTCAGTGGCAGTCCCATCTCCAGGAACAGCAATGGACCCTGGGACATGTAGTCCCTTGATGTTCTGGGTTCAATGGCATAAGTACCTCCATTTATATTAAACAAAAGCTATGATAAAGCAATTGCTTCAAAGACGCATCTCAAACTAGCATTGCTTAAGGAGGTACCCTCAATTTCTATAGTGTAAACACTACTACAAAAGAACAAGTTTTCTGAACCAGTTGTTTCCCGCCAAGCTTTTCTCTGCTCATATGAAGTGCTCACTGCTGCTATTGGGCAAACAATACCACAGTGCCAGATGTTCTGCTGTACTAAATTCAACTATTTCCTCAGAAAAGTGCTTCTGGTCAGTGACCGGGTTCTGTTCTCAGAGTACTGGTGCATTGCTAACCCAGAGAAGCCAAGACCATTGACAGACATTATACTGGAAGTGTGGTTTCCAGTGTCCCCCCCAGTGCAGGGTGTATAAAGACACTCTCAGGATTCCTACTGCAGCACACCTCTCTTGACTATCACAATATACTGGCATGACTCATATTATACCTCCCAACACTTATGAATGAAAAAATGTCTTGTACCCTGACTTTTGACCATATTACATGCTGTTGGTAATAGCTGCAGTTGGTGTTCCCCGGTTTGTTTGAAACATCCAGAAAATCAACCAGAATAAGCATCAAGCAACCGGCATAGATGACCTCAACGAAAACCTTCCTTAAGATAACCCTCATCAAATAAATCCCCTGCACCTTTTCCTTGCTATAAGCAATTAGAATGCAACCTTTGTGAACATTCTAAAACACCTTCTAGAAGACAGCCTCATCAACTTGATCATCTGCACCTGTTCCTTGCTATAAGCAATTAGAATGTGACCTTTGTGAACATTCTAAAACATCTTCTAGAAGACACTCTCTTCAAATTAATCATCTGCACCTGTTCCTTGCTATAAGAATTAGAACGCGACCTTTGTGAACATTCTAAAGCACCTTCTAGAAGGCAGCCTCATCAAATTAATTATCTTCACCTGGTGCTTGTTACAAACAATTAGAATGTGACCTTTATGAACATTCTAAAGCAGTCTTATTTAAAGACCATCCACACGCCTCCCCTTCGCTTAGCCTCTTTGCCTGCCACTTACCTCATTTCCGGCTTCCAGGACTCTGTCTTACTAGCTCCCTTGTTCCTTCTGCTTCAACCTCACTGCAACTGATGTCATGCATTAGTGGTGCACCTGGATAGAAAAACAAGAAAAAAAGGAGAGAGTCATTAACAGACTTGATTTTGCTACGCTCTGAGCTCAGTCACAACATCATGCTTGAAGACAAGATAACATATCTGCTGGTACGATTAATCAGACTAGTGTCAATGCCTGCTGCAGTGTTGAGGTTGAGTAGACAAGCCACAGCATCTTTTTGATCCACACGCTCTCTCCATTCCAACCCCCTTCACCCTGGGATTTGCCACTGGAGCAGTGTCTCCTTCCGTAAACCGAGGGCAAGTCTTCAGAGGATTGGGGAACTAGCGTTGCTGTCCCATTGGAATCACCTGGGATCCAGGTAGGTGGCTTTATGACAGACCCTTTCCATGACTGAGGAACTGTTAGTGAACTCTTGAATAGCTGATAACTACTGTACATACAGGATACTGAAGAATCTAGGGCACAATGTGCTATCCTTCGGATACAGTTTTTGCTCAGTTTCTGCGATGCAACCCAAGATTGTTCTGTACTTCAACAGATACACCAACCAACCAAAGAACAAATATGGTATTCGGTTGAGATTTTGGATCCCTCCAAATGTCTGTAAATGCAGTGATGCCTTCCAGCAACAGCAGATGTCATTCTTACATTTACTTTTACAGAATGCCTAACGCTTTTAATGCAAACAAAAATAAGATAGACATTGGTGAATGGCAGTGGGGTAGCTTGCAAAAGCCCACTGGACATATGTCTATTTCTCAAAAACCCACATCCCATACTCACAAAATGGAAGTGTTCTTTCTTGCAATTTAAGAAGAGATACACTCCTTGCTGGCATTGGTAAATAACCAATGGTGGTTGCAAACTATTGATATATTGCACTCTAATTCAATGTATGTGCCGCTCTCAGTCAAAAAGTGTACATCACAAGCCTGAAAGTCATTTCTACTCTCAATGTACCTTTGGTAAAGTTCAACTTACCTTTTAGCAGTTGTAAAGCCTACCATTATGAGGATTACATTGCTTTGTTACTACAAGAAGATTTTGTACATTGTGGCCCTAATTCAGACTTTACAATGAGTGCTTTTAACAACTTGTCCCTCCATCCAGGCAAGTGTCTTCTGAAGTATCTTGAATTTCATCGATGTTATTCCCATCTTCCAGAGAAGCCGCTACAATTGTTAATATGTTCAGATCTTCCATGTGAATTTCTGGCTTCTTCTTCTGCTACACATTCTTGTCAATATGAATCTCAAACATGACAAATATTATTGGAGTGTAGAGCCACCAAATATTCACAGTGTTTGTGCCTCTCCCTTTCGGGTGTGCCGCTAAACAATCTTGCTGTATGTATGTGTAATTCCCCCTTGTGTCAAAGCAGTTAAACATTAATTTTGTATGCAGCTCTCCCCAGTGAGAGTTTCGCTATAAATGTTGATGTTCTTGACTCTTCCCTGAGGGAGCACCACTAAACATTGATGATGTTACTGACTCGCCTCTGAATGATCCTAAAATGCTTGATATGTGTAGCTCTCTCATGGAGAAGTAATGGTAGAAATTGTTTGTATGATCAAATCAAGCAAACCCTCTGCAAACCTAGGTGAGTTAATTCACCTTCCTTTGCCTGCTGTGAATCTCAGATAATAGTTATCTGTGCAGCTTGCTTATGGTTTCAACAGGCAGTGTCATTACCCCCAGCTATCCCAGTTGCTGTCAATGGCACAGATATCAGTATCAATTAAATTGCAACTGATGGATGATGGCACTTCATTCCTTTCACTGAAATGCTTTGACTAGGCAGCATGGCACCCTCTGAGTTGAAGAAATTCAGACTCTGAGTATGCTGCTGTTGATCTTTGGCCAGAGAATTGTAGAGGCACCACTGAAAACCTGTTCTGATTGTAAAGTAATAGCACAACAGATTATGTTTTTTTAGCTGCCTCATTGACGCTTGATGATGATCCAACCTGCTACTTTGAGAACTAGCACTGCAAAAGATTAGCATTCTTTCCTGGCTGGCCTATCTCTAGAAAATATTCAGCTTGTATCCATGCAGCTAATTCCCTGCCACCAGTTATCCAAAACAGTTTATTTAATTTGTGATACAAAAACAACTTAGTGCAAAATGAGGAGACATGCTTGGTGAAATCCCTCAGATTCATCAACAACTCAAGCCTCAAAGAAAACATTGCCAAGAAGACCAAAACAGCCAGGTTTCAGCTCTTTCTCCTGAAAAGGTGAAACCTTTTCACACAAGAAAAAAATCATAGTGATAGTTCAAGTCCTAGTCCTCTCCTATCTAACTGGAGACAATACCTTGCTCAACGGCACACACTCACTCCCCTGAAAGGCATCCTTCATGTAGCAACAAGGGGCTGAAGAAATCTGACCACATCAATCTCACTTCTAAAAGATTTGGGGCCAGATGTACGACCAAGGAATTTGCGAGTCGTAAATTGCGTCGTAATAGCGACTCGCAATGTGCGAGTCGTAAATTGGTATGTACAACAGTGTCTGCGACACTGATTGCGATTCCCAATGGGGTCGCAAATTGCATGCCTCATGCATATTCATGAGGCACTCGCAATTTGCGACCCCATTGGAAATGGCTGGCCCTCCCAGGTATGGTGGACTGCTGGGCTCAGCAGACCCCCATGTCTGGGACTGCTTTTAAATAAAGCAGTTTTTTTTTTAATGCAGCCCGTTTTCCTTAAAGGAAAACAGGATGCATTTAAAAAAAGAAAAATGAAACGTTTTCGTTTAATTTTTTAAGAGCAGGTAGTGGTCCCTGGGACCACTGCCTGCCTTTAAAAAATATTTTTAGAGCCACCCACAAAGGGGAAGGGGTCCCTGGGGACCCCTTCCCGTTTGCGAGTGATTTACCACCCTTCTGCGAAGGGTGGTAAACTGCAACTGTATTGCGACCGCAATTGCGGTCTCAAAACAGTCATACATGGCATTTGGGTGCGCTATTAGGAAGGGAACGTCCCATCCTAATAGCGAGTCGCAAATCCTATTTAGCAAGTCGCAAATAAATTGCGACTCGCTAAATAGGGTTTGTAAATGGCCCTGTAGGTTTTTGCATGCGCAAACGGGTCGCTCACCCGTTTGCGCATGTAAAAATGGGTCGTACATCTGGCCCCTATACTGGCTCCCTCTGCAAGCCCAGATAATCTGTAAAATAAGCTGCATCACCTACAAAGCCCTCTACATTAAGACCATTGTTGAACTAGCTAACAAACTAGCAATATATGAAGGTCAGACAAGGAGCACCAACATCACCAGATTAGAGACTAGATTCTGCAGGAGGCAGAAAACAACAAAGCTTGACTTCTCAGCCTAAATCCCCAAGATCTGCAACAACATCTCCTCCAATATCATCACAGCACCAAAACCTCAGACAATTCAGTAAGAACTGAAAATGTACCTCTTCAATGAATACTACTACCCCTTCCACTAGCTCTACCTCCTCTCTCTGTTACTTTCCCCTGCGTAGCCGCACTGGGGCGTGCCCCCCAGTATTCTGATCCTAGCTAGATACATGTGCTAATCAGTGCTAAAGTGCATGTGCGTCTCCCCTAAACATGCTGAATTTTGTGAATACCTGATTGGCATGTTTAGTTTACCTATACGTCTGTTGTAAAGTGGTACACCATGTACCCAAGGCCTGTAATCTAAATACTACTAGGGGGCATGCAGCACTGGTTGAGCCACTCACACAAGTAGCCTTTCAAACCTGTCTCAGGCCTGCCACTGCAGGACCTGCGTGTGCAGTTCACTGCCACATCGATGTGGCATTTAAAACCTCTTGCCAAGCCTTAAACTCCCTTTTATTACAGATAAGTCACCCCTAAGGTATGCCCTAAGTGACCCTAAGGGCAAGGTGCTGTGTAACTGAAAGGTAGGATATGCACTTGTAAGTTTTACATGTCCAGGCAGTGACAAACAGCTACATTAGTTTTGCAATGATGTGAGGCCTACTCCTTCCATAGGCTAGCATTTGGGATTCCTTAAAACACCTTTTCAGCTGTAATTCCTGATTGGAAAGGAGTAGCTACTTCATGCTTAATACCTTTTGAATGATGGTGATAAATCCTTTTTAATGGTAAAGTAGGATTTGACATTACCATTTTAGAAATGCCACTTTTAGAAAGTGTCCAATACGGCACGTGAATTACGCGCCAATCTGTCGCACTGCTGAAAGACGGATTTTTCCGATCAGTAAACTACTCTTTTCAATGTTAACCAATCCTTATCAAAGGTGTACCCATAGTTGTCCTACTTATAATTTCTCTATTAATCCAAACATTTATGAGATCTCAACGGAGACAGCTTTATTCCACAATGATTTTTTATTCCACAATTTCAAATGAACGCTGATGCCCATCCAGGCCTTCTACAGCGTCACGTCCAAATGAATAATTCATCAAAGTGGGCTCAAGTGATTACACCCAATGCATTTCGAGCCCTTATGGCTCTTCGTCAGGCGTCACTGAAACAAAACGAGAAAAACAGCTCAATCACCTCCTCAATATGCACTCTCTATAACCTAACAAAATCTATTACATTATATTTGCAGAATCCTGTGACTCCACCCTCCTGAGCCCTCAACCCTATCGCAGCCCAACTATTTAAAAAGACTCCCAAACATGAAAACTCCCGAAGGCAACACCCACCCACTCCGTGCATTATGTTAAACTAATAAAACTTAAGTAAAAGCACACCATTATACTAATGTGAACCCTCACATAACCAACGCGCTGCATGCTTAATGCGCAACTAATATAAAAACTATTCTGCAACACCCGTACTACTGATTACACTATCCCCAAGATTCGTTGTTAACACTACCCCACTTACTATAGATACTAAATATCCCCATGTGTCATAAAAACTAAATTGAATCAGTTACCTTAAAGAGCCTCGAAAGGCTGAAAAATCTCCTTCTCCTTTTCAACTACGTGCTAACAAAAGCATGTGTTCAACTAGCTATACAACCGTTACTAATAGATGTTCACCCACGTGTGCCCCATTAATTAATTCTGCCCCGTGACCTCTCCCTATTAAGGTAACAAATCATGAAAAACTGTTTGCTAAACTCAAAAGACCATAATGCAAAGCGCTGTGCTAAACAAAACAAAACAAAAACGGACTGGAACCATGTGCTCGTTGTCATTCATAAACTTTCCCCACACCACATAAAAACAAACAGAAGACACAAAACCCATCCTAACTTAATCAAATTGCCCCTCCAACTCAATATCAAACTATGAAATATATGACGAAACTTCAGTGTATAAACAAACATGACATGATCAAGAATCTTGCTTAAAAAACATATGAAAAAATGACTTAGAGTGCAAAATGCTAAAAGAATCCATTGAAGCAGTCAGAATCAAACTGTCTCACGAGTAAAGTGTCTTTATACACATCAGTTCTGTTCCAACGTTGTTCCATGTAATCAGCTCAAAATGTTCCATGATTTCAGCTGTCTCCGAAGTGATAGATGTTCACTGTATTATCCTTGAAACTCAACCAAGTTATCCATGGGGTGCAACCATTTTGGGACGTTACTATTGCTATGCAAAAAACGAAATTCGTAAGGATGCACTCCTTCCCTTAAAACTCAATCAGTGATTCTTAAGTAAAGTTGCTATATGTTGCGTGCGAACAGATGCTGCGAAACGTCCCAGAAATCGCAGCTCCAAATGAAGTGTCCAATACGGCACGGGAATTACGCGCCAATCTGTCGCACTGCTGAAAGACGGATTTTTCCGATCAGTAAACTACTCTTTTCAATGTTAACCAATCCTTATCAAAGGTGTACCCATAGAAAGTAGGCATTTCTCTGCTCTTAACTTTGGTCTGTGTGACTACAGCCTGTCTCCAATACATGTCTGGGCAGGGTGACCGCTACACTTTGTGTATTCCCTGTAGCCAGCCACAATACAGGAAGGGATGAGTGTGACATGAGATTCACCTGCAAACTGATAGCCTTCCTGGGCAGGATGGGGGAGAAGTGGCTCACACTTACATCTGAATAGGTTGTCCGCCTTCGCACAAATGGCTGATTTACCCCCTACTGGTAGTCTGGAGCCAGGGCTGAGCCAAATGGGATCCTTGTGCACTTCATAGAGTTCCTTTGAAGTCACCCCCTACAACAAAGGCACTTTTGAGTATAGGTACTAGGGCTCTGGCTCTACCAAATTAGCACATTACTAGACCTGGGAAGAACTTTGCTGAAGTAAAGACTCCTGTGCTGAAAGTATTGCCACTTTGCTGTGACTGACTGTTCTGAGGAGCTGCTTCTCTACTTTGCTGAGCTGCCCTGCTAGGGACAAGGAATGGACCCTCTCACTTGAACACAGAGTGACTCCAAGGGCTTGCTGGCTTGCCTCCTTTTTACGGAAGTCTCAGGGACACAAAAGACTTCCTGCAATCCTGCTGGTGCTGCTGGACTGTGAATTCTACCCTTGCATGAGGTGCCCCTCCAGTCCTGGGCCTCAGAAGTGGGTTCTGCAGCTGATCTCTTCAAAAACCAATGCATCTTCACCACTGTGCCAGTTGGAACTGATGCATTGCCCTTCAACACCGATGCAGCAGCTGCCTGATGACAGCAGATCCACACCCAGCGTGGCTCGACGATGACGCTCTGCGCGGCTCGATGATGACGCATTGCATTCACTTCAATGGAGCTCGATGCTGACGCAGTGATTCACCGCATGGAAAAGAACACCGCATCATGCCCTCGACATCGACAATTTGTCCATCCAAGGTACTTTTTCAGCAGACCCTGTGTGGGTTCTGTAGCCAGCATGCCCTCCATCACGTTAGGCCCGAACTTTGAATCTGCACCGGTCCCTTGCGACCTCAAGTAACCTTTGACTGCTAGTTACTTCTAAGCACTGTTTTCACATTTAATCTTTAAAAATTCATATCTAGACTTCTACTTATTAGATTTTTGTAATTGTGGTCTTGTTTTAATCAGATAAATATCATTTTTTCTAAGCCTGTGTGGAGTCTTTTTGTGGTGTTTTCATTGAGTTACTGTAAAGTGTTGTAAAAATACTTTACACATTGGGGCATATGTATCAAGATATTTTGAGGCCGCAAACACTGCAAATCGCAAAAAAACAGTGTTTGCGATCGCAAAATAGCCATCTCCAATGTATAACAGAAATTTGCAGCGCAAAATAGGTATTCGCAAAAATAGCGAATACCTATTTTGCGACTCAGAGAATCTGCGAATAATTTTGCGAATTCGCAAATAGTGACACGCTATTCGTGAAAATCGCAAAAAGCGCAATCGCAATTTGCGAATTTGCAAACTTATGTATGAAAAGTTTGCAAATTGCGAATTCATGAAAATCGCTATTTTGCACATGCAGTTTACCACCAACTCAAAGCAGGTGGTAACCAGGTGCAACCCATTTAAACAGGCCCACAATGCAACATTAACTTCCACAATGGCAGCGCTGTATGTGATAGCCAGGAGGATGCGAATTCAAGCTGCAGCACAGAGAAGGAGGCGACAGGAACGGATATTCAGAGTGCGCATCACTCTGTTCCAGCAGACAGACGAAGAGATCCATGAGAAGTATAGGCTGGACTCTGCTACCATTATGGACTTGATTGCTGAGCTGAAACCCATGCTAGAACACCCAACACGCAGGACCCAAACCATCCCACCACATGTGCAGGTCCTGTGTTCACTGCACTTACTAGCATCAGGGAGTTTCCAGGGGGTGATAGCAGCAGCAGGAGGGGTCTCCCAGAGTTGCCTGTCGTGCTTCTTCCATGCATTCTTGGATGCAATGGTACAGAGGCTACATCATCACATCCAATTCCCCAACACACAACAGGCATTACAGCAGACAAAACAGGACTTCTATCAGATTGCCCAATTTCCCCATGCCATTGGCTGCATAGATGGGACCCATGTAGCCCTCTCACCCCCCTCAAACAATGAGTATGTATTCAGGAACCGCAAATCATATCATTCCATCAATATACAGGTAATCTGCAATGCTAAACATATCATAACGGATATAGTTGCTAAATACCCTGGCAGTACACATGACTCCTTCATATTTAGACATAGTGGGATATACACACGTCTCACTGGTGGCGAATTTGGAGAGGGCTACCTGCTAGATAAATGCATGTCTAACACTCTAACATACAGCTAAGGCCAGAAGTGAGAGGACAGTGATAAACTGCATGTTTTTCATCCTGTAGGTAACAGTGCATATGCTGTAAGAGATTTCATCCTCACACCGTACCTCAATCCAGCCAATCAAAGGGAGCGAAGATACAATCGCGCACACAAATCAACGCGCTGTGAAATTGAATGGACATTTGGGATACTGAAGAGCAGGTTCCGCTGCCTGCATAAAAGTGGAGGAGCACTACAATACAGCCCAGAGACCTGCTGCAAGATTGTGGCTACTTGTGCCATGCTCCACAACATTGCAACTAGAAAAGGCATACCAGTTGAACTCACCGATACAGATTCAGATGAGGGCCCAGGGCCACGTTGCAGACCAGCAGGTGGTGTTGGGGCAGCTGCGGGCCGACAGAGACGTGATGAGATAACACAAAACTATTTCTAGGTGGGTAATGATGACACAATGCAAATGTAGATTTGTGCATGACTGTGGTTAATCTTTCCTTTAGCTGCAGGATAAAAATTAGTCACACAGCCCAAAAACAGACTGTGGCACAATGTCTTGCACTTGTCATGTCCACAGTGCATGGACATGGACATGGACATGGACAAGACTAAACAAAGGACCACATGCCATGAGTTACTTCACCCATTGGCACTCTGCTGTGGTGACAGTTTATTTTCTGCGTGCACGTCCTGCTGTTGCACGCTCAGGGTGCTGACTGCTCTCCCTTGAGGCATCTGATGGTGTTCCCTGCCTCACACTGTGCCGTCTGTGTTCGGGAATTGGTAGGGTGATGCTGCTTCTGCTTGAGAGCTCCTCACTATCCCCTGAGCCCAGGAGACCTGTGCCACCCATGGTAGCTGTCTGCAGCTGGTCCACTGCATTTGTCACCTGCACCAACCCTTTGGCCACATCCTGGCTGCAGTGTGCCATTTCCACCTGCATGCTGACTGACCGGCGTGACAGCATGGAGGTGGCATTAGACAGGTGGTTGACCGCCTTGCTATAAGTGTCCAGACAGGTGTAGAGTCGTTGTTTCCCCCTGCGTCTGGATGCCCGGTCTCTTTTTTCATGGCGGCACATAGTTCTTTTATTGCGCCCGTCATTTCTCTGATGCTGTCCGCACAGGCATTATGTCCCTCATCGATTTTGATATTCATCTCTTGGATGCCCTCCTTCATATCAGTCAGGTTGTGACTAGCTGCCTGTGTCTTGACCTCATTGATTTTGATTGCAGGCGCTGTACCTTAACCATGGTGCCCTCCAGGCCTGAAAACACCGGGGGATCCTCTGCAGCATCTGCACTGGTGGTTGCCCTTGGCCTGCGTCTCCTGCATTTTACTTCTCTACGGTGCACAGGGGGCTGATCGTGGGCCTGTTGTGCATGCTGTTCCTGGTCTGGCTGCCCCTCTTCCCCTATGGACTCTGGTTCGCCCTCTAAAAGTGGAAGTGGAGGAACAATCTGGCGGTGTCTCCGTAGGACAGGTGTTGGCAGTGTCAACTGCTCTGTGTCCTCCTGCCCTGCCTGGTCCTCTGTGAGTGCTGCCTCCTCAGCTCCTGAATTGTCATCCTGTGTTTCAGGTTGAACTGTGAATGAGAAGACACATTTTAATTGTGTGTTCTGCTTCACATTTTTCACTAAATAAAGTTTTCTGAATTTAGCTTAGCTAAGTACTGTCTTGCGTTTTTTTCATTTACTGATTCACTTCTACTGATTCTACATTGCTGTGTCTCATTGCTCAACTGTATTATGTGTGTGCCTACATCTCCCATGATGAATTGCTGGGTGTGCTGTAAGAAGTGGAATGGAGTTGCATTGTTGGTTTGTAGTTGGTGCATTCCTGAGTGTGTGAGTGAGTTGGTAATGTGTCAGGGCAGATTTGGCATGCATGTTACCTTGTCTGGTGTTTGGAGTGTCAGAGCTGTCAATGTCAGCCACACCACTGATACTCTCAGGCTGTAGGGTGGACTCCACCAACTCCTCCAGGGGCGTGGATTCAGTCTCAGTGGATGTTCCCCCGCCAATCTTCTTTGCCTCTGCAAGCCTGATTGCCACCTTGTCCTTCGACCTGGAGCACATATCGTACCAGCGCTTGCGTAGGTCAGCAACGGTGCGCTGGGTAATACCGATGGCATTGACCTTTGCCTGGATGTCCAGCCATATTTTTCTTTTTTGAGACTCTGGCACAAGCAGGGATTTTTTGCCAAAAAGTAACTCATGGCTATGTATCATTTCTTCTATTAGGACCTCCTGCTCCCTCTCACTGAACTTATGCTTCCTTTTCCTCCCAGCCTCCTCCTTATCCTTATCCTTCTCCTGGGGATCCATTTGGTTTGGGTGGTGTTGCAGTCCAAAGTGGTTTGCTTCTCCTCCCAGCCTCTCCCACAGCCTCAGGCAATCAGGAACAGCACGGGCAGTCACACTTCCTGAGTGTGATGTCATCAAGCTGAACCTGATTTGCAGATTCGCTAAATTTGCAATTCCTTATTTGCGAATTCGCAAATAAGGAATCGCTATTATGGATTTCGCAAACGTATTCTGCGAATTTTAAGGTATCGCTAACATTTAGTGAATCTTTTTTTCCATCGCATTTTGCGATTCTCAAAATGCGATTCGCTAAAAATCGCATTTAGAGAATCGCAATTTGCTTTATTGATACATATGCCCCATTGCCTCTTAAGTTGAGCCTGACTTCTCTGTGCCAAGCTACCAGAGGGTGAGTACAGGTTAATTTGGGGTGTTTATCTGACTTACCCTGACTAGGGTGGTGGTCTCTTCTTGGACAGGGCACAAACCTCTGCCAACTAGAGACCCTATTTCTAACATATTGTTAAAACATTTGTTTAGAACATTTGGTTAAAATTCAATATGTGTTGGAGCTAGATGGAAAACAAGCACCTGGCAGTTTTAAAAGAGAGGTACAACACAGAAGAAGGCTTCCTACAATGCGTTGTTCATCTTTGTGCATGAATTTACCAGCGATGTCACTGATTTGCTTCTAGTAATCTAGACACTACCTGTAGCAGCCAAGTTGTCCACAAGATATGATGGTGTTTGCAAGTAGGAATATTTATAATGGATGCAACCCTCATTTAAACTAAATGCACAACTTAAAATGACGTAAAAGCAAAGAACAGTAAATATATAAAATATTGTAATACATACTGGGTCCTGTTTTCAAACAGGCTACTGGATAGCCCATTCATTAAGAGAATAAAGCAAAACTTTGCATGGTCTTGCCAACAGTACTTTAATGTGCACAAATGAGACAGCAGCAACACCGGAACCAGAGATTTAAAATGAGCTTCAATCAGGGCTGTCTTTAGCACTGGTGGCGCCAGGTGCGACAATCTGTTTTGGCACCCCTCCCCCGCCTTTGAACTTCTCCCCGGATTCCCTCCGTACCATCCAGCAAAATAGTCATCTCCCCAAAGCCCCTCTCTCGCATCATTTCATTTGTTTTAAAGTGCTGGTAAAAGCTGGCTTTACTAATCCACCAAGCTATCCACATGAAATACAGATCTGTTCTTTGCAGCAGTGATATTAGCCCTCTGCACTACTTTATGGCAAGTCAAAACAGTCACTAGCCAAAACTCTAAGAGGCATATTCATAAGGAGCTATCGCCGAATTAACAGCACTTTATCGCAGCCAAAGTCGTGATAAATTTACCCCCCCATTCACAAGACGGTGTTAACAGCCCACAGCACCAGTTTACCCGCGATAGCAGCCGCAAAAAACATCGCCACAGAGGACCCTCGCAAATATCACTAATGAGATGCAGAGTAGGCGTTCCCGTGACAAAAGCAGAGACAACAGCACACCTCAACATTCACTACGACCAGCCACATCCGCGATAAAAACACAAAACAGGCAATAAGGCGCATTAGCACCAGGAAATCTACACCTGCTCTGACCTGGTGTAAACTCGGACGGCAGCCAGCACCACAATAGGGAGCACAGCCCAGGGCCACATCCGAAGGGCAACAGATGCCATGGAGCCACCCATCATGCGGCCCGGACACCCAAGAGGGCCACAGCACCCACCGCCACCACCCCCAGGACCCCATCCCACACCCGGAACACCCCCCGGACCAACACAGATGCAGCGCAGACAAAGACAGCGGAACCCCAGGAAACGTACTCAGCCGCACAGACCCAACATCAGACAATGTCACCTTCCACCACAGGCTGAAAGGGACAACCAACCTACGCAGCCTGACCATCATCGCCTAACAGGGCCTACGGCAACAACACAGCGGACAACCAACATCCCACCCCACACAAAGCTGATGGCGTGGCTGCCCCTGTTGGCCCCTGGGACCCCCCATCCAACACCCGCCAGAGTCGGAGGAGTTCCACAGCCAGCCACATCCAAGTCCCCCACACCTGTCCTGGACATAACCATCACCTTAGTACCCCAGTCCCCATACGTACAACACAAGGCGCAGGATCCGCTGGAGACCAAGCAAGGATCATACGCTATAGCAGGATGCACGCACGTGTTGGGGGCAACACACAGCACACATGTACTACCTGTGCCCCCTGGTGACACAGCACACAATCACCGCAACAGGAAGCACACGTCTCACACCAATGTGCAGGCAACAACAGAACACCGTGGAACACCCAACAATGTCGCCTTCAAATACACAGCCAGTGTGCATGATACCTTCATCCTCTGACAGTCCATCACCAACCAGTGTTCCCAGGATGGCAACAAGGGAAATGCACATCCCCTTGGCAATATACAAAGGAACACCCCACACACCTCAACTCCCCAAACATGCAACTCACAACGCTGGCAATGCACACGTCACAAAATCACATACAACAGGCACAACAACATGCCCAACCACCAGACACGACAGAACAACTTGCAATGTCCACATGGGCAAGCCCTGAACATGAGGCAGCAATGGCATGGCACCTCAGCCACATAATAGCCGAATGTGGGGAGAGGTGGCAACCAGGCATGTGTGCAGGATGCAGGAGAACCATGATCTGGAAAGCACACAATACCAAGAGTGGCGGAGATGTGCTGGACAGACCGCAGTATGCAGAACACACCCATATCCATGGCGACATACACCTCTGGCGTATGGAGTGCAGTGGACGCAACCATGTCACCCCAGCCAGTGGGGGACCTCGTGGAACTGTTGCCTGTTACGCCTCCCCCTAAGCGTCACCGGAGTGTGATGGCCTGGCGTACGCCACGCCAGCGTAGGGGTGTGAATAAAAATTACGTAGGCCTGGGCGTGGTCCTCTCCCGGAAAGACCAACGTCTCTGCCAGGGTGGCGCCTCCCACCCCGCCACGAGGCCGTCCTCGTGAGCGGAGTTGCCTGCGATGCTGTGCGCCTGCCGGACCCCAGCACGCTGGACCACGAACCCGTCAGGCCCGCCCCTGCGCAGCCAGGCCACACTGATCACCTGCCGACACCGGCGTGTGTCAAGGAGGGCCCACCACGTGCCAGCGCAAGCTCCAAGCCCGAGTCCTGCGACCTTGGCAGTCAGCTCATACCACCATGGCCTCCACGACACAGGCCCGCTCCAGTCCTTTCTCGTTGACGTACTCTACTACCGCCTACGGCCTACTCTTCGGACCAGTAGGTCCCATATGTGAAACTGTGTCCTGAGTCATGAGTGGCAGTGACCCCAAATCCGTGCCAGCGGCCACAGCACCAGACCCCCCCGATCAGTTAGGCATAGTTCCATATGGGCTTCTTGCGACACGTGGTGCCACTAACCCTGTTCAACGCCAGCCGCTACACGTGGTGCCACTAACCCTGTTCAATGCCAGCCGGCTACACGTGGTGCCACTAACCCTGTTCAACGCCAGTCGGCTACACGTGGTGCCACTAACCCTGTTCAACGCCAGCCAGCTACACGTGGTGCCACTAACCCTGTTCAACGCCAGCCGGCTACACGTGGTGCCACTGAACCTGAACAACGCAGGTCGGTGGGGCCATCCAAACTATGCCGGCGACACTAGGTGAATGGCCGTGCTGACCGCTGCCTCAGGCCTACACCACGGTCAGGTAGGTCACACATTTGGAACTGAGTCTTGATTACACCATGGCAGTGAGCGTCATTTAAGGCAGTGAACAATTCACAATACACCCTTCGATGTGATGGCAACAAGTCTGTGCATGGCATCACAACCACACGTGTCAGTGGGCCTACGCGGACTACTGCCCTCGGCCTACTCTGCGCACGAGTGGGGTCACAGATTTGGAACTGAACATCGGTAATTCAAAAGGCAGAATACATTTCATCGCACGCACGGAGAGGCGTAAGAGGATGACGCGTTGCAGTCCGGAAGGAACAGGATCATAGTTACGGAGGTAATTGAACACTACCGACAACTGCCACTGTGTCACTAACACTGTGCCCCACTAGCCAACGACATGTGGCTGTGGGCCACTGCTGGCGGCTGCCTCCGGCCTACACTGCGGTCCAGTCGGTCCCATGTGTGAAACTGTGTCCTGAGTCATGAATGGCAGTGACCAGATGTCTAATGCAGGGGCGATGTCACTAAACACCCTGCTATCAGTGAAGCAAACAAAAGCATCACAGGCACACAACACGTGTCTGTGGTCCCATGCTGAACGCTGCCTCCGGCCTACACTGCGGTCCAGTAGGTCACAGAGGCTTGATTTGGCCATGTTGGAGTTCACATCTGTGTACCGGCATCATCGCAGACTGCATCCCCTCTGAGCACCTGTGCCACTAAGTGTGTTCCCCGACATTCATGGACACTCACTGGTCGTACATTGGTGGCGTCTGTGTCAATGGAATAGGGGCTAGTTTTCATCCTCATGTAGCTGATCCCGAATTGTTGGTGACAACGAGGGTTGCGCTTTCCACTCCTCAATTTGCTGCTTCCTGATAACATCAGACCTTCCGCATCATGCCCTGGAGGACACCTTCCACTGTCCCCCGCAACACTCCACAACATACACCTCGGACATTGATGGGGACCCACTCAGGTCGCATGGCCCATCTGACTGCACCACACGTCACCGTCCCATGGCTGGGTGCCTGTGCCGGCCGTAGTGCATCCGGGGCCACTAACTCTGTGCTGGTCATGCCTGGGACCCCTTCTTCTGAGACATTGAATGGCCTCTGTAGCGATAGTCTTGTGGTCATCAATGCCATGTGTCTGTGGCCCTGCGCTGTCCGCCTCCTCCAGCCCCAACTGCGGGCCACAAGGGCCCACACATGGCATCGAGTCTTGCCCGGCCCGGACGTCGCATCACCGCAGGAGGCACACGCCACCACAGCAAGAACCACCTCCAACCACCATCTGCCAGAGTCGAAAGGGTGGTCCTGACAGACCTACGGAGTTGCCCAGACCTGTCGTGGATGCCATCATCGACCTGCTGCCCTGCTCAGCACTCCAGATGCCAGTGACTCAGTGCACCGCAAGCCATTGTCCGTTACTGATTGAGTTTTGTGCTGTTGTGAGGTTGCGCAGCAATGTCACCTCATGCAGTGGGGAAGACCTGGGACCATGATGAGTAGGATGTGTCAAGTGTGCGGACAGGAGAAGGCACAGACAATGGGAGGGCAGGTGGCAGCAGCCCCAAGGCAGGAATGCAGACTGGTGGCGGTAGTCAAGCTACACACCCGGATCTGGTACTGGGTATTGCGCTGTGGACTGCGGATGCAACTGTCACCTCAGGCAGTGTGGGAGACCTGGTATGTTGATGAGGAAGTTGATGCAGGTGTACCACACCCCACTGCATCTGCATCAGGACTAACCCGAAGGGACACAATCCTAGCAATTCCTTCACATGAGCGTGCTCTTCTCTAGTGCCCCAACCTCAGTGCACTGCAACTCATGGAACGTCCAGACTGAATATTGGGTGACCTCTGTCCTTACTCCAGATCCCTCCATGTTGCTCTGCAATTGACTCTGTTATGCTGGTGTTTTCTGTTTCCATGACACTGGTGTCCACTTTTCAGGTTGTTGTCAGCACCAAGCGGGCTGGCTTATACTCACCCCACACACATCCAGCACAGGCGTCACTGTACATGTGGCCCTGCCAATAAAGGGGCCCGGCGCACGTACCCGTAGCCAGTTCAACATGATATGTGCATGTGTCTCTGTGGAGGTGTGGGTCTCCTTTGTGGGGTGTGGGGGGTCCATGAAGGGTATTGGACACCCACGTATGTGTTCTAGTTCGAATTCCATGGGTTTGGCAACACCCTCACCTGTTGGGCCACCTCCTTTTGGCGTTCTGCCACCTGGCATTTGGGTGCCATGTGTGGGTGGGTGAAGTGTTGTGAGGCAGCCGTGATTGCGGGTGCTTCATGCTGTGTGGTCTGTTGCAGGGTCTGGGTACTCCTCTGAGTAGCTTGTCTGCCCTGGTCCTGGTGGTGGGTTGTGTGGGATGTCCATGGGCTGTTGTAGGGCGTCGGGGGTGTGGTGTTCGTCTCGGGCATCACTGATGGGTTGTCTGTTCAGACCTGCTGGAGGTGTTGTTTGTCCCTCTGCATTGTGAAGGGGAGGTGCATGTTGGAATTGTGTTGGCGCCTTGTTCTTGTCGACCTGCAGACTGTGTGACAATGTACATTGTGACTGTTTGGGCGGTGGTGGCTATTTGAGTTGGGGCAGTGTACATTTGGCCTACATGGCTGATGTGGGGTTGTAGGGGTAGATGTGCATCTCACAGTTCCCTGCTCTGTCCAATGTGATTGTTCTGTTTCTGCGCCTGGGTGGACCCAGTTGTGTCCCCTGTTCTGCAGTGTGGGTGTTGCACTTTGTGCCACATTGTCATGGTATGTGCTGTGATTGCTATGTGTGTGTGCTGCAGTGTGCTACGGGGATGGGGGACATGTCCCTGGGTAATTGTGGATGTGCAGTGTGCTACTCCTCATTTTGCATGTGTGGAATTGTGCCCATCACCCACCCTCCCCCCAGTCCCTGTTGGATCCTCTCTCTGTTGTTGTTGTGTCAGGTCCTGTCGAGCTGTGTCCGTACTCCCTACTCCTTGCACCCTCTCTACACTGATGACTGTGGCCTGGCTTTCCTCCTGCTCCTCCTGTGTCGCTGGACTGCCACCTCCTGTCGCCGTTGCTGCCTTCCTGTTGGCAGCGGGTTTGTGCCTGGTTTAGGTTGTCACGTCCCTGGCGGAGCCTCTTGGCCTCCTGGATTGGCCTCCTGGGCTCTGCGACTGCATTCCAGGCGGTCTGCTTCTGGGTCATTTGCTGGTAGTGTTCTGTCGCCTCCGTGGCCTTGGTCTTGTTTTCCTGCGGTCTGCACCCCGTCTTCCTCTCCATTTTCTCCTTGGCCTTCCCCGCCCACTTGTTCCTTGCTGGTGGTCTGTGGGGGTTGTGGGGGTTGTGGGGTTCGCGTTGCCCTCTGCGCTTGGTCAGGGTGCATGGATGTTTCTACGTGCTTTGGCTTGTTTCTGGTGTGTTGTGCCTGTGGTTTTTATGGTGCAATTGCCCGCCAGACGCGTGGGAGTTGCAGGCCTGAGGCTGCTTTTCGCAGCTTTTTGTACCGCGATTGGCCTCATCGCATGATTTCTCGCGTTTCGCATTTTTTGGGCATGGTGTTGATTTACACGCTGGCATTTGACGCGTTATCTGGTGACTATCGCATGCTACCGCCTTGTTTTGTCCATCCCACGTTGACACAGGGTTATTTTCCCGTGATAGGCTGCGTTATTGGAAGTTGCGTTACGCTACTCTTGCGGTAGTTATCACACGTTCTTGTGAATATACCCCATAAGCTCTCTCTTTAGCAGGAACAATAATCACAAGAGTTAGCTTTACATTTTTATTGCTGCTTGAATGCTGAATGCGCAAGGAACTCTTTAGCTGGTGCTTTTAAATTCTAAGTTATTGATAAACACAGCACTCTCCCTCGAGGTCAGTGACCCGCCTCCAGGTCAGCGCCCAGTGCAGCTGCACCAGTCATGCCACCCTAAAGCCGACCCTGGCTGCAAAATTAAAAAGATACACCTAAAAGGATAAAAGTACCACTGGGCTGCCTGTACATACCATGAATTATCACAGAAAGTTCACAAGTCTTCGCTGAGACAACAAGAAAGGAAATGATTCCCTAAGATTTCAGCCATGTGTAAATCTCTAATTAAATGTGCCAATATTTATCAGAGAAAACACCCATTAAGAAAGAAAAAATGCAGAATTGCAGAATTTGGTGGGTTTAGAACTGATTGCACTTCTTTTGCAAGATGAAGACTCAGAGTAAGTATTTGCTGCCTCCAGTAAGTACCTCAGCCTTTTGGCAATCATATCAGGTGTGGTGAATTTCACCCCTATACTGGCCAACTCATGATCAAAGGCTAAAGACCAAACGAAGTAATATGTTTAAAAACTAATATTTGTACAGGTTGCAGAAGTCAGCATTTTAAATTTTAAATTTTGGCCTACACACTTTCTAACTATAGTAAATTCTACAAATGGCAAATTTGCAGCACGCAGCTAAATAGATATGACGTAACCATTGGGACCATTGAATTCTAATCATATACATAGCTTGCATGAGTTTTATAAGGTGCCTTACTGCTAGCCTGATCTTTATTTACATTTAGCTGAAGGCTAATCCTTTTTCCATGTGAGAATGCTCTATGGCTCACACATAATTTTCAAACTTCACGCCTAAGCTCCCCTCTGGCTACAGTTGGGCAGCTGTCTGGCTTCAATGGAGTACAGTCCAATAGGCTGCAGAAAGACACTCCCACACACCTAGGCCACTTCACCCTTCGAAAAAGGGTTTTAACACATGTTCGTTTTGTGTAGAAGTTACCTTCAAGTCACAGTTTGAGGAGTAGCTGGGACCTTGAGGAGTGGGTGTTATTTATGATTATTTTGAAACATGAGTGGGACAGTCTTGGGTAGAGCACAAAGGGAGTAGAAGGAAAGAAGTTGCTACCATCCTGATTGGCAGCGCTACAAAGAATACTGGGTAATGCACTGTTCTGGGTCTGCAACCGGGTGCACTCTTTTGTAAATATTAATCTGGAAGTGGTGATTTCCTTAAATGTTCCCTGACCTTGCACTCCCAGTTCATCTTTTTAAAGTGATGTAACAACACTCTCAGGCTGAGAGCTGTCTGAATAGAATAAGACAAGAATTTCGCTTCTGCTGTTTGGAAGAATCCCAATCTGATTAAAATAGAACTATGGAGACAGTTTTGTCTGCAGAATTATCTGGAATCTCTGGGACAAGAAAGCTAGGAAGTGTTCTCTTATGCTGATGACACCCAATTAATTTTTCCTGCTGACGTTGGATGATATACTAATGGTTGGTTCTGTCGAAAGTTAGAATTGCTTCAGAACACTTTGCATTTATCCTGACATCTAGGGAAACCAATCAATGGTACACAGTCAACATTGAATACCATACAGACAAACAAATGATAAGACTGATGTTATCGACTCAAAATGTTCCTGATATATTGAAAATCACATATCCTATGAAACAATACATATACAAATATGCAAAGTCACTAGACTGTTCAACAACATATTTCATTACATACATAAATATGTACCATATACAAAGTATTACATAGAACACAATCCAAATATTCAACTTTCACAAAACACATAGGAAAAAACACTTAATTGGGCATCCGTATACACTTAGGGCCCGATTCACAGAACTAACTTAAGACAAAATCCTAAACTTACTACCATTTTGGTATTCACAAAAGGCACTTACTCATTTTGGTATTCACAGAAGGCACTTACTTACTCATTTTGAGTAATCTTACTCATTTTGTGTAACTTACTATTTTGGTATTCACGGAAGGCACTTACTCATTGATGAGTAAGTGCCTTCTGTGAATACCAAAATTAGTAAGTTGCACAAAATGAGTAAGTTACTCAAAATGAGTAAGTTACTATTTTGTATTCACAGAAGGCACTTACTCATCAATGAGTAAGGGCCTTCTGTGAATACCAAAATGAGTAAGTTACACAAAATGAGTAAGTTACTCAAAATGAGTAAGTTACTCAAAATGAGTAAGTAAGTGCCTTCTGTGAATACCAAAATGAGTAAGTGCCTTCTGTGAATACCAAAATGGTAGTAAGTTTAGGATTTTGTCTTAAGTTAGTTCTGTGAATCGGGCCCAGAGTATGTACAATAAAACATATAAACCAAAACAATGGGTTACTGTTCCTAAGAGAAGAAAGAGGATGTTGGTCCAGAAAATGGAAAGGGAGGACAAAGTGACTTTTACTTGGTGCCCTCACACATCCCAAGGGATATCATGCTTTATCATAGGACGGAGCTCCTCGTCGGGCCGTCGCTGCAATGCCATACGGGTCCCCCGAAGGGTCGCTTTAGCGGAGATCTTTTGACTGTACACCGTATGATGAGTGCAAGGTAGTGCTCGTGAAGTAGTGAGTGAGTTTAAAAATGGCTAGAGGATATCTGTGCTGTATAAATTTAATGAATAGATTCCTCTGTCATGAATAAAAAGCCAAACGGTTGTGGCAGCTGAAGGGTTTTGATGGCCCTAAGTAGCTCTGACATACATGTGTGTAAATAAAGTTTTAGACTGGTTAGGTCAACATGTTTTACGCCCTTGATGGTCTCAGGAGGAGATCCCTGGCGCTTCTTCAGGACCAAAGGAAAGAAAAAATATTGATGTATTAGCGATGGCCTCCTTAAAATGAAGTAGTGCCACCAGTTAGACCCTTGTAGTGATCCAATCTCAAAGAACTACGAGGTAGTCCCCTTGAGTCAAACGAGAGGGTGAATTTCGTCACAATGGTTTTGGTGAAAGGCACATGTAGTCGCATCTACCCATGCTCTTGAGCGCCCATAGATGATAAAATAAAACATATAGCCTTATTCTTTCAGCACTGATATGCAGAATACTAGTACGGAATGCCTAATCTGTACGCCGACGTTTCGACCCCTAATCAAATAGTGCTATTGCAAGATATCACCCATTGTCTTCTTCAGGACTATGGATATATTTCAGAGCAACCTGTATAGTAAACAAGCATTGGCATAGCCAATAGGTCTTGCTTTTGGGACCTTATAAGTATTTAGTTATGCAGCACAATATCCTTGGTGCAACAACATCAACCGTTGCAGGGCTCAACACTTATAAGGTCCCAAAGGCGAGACCTATTGGCTATGCCAATGCTTGTTTAATCTGCACTTTGCGACAGCTTTAGCTGTTTTGCCAGACTTTTGTTCTCCAAATAAATTCCTCATAATATACATGCATAGAGGATCAGCAGGCTTTATTTATTGGTCTGTTGAAATGTCATTCACATTTTTTTGTTTTCAACCACCACAGCGTACAGCACGGGACAATGCATTAGCCTACTTTACCCGTTGGCGCCCTTGACTTTGAGTGACTGCAAAATGCTTGTGCACAACGTTCACCTCGCTTAAAATAGTTCCTTCCTCTGTAGTGACAAAGCTTTTTAAAGTGTGTTTATTAGTATTTTATCTTTAACAAAGATTTTTGCCTGCACTTCACAGGGTGATTTATTTTCTGTCTCTTTTTAAAGATGGTGCTATAAAATAAAATAAGTACTTAAAATAATTCCACTAGACAATTTCTGTAGCGGTTTTCAAGGCAATGGGCCATTTCAAACTGTTGATTTGGTGTTTTGGTGTTTTGGTGTTTTCAGGAAAACCCAAAATCACAGGGTATGTCAGAAATGTTCTTTCTCCAGCAGCAGACAGGATTTTGTCATGCATTTGTTTTTACCCTATTACCCTATTAAGAATATATCTTCTTACCCAGAAAACACCAGCATGCTGCAGCGTGCTCTGTTTTTGTGCCATGAGGCGGCATGACCCAGGTTGCTGTATTGGTCTGGGCTTAGGGAACATGTGTGATTGGTTTCGTCTGGGACACAGATGCCTAAGCATGGGAGAACAGACAGAAGTAAGTGTAGCTACCAGTGCTTTACTTTCATCCTTCCCTACAGGGTTATTTGGGCAAGGAGGACTAGTCTCTTCTAAGTGTCCATGTATTATCCATAGCAGGAGAACTATTTTTCTTCCAGAACAATTGTGAACTTTCTTTTATGATGGTTAAAATAATCCGTTGGGAAAACTTGTGTCCACGTGAGGGACGCTGAACCAATCAGTAGGCTTTTTCCAGGGATCCATCCGTCAGCGACCAGCATAGTAGTGTGTCTCATCACTATCCTAGTATAGAACCTACTGCCTCTGCAACTGAGAATGCAAAAAACTGAAACCCAATATAGAAAGGCTCTAAAAACATGGATCTTCGGAGCGACAGACGAACTCTGCCTCTCTCTCATCTAAGACCCTTAGAGTGCTATATCACCTCAGTATCAGCGCCAGGATGCTCCCTTCGGAGGGACAGTTAGCGCTTTACAAATATCGATTTTCATTTCATTTCATTTCATATATACAGTTATAGGTACACTTCCCCCTTGCCTCCATCTTTCGGTTGGTTGGGCGTTCTTACCTGTAGTCTGAACCAATGAACACTCAGAGCAGCAACATGTGATGCTGTATGGTGGAAGGCCCTTTGCAAAACTGGACTGGTCACCTTTCTGTTGCTTATTGCTAGGTTTGGGTGTTAAACTGGTACTAATGAGATGCAGCCAATACCCAAACAGGGTTACCAAGCTTAAAAATGACGATGATAATGAAGCAATGCTAATACAAAATGTGCCACATCATACTCAACTCTGCAGCATCATTTTGCCCTCCTCTGCCGCATAGTTCTAGTGGTCCTGCCTATAGGCCAGTACCATTGTCACTGCTGCCAAGTATCACGCATTAGGCGTTAGACTAACGCATTTCAGTGTGGTACTCCGCATTACCGCACTGAAATGCATTGTCACGCATATGCATGGTGTCTGTTACTGAAACGCAGCCTGCCTAAAACCTAAGTGGGGCAGCTGGCAGTGCGCAGCCTATGGCGGGTGCGCTGCTCTACCAGGCTTGGGGTTCACAGCTGAGCTAAGGCTGCTCAGCGCTGGCAGGCTCACACTCCCTGCTAAGATTACGTTTGACTTGGCAGGACTGTGCTTCATTATTAATGTTCCCGCGGAATGGCTCTCACTTGTCAGTCTTATGTCACTGGGCCCAGTCAGACTGTGTGTTACACGTCGGTGCGCGGGGGACGTCACATCCTGCGTGCTGGTGTGGGAGACAGGAGGCTGAATTTGCGCGCCCGCAAACTAATGATAATCATGGCGCTCGCATCGGCCCGGGCCGCAGCTTGCTGTCAGCTGTGCTGCACCCTGCGGAATTCAGTTCTTAACGCAGCCGAGGGAGACGGAGAAGGAGTCAGTGACCCGGTTTGCAGCGGCCGCCAGGAGTGAGGACAGTTTGTTACTGGACGGGTCCCAGGGACAGCCTGGACTAGGACTCACATAGCAATTAGGATACGTGAGTGATATAATATATATGCACAAAATTCAACTTCAACATTTAATTTTATCCGCTTTCATTTTACCAGGTCATGGTGATAATGTTGCATAAGTCGTACTGCACCACAACAGTCAGCCGTTTGTTTTCTGAGTGCTAAATGTCAACACAGAATAAAGACTTCCTGCCAGCTTCATGCAATCATAGACTTACGCTGCTTACTTTGAGACGTAGTTTGAGCAAGGAAAGAATAGTCTACTCTGGACAATCCCCACTCCAGCTATCCGATTACGAACTGCTGAAATCAGATGGCTCCGCATTTTATTGGCCGACGATACGCACGGTGGTCCGGGGCCATGTTTGAATGGGAGTGTATTTTACAAACAGGGAAGGGGCACGAGGTCGGCATGTTGGTAGTGCTATAAAATGTGGCCCACAGAGATACAAATACCTGGAGTTTCCTGCTAAGCCTCAAAGTGTGCGATAACCCTATTGTCTTGCAAGTGTGATGTGGTTTCTGCATCATTTTCTGAATAATACCATTGTGGGTGGCGTGGTTTCTTCATTAGTGATCCGATAAAATAGTGACATGACTGCAAAAGATTGTCTTTAAAACTAAGAAAAGACTGGCAGTGCAATTTGTGTTTGTTTGCACTACCAAGTGTTTAGAGTAAAACACTGTCAAGTTTTGCGCTGGTGTTTCCCAGCATTCTTTTTTTACCTTATTGCATTAGCAACCGATTATGCCTGTGACTGAGTGATGGCATAATCTCCTAGTTGCACTTGCTATGCTAAAAAATGTCCTTTTGGGCTAGCTCAAGTCATGAATGAACACATCAATGAGAACATCAGCAGTGCCTGCCTGCCCTCTCTTACTGAGACCTGCAGCCACGCAGTCTGTCTCTGGTTAGTGCGGTGCCCTTCCTTCCGTTTTTGGTGCTTTGCAGATATGTTTTAAGATCTTCCTAGAATTTCTCGTTGCTCAAATTGGAGTAATTTCTGATATTTATAGTTTCCCTCGTCTTCACTGCTTGATTTTGCCCGGGAGAAAGTGTCACTCATAGTCATTGAAATGTCACTCATAATTACTCTTAAATTATGAAAATGTTACACATAGCAATCTGAAACCTTGACAGCTATGCATTGTTCATTGATTCTGTCTTAGAGCGAAACACTGCGCGCTGTAAAAATATTTCCCGGAGAACATGTCCAGCTCCCCGCTGATACGCGTTGAGAGATTATTTCTGAAAAGCCTGGTACGCGCACGATCTACATTTTCTGTGCAGCGCCCTCCTGTCACCTGCTCTGTCTCGTGTGCAAGAGACCCCTGTCAGTTCGTGGCGCACCTGTAAATAAGGTCGAGCTGTGCGGCGTCAGCCGGAGGGCCGTGATTGGCTCTCATTGGCTGCTGCCCTGGCCGTGATTACTCAAAGACACACGAGAAGGTCTTGTGGACACCGGCCCCGCAGGACTCTCTTCCGCATGGTGCCCATGTGACAGCAGCGCGTGCCTGCTGGTTTACAGCAGCGTCTGCCTGCTGCTGGGTTTCAAGGTCCGTGAGGTTTCGGAGTGTTCAAGTGTTTACAAGACAAAGTTCGGTTTCAGTTTTATTTTTAGTTTATTTCAGTTTTATTTTTAGTTTATCTCGATTACAGTCAGTGCTTGCAATGGAAGTAAAAAAAAACTGCAGGCAATCACCACCACAGAGTACCGGTTTGCTAGTGAAGAGTGCTAGTACTCGTCCGTGAAAAGTATTGCACCCCTGCTGAAAAGTGTTGCTACTCTCTCTTCCTTTCAAATTAAATAAGCGCAGAGCAGTATCTAACATTACACGCATTACAACATTGGAATTTGAAATCATCAAAAGCAGTCGTGCACACACAAACAGCTGCTTTTCATTCTTTTCCACTATAATCGCAAATCATCACTTGTGCACGCTGTGGGAGCAGATGCTCTGACGGCCCTGTTGAGAAGGTCTTGCACAACATGTATTCCGGACACCAAGCACAACGGAGCAGAAGACGGAAGAAGTGTGTTCGGCCTGGCACTTACTGTTGCACTGGCCTTTCGGGCACTGCCAGATGGGCCAGCTTGAAATAGCGAGTGCAGGTTTGGTTTTCATGGGAGCTGGTGAAAGTCCGTACAAAAAAAAAAAATGCTTAAGGTAACGAGCGAGCGCGGCAGCCTGCAGAGCTGACCAGACGCTCGTGCGTCATGGCCTTTTGCCTGCGATTACACGCACGGCAGGCATGTGTTTCCAATTATGCGCTCGCGTCTGGGCACGATAATGGGAAACAGATGTCGGCCCTGCGCGCGTAACCGCCCGAAAAAGGCCATGACGCACGAGCGTCTGGTCAGCTTTTGAAACTCCCTAACTATAAGTCTCGCAGAGCAGCGCTTGCGCGCTACTCGAGGCTCGACCTAAAAATGGAGTATCAATGCGGTAGCATACCTAGCTTGCACATAAAGACAAAGGAGGGGGTCTTTCATGCACCTCTCACCTGTATCCAGGGCCTGTTGGTTGCTACCTGGGAGGAGGGATCGCATTATTCTCAGAAGTCCTCCATATGTACCTACATGTGAGAAACAGTATCAACCAGATGTCAAATCATCTAGAAATGTGAGCATATAAAATGCTCAGATCTTTAGTGTCCCTACCTTGAGGATCCAGTACAGGGGCCAGTAAGTACTTCACTGAGTGGCTGCATCAAAGGGTAACTAAGGAACAAAGGAGTCGGGGACCTGACATTAGAGCTACATATCAGGCACATTCCATGGTTATGCAATGTGCTTTGTCATGGAGCACTCCTAGCTTTATGTCCGTAAGTACACACATTTGACTCCTTTCTTTATAATCGCTCCTGGTATATGATGATGCCATGGAGACTAAGATCCCAATAAGTGAAATAAAACTTGACCTTTTAAGACCTGAGCTGGATGTCAGTGAATTTCTTAAACTCAGCCCCACTAAAACTGTGGTTCTATTAGCCAGCATATTTAACATAATCCGTCTCCCTGGCATGTAACTTATAGGCAGTTTTCCCAAATGCTTACTGGTGGCGAGAAACCTGGCTATCCTGACAGAAAACAATGTGACGCTAAACTCCTCATTCTCTTAAGGCCAGTGCGATGTTTGGCTCAAATGGACTTTAAACACTAAATGTAATGACAAATGTTACAAAACTATTGCACCTTTTCCCCACTTACATTTTGCCAGGTAAACCCTAGAATTGTTGGTTAAACATCATACTGTTCTGAGCTTGCAGCTCTGAATGAGAGAAAAGATGTGGTATTAGTGGATTCTATCCCAATCCAATTTGAAGAATTTTCAATTGAGAGATGAGACCGAACCCAGTAAACATCACATACTGCGGTATCAGTATTTACCAGGAGTGGTATTACCACTAAA
The DNA here is from genome assembly GCA_963921515.1 of Calotriton arnoldi. NCBI lineage: Eukaryota > Metazoa > Chordata > Amphibia > Caudata > Salamandridae > Calotriton > Calotriton arnoldi. The sequence goes on along the minus strand of CAWUFW010014237.1, from coordinate 222,031 downwards.
AATAACAGGCCACTCAGACTAATGACCGAAACTCTACAAATGGTGCTGCTTTGAGCTGAGCCTTCTGAAACAAATGTTTTACTATTTTCGTCCGGCCCTTTGAATATAGGTGCTCTATGTATTTACTAAGTTTAGTTTGGTCTATGGGATCAGGCTGTACCTGGACAACAACATTGAAGGGCTTCTCTGAATTGCAGGTTATCAACAATGCCGCTGGCAGTATGTACCTGGACCAATACAAAATGACTGCATCTTACAAACCCTTGTTTCTCTTCATTGACAGGACAGATACCTTTGTTCGAAGCTTAATGTTGAAGTCGTGCATTTTTTTTTACTAGCACATACTTTCTTCGGAACTAAGGGGCATAGTTACAAGTTAAGTGGCGTAGCGTGTCGTTAAGGCAAAAAGGCTAACGACACACTCCGTCACTTCAGAAACACAGGGCTGCACCATATTTACAAGAATATGGTGCAGCCCTGCGTTTCCCCCTGCACTGGCGCTAAATTTAGCTGCCTAGCGCCAATGCAGGCACCCTTGCACCATAGTGCAAGGGTGTGTGTGTTGCAGGGGAAGATTGTTTATGTGCAGGAAGGTACCCCTTCCTGCACATAAACAATCGTTAAATGCCGTTTTGTAACTTCTATGTGTGCTGCTCAATGCAGCACACATAGAAGTTGCAAAATCGTCATTTTTTTAAATGATTGTTTAAGTGCATAAACAATCATTGGCGTTTTGCTGTTTCCATGTGTGCTGCACAACACAGCACACATGGAAACTGCAAAAACTAGGAGAAAATAAACATTTCTCCTCGTTTCGCCAGGGTAAGACCAGGTTTTCCCTGATCTTATTTTGGCACTGCCACATATTTTGCTGCCCTTGTAAACATGGGGCAGCGTCATAATCAATGGGTGTTGCGGTGGAACGCCCACAGCAACACCCATTGCCCTCCCCGTTCACACTAAGTATAGCGTGAAAGGGTTCCTTATTTACAAGGCAGTGTTAAGCCACGTAACGAGGCTTAACACTGCCTTGTAAATAAGGTAAAGCCCCTATCACCACCACAACGTCCTGAAAATAGGACGTTGTGGTGGCGATAGGGGCTTGTAAATATGCCCCTAAATGTGCGTGAAACCAACTGCTGCTTCCCCTAAAATTTGCTAAGTACTCTACAGTTTGGTTCCCTACTTTTGTGAGTTCCAAATGACGAGGCATTGCTTTCAGTATCAAGTGTATTATGTTGGACAACACAGTCAAAGGAGCAACTATTATAACTTTAAAGTGATTACAGATGCACAGCAAAGAAAATGAGAGGACTACACAGAAAAGCAAAACCCTTATTTCACAGATAAATAACCACTGAAACCAAGAAAAAATGTGTGCGACAGGAGCAACTCGTAGCATTTGGATGCCATCCATGCAAACTTTAGTGTGTTTTCAACTCAAGGGGACAAAAAGCAAGTGGCATGAGTCACAGGGAAAGCACATGTGGTGGAAAGGTGCTATCATACATCCAAGCCTACTTGTTCTACATGGTCCCAGACAGCAAATTTAGCTGTTGAAAAACATCAGTGAGCGTGTAACAAAGTGCATTAATAGAGTGCCAGAGTTGTGATGTTGAAAACACTGTTTAGCCAATGCGCTCTCCTTTGTCACTGGAGACGCTAAAGTCACTTGGAGAGGCTTTATTAACAATGCCATCCCACGACCTCTGATCTGGACCAGCATTACAACTACATTTGTATTAATGGAACCTTCTGGAAAAAACCCGGCGCCACATCAAGCAAGCCCTCTCAATCATGCGAAGCTGCGAAAGTTGCTGAACAGCAGAAAGCAAAGTAATCACTCTCCAGAAGTCAAGATGAATAAAATAAAAGCTAGCCCATGGTACAATTGATTTCAATTTACTGAAATATGCAGAGTGCATTTTGATGAGGAAGGCCCTGCAGTGCGCGCACCGGCGGCGGGTGGAGCCTCCGCTTTTCGGCCTCATTCATTTTTCTGCTCATTCACTCGTCAAACCATTCCTAATGTTCTATTTATTTCCTCTGATGCGATCAGTGTGCGATGTAGAGTATTACATCTTCGTTTCTGAGATATGATTTACAGCCTTCAATTCACACGCGACCAGAGAAGAATTTCCCACTACAACAACCTAAATTATTCTGCAGAAACAAAATTAAAATGTACTCTGAAAGTACATGTGCAGAGTGTGCATTTTAAAAGTATTTTAATATGATTTTTGACGAATCGGATTAAGTTTGAATTTCCAGCTATTTTTTTTGACATGACAACATTTTATGACGTCGGCTGCGTCTTTTCCTTTGGCTTGAAAAGTTACGTTTTTGTCAAGTGAACTTTATCTTGATGGTTGGATGCGTGGGTGGGTGGATGGATGCATGGATGGATTGTTAACATAAATAATTTAATTCAGATCCCATAGTATGGTATTAAGAAGAAACAAAAACAATCACATCCAGAAATGAACTACACACAATACCTCTTCTTTTAGTCAAGTCACATCAAACTGCTCTTGGAAACATCAGTGTAGTGCTACAGAACTGTGCAGAACTATACTGGTTACTGTATTTTAGTTATCATATATAACATTGACAATTATGTATTTCAGCTCTACTTCATATTTCCAATCACCTTTAAAATGAAGGGTGTATTTTCATCAGTAGGTGACTACATGGTTTCAGGTAACTGTTAGAAATGGGTGTCTCTAGTTGGCAAGTTGTTACCCTGTCCAAGTAGGGACCCTTCTTCCTAGTCAGTATAAGGGGGAATACCCTTCTAAAATAACCCCTGCTAACCCCCTTGGTAGCTTGTCACGAGCCGTCAGGCTTATCTCAGAGGCAGTGTGTAAAGCATTTGCACATTACATACAGTAATTCAGTGAAAACACTACAAAAGGACACCACACCAGTTTTAGAAAAAATATACAATATTTATATATTTATCCGTGCAAAACAAGACCAAAAACGATAAAAATCCACCATACAATTCTTGAAAATATCAATAAGCAAATATAGACTTAAAATACAGCTCCTTGAAGTCGATAGCTCTGTCCGGGGCAATCACAGCATAGTGAACAACAAATCCAAACAGTTCTGGCTGATCGCAGCATCGCGGGCCAGCTACGGTGTTGGGAAGACCCACAAAAAGAGTGCCTTTAGAAATGCAGGGAGTCGGGGACCTCGTGGTGAGCTTCGAAGAGCTGCAGTCAGCAGGCATTGGTTCCGGAGGTCGGTGCAGGAGTCGTCGGGCCCTTGAAGTCGCAAACATTGCAGGTCGAACTCTGGGCGGTTGAAGTCCGGAGTGCTGGCGTTGGCAGGCATTGGGGTTGCGGTGCAAAGTGCAGCTGTGCGGCTTGCGGTGCAATCAGGTCACGGTGCAGGCAGGGGCTCGGTGATGGCATCCAGCGGTGTCTATGAGACCAGGGCTGCGGTGCGAAGTGGGGCGGTGCTTGTTGTGGTGCTAGCAGGTCACGGTGCAAGCAGCGTCGTTGTCATTGCTGAAGCGCTGTCATTGGCTGACGAACCGGAGTCGATGGCGCTGGCATTGGTAGGCCAAGGCTGCGGTGTGGGACGGGGCGGCACGTCGTGTAACTTGGAAGTGAGTGCAGTGCCATCAGGTCGCAGTCGCAGTGCAGGCAGGGGCTCGGTGATGGCATCCAGCGGCATCGATGAGACCAGGGCTGCAGTGCGAAGTGGAGCGGTGCTTGTTGTGGTGCCCTCAAACCACGGTGTAAGCAGCAGCGTTGATGTCGGCGTGGAGCACTGTCGTCGGGGATACCAGAGCGCTGGTGTAAAGCGAGGCAGTGCAAAGTGTGGTGCCCACAGGTCAAGGTGCAAGCGGCAGTTCGGTGACGGCACCTGTCGTCGTCGGTGAGTCCAAGTTTGCAGTGCGGAATGCGGCGGTGCCGTTTGTGGTGCCTTCAAGACAAGGAGCCAGCAGTGGTGTCGTTGACGGCGTCGGGTTGCTTTTTCTTCTGTTGCAGCAAAAACACACAGTTCCCAGTGCTAGTAGCAGATGAACTTAAGGTCTTTGCTGTTCCTGAGACTTCTTGAACAGGGGAACCTCTACCTCAAGCCCATGGAGAAGCTCAAACAAAGAAGTTGCAAAAAGTTCAGTACAGTCCTTTCTCTGCCCAAGACAGAAGCAGACACTGCAGGCCAACACAGCAAAGGACACAGCAAAGTGGTAGTTCCTCCTCTCAGCTTCTCCAGATCTCCTTCTTTGCAGGTTCCTTGATCCAAAAGAGTTCTAAAGTCCTGGGGTCAGGGCCCCAATATTTTTACCACATTTTCTCTTTGTCCGCTTTGTGGCAGGGATCTCTGAGCCCAGTCCAAACTAATTCTACCCTCTCTGGCCCATCTTCATTACAGTAGGTGGAGACAGCATTGTGCCGAGGAGACACTGCCTGTTCAGGTGCTAGTGAAAACTCCTGCCACCACTCTAAATGCAGTCGAGGCCTATTCAGCCCAACTATGAGTCACCCTGGAAAGGCAGGACACACCTCAACACCCCTTGTTACTGTCTACAGTGAATACTCATCCCCAGGCCATGTCACTCCAAAACCAGACAGTCAATACACAAGCTAATAGAGGCACACAGAATGGTTAAACAAGAAAATGCCTACTTTCGAAAAGTTATTTATATCAAAGGGGGTAGGCCCGGATATTGGCAGCTAGATAGCGCCTAAATAAAGTAACACAACATCGTACTTGGCTGCCAACTTGCACTGCTGTTATTTACTTAAACAGACTAGGACCAATACCAGATTTCATTGGTCCTGGTTATTTATTTAACCATTATTCCATATTTTTCATTTTTTCTTTTACTGTAAAGTATCAAAAACAGGGAGAACACTTTAAGTTTAAAAAAAATGTACAAAACAACTCATACACATAACACGTGACAAAGCAATACAAAAACAAAACAAATCTGTGAACAATGCATCAGTGTTGAGCCAGTCAATTATTTCATAAATGCAGCATCCATACCCATGATTTACTTGAACAATTTAAACAGTCCTTTTTAAGGTTGCTGCCCATTGGGAACAAACATTCACGCAACTAAGGTTTTGAGATTACAATCAGTCCCTTAGAGCTGATCCTATTCCTATAGCAATGTTTCCCAAATGGTTGGAAATGCTGACGCGTTTCAAACCCCGATAATATTCTTGGTGTTCTCTTCAGGGCTCTGACTGGGGAAAATCTAAAAAATGAACAAATAATAACCTTTTGTCCGTAATTTCTCACCCCTTCTCAATGTATTCTGTTTAATTTTTCATTTAGTACTCAATGGTACCTGCTTGTTCTTGTGTCTATTCCTTTTACTCTGAGTAATAGACAGAGTGCACTTCTTTGCTATCAAATTAAAATAAATGTGTCCATTGACCATCCGGTCTGAGATCTGAAAACAAAAGAGTAACTTTAGCCATCTCATTTCGAAACTTTTTGAGAAAGCAATCACTGTAGACGTGGGGACATCTTACTTTGTTTAGACCAACACCAACTAGGTGTCCAGCTTCTTATCTTGTTCAATAGCCTTGAATTTAGATAGGGATCTGCTCTTGATTTCCGGGTCCATTTTCACTCTACGAAAAACAAGGGAACCACCCTGGGTTAATGAAGCATTTTGGAAATCAGTGGTTTTGGTACAGGGAAAGCAGGGGCAATAAAATTACTTTTCAGCCGTGAAGACACTGGCGTTGTGGGCACATACTTTCCGGATGAAGCGTTCACAGTTCCTTCCGGTCTGACGGTCGTTTAAATGCTCTCAGTCCCAATATTGCTTGAATTGAGAGTTGTAGTAAATACGCACTGTGATGAGTGCTGATATTTGATGCGCAGTCTTCACGGCTGAAAAGTGGGATGCTGCATTTATGAAATCATTGACTGGCTCAACACTGTGATGTATTGTTCACTGATTTATTTTGTTTTTGTATTATGTGTATAAGTTGTTTTGTCCATTTTTTTGAAACATAAAGTGTTTTCCCTGTTTCTGATACTTTAAGGTGAAAAAAAATGAAAAATATGGAATAATGGTTAAATAAATAACCAGGACCAATGAAATCTGGTATTGGTCCTAGTCCGTTTAAGTAGATAACAGCAGTGCAAGTTGGCAGCCAGGTACGATGTTGTGTTACTTTCTAAAAGTGGCATTTTCAAACACACAATTTAAAAACCATCTCCCTAAAACGATGTGTTATTGAATTCTGAGTTCAAAGAGCCTAAACTCCATTTGTCCATCTTGTCTCAATGAAAAGTTATACTTGTAAGATGTTACAAACAACTCCCATGTTAGCCTATGGGACAGATAGCCTGGCAATAGTGAAAAACGAAATTATCAGTACTTCACTATCAGGCCATGTCACCCACACCAAGACATGTCCTACCTTTCACATACACTGTATCCTGCCCAGGGAGGTACCTTTGGCCTACCTGAGGAGTGCCTTACAGGTATGAAAAGGGGGGGTTAGGGCTTTGCAAGTGGGTGCACTTGCCAGGTCGACATGGCAGTTTAAAACTGCGCAGAGACACTGGAGTGGCAGGTCTGAGATACCTTTACAGGGCTACTCATGTGGGTGGCACAATCAGTGTTGCAAGCCCACAAGTAATATTTGATTTACGGGCCCTGGAACACATTGTGCACTTTACTAGGGAGTTACTAGTAAATCAAATAAGCAAAACATGGAAACACCAATCCATAAACACAATGTACAGCAGGAGCACTTGCACTTTAACACTGAACAGCAGTGAGAAAGTGAGCAGAGGCACAAAACCAGCAAAACGAATTCCAACGTACCATTAAAACAGAAGGACAGAAAGCAAAAAGACAAGGGACATACGCCAAAAGATGCCAGGTCTAACACATGTCCCCTCCAGCTGAAAGTAGGGAGAACTACCCAACCACCTGGAAGTTCTCTTCACTAAGGCAGAACAACCTGGACAGACCATCAGCGTTGGTGTGTTCTGTCCCAGGGCATTGTTCCACCATAAAGCCCATTCCCTTTGGGGAGATGGGCCACCTCAACAGTTTTGGGTTCTCACACCTCATCTGCATTAACCATCCGAGGGGCCTGTGGTCTGTGTGAACTCAGAAGTGAGTCCCAAACAGGTAGGGTCTTAGCTTCTTCAGTGTCCAGACCACAGGAAAAACTTCTCGCTCTATGACACTTCATCTCCGTTCCCTGGGGAATAGTCTCCTGCTAAGGAAGATACAGGCTGGTGTAGGCCCTCTTCATTCAGTTGTGAGAGCACCGCTCCCACACCACGCTCTGAAGCATCAGTCTGCACTACAAATTCCTTGGAGAAGTTGGGTGCCTTGAGCATGGGCGCCGTGCACATGGCTGCCTTCAGGGCATCAAAATCTGTCTGGCATCTGTCCAGATTACCTTCCTGGGCTGTTTTCTGGAAGTCAGCTCAGTCAAAGGGGCAACAATGGTGCCATAGCCCTTGACAAATCTCCTAGAGTAACCAGTGAGATCTAAAAAGTCTCTCAACTCTGTTTGGGTCTTGGGGGGCTCCCAAGCCAGAATGGTGTCGATCTTAGTTTGTAGGGGCACCACCTGGCCGCTTCCTACCTGTGCCCTAAGTACACCACAGATCCTTGCCTGATCTGGCACTTACTGGTCTTGATCGTGAGGCCTGCCCTCTGCAGAGCCTTTAACACTTCCCAGAGGTGGTGCAAGTGATCCTCCCAGCTAGAGCTGAACACTGCAATGTCATCCAGTTAGGCGGCACTGAAATCCTCCAGTCCAGCCAACACCTGGTTGACCATTCTTCAACCCAAAGGGCATCACCCGGAACTGGTAGTGCCCCACTGGTGTTGAGAATGCAGACCTCTCCTTGGCCCCCATGGTCAAGGCAATCTGCCAGTACCCAGACGTTAAATCAAACGTACTGAGGAACTTGGCAGCTCCCAACCGATCAATGAGCTCATCAGCTCTGAGGATGGGGTGCGTCAGTCCTGGTAATGCCATTGAGCCCACGGTAGTCCACGCAGAACCGAAGTTCAGGAGTGGCAGCGGATGCAGCAGCCTTTGGGACCAAGACCACTGGGCTGGCCCAAAGACTGTTGGAGGGCTCTATCACCCCTAATGTTATCATCTAAGAAACCTCTTCTTTGATGCTGGGTCAGACCCTGTCAGTCAGCCTGTAAATTTTGTATTTTCCCGGGGGACTGTGCACAGTGTCCATGTCATGAGTACGCCAATGGGTGACACCGGGGGTCAGGGAGAACAGGGTGGCAAACTGCCCCAACAACTGGCGACAGTCACTCTGCTGCTCTGGTGTCAGTGTAGGGGAGAGGGTCACTCCTTCCACTGACCCCTCGTGCTCCTTGGCAGACAGGAGGTTAGGAAGACGTTCCCTCTCCTCTTCCACCTCTTCCACCTCATCATCTGTCACTAAGAGCATGCTTACTTTAAACCTCTCAAAGTAACGTTTGAGGTGGTTCACATGGAGGACCCTCAAAGGGTTCATGAGAGCCTGCAAATTCACCATATAGGTGAGATCACTTTTGTTCTATACCACCACAAAAGGCCCAGTCCACTTGTCCTGAAGAGCGCAAGGCTCTACTGGGGCCATGACCCACACCTTCTGGCCAGGCTGAAACCCTACCAGAGTGGCATTCTGGTCATACCAGCATTTCATTTCCTCCTGGCTGGCTTCTAGGTTCGCCTGAGAAAGTTTCCTGAAGCGTGTAGTTTGGTTCCTGATGTCCAGCATGTAGCTAAATACATCTTTGGGAGTTTTCCTGGGAGCTGTCTCCAAGCCTTCCTTCACCAATCTGAGAGGTCCTCTCACAGGGTGCCCATACAGAGCTCAAAGGAACTGAATCCTAATGACTTCTGTGGTACCTCCCTGTATGCAAAGAGAAGGCATGCTAAGAGGACGTACCACTTACCCCTCATGGGTTCTGTTAGACCCTTGATCATACCTTTTTGGGTATGATTGAATCTTTCCACCAACCTGTGAGAAGTTGGCCTGGTATATGCTGTCCACTAGTTATAGTGGGCACATTGCACCAGTCCAAACGACCTTTATTGATGATAGGTTTAAAGACAACCTTTATTGAAAGCTATCCTAGTGGTAGCTATTGAGAGCAGCCTTCAGGCTAAGTCTTGAAGGAGTGTTAAGCTGTTTGTTTTACCAGTCTATAATCTCATGAATGACCAAATGAAAGGAGAACCACACCAGGTATATATATAAAATATATGTATTTATTACTAAACACTACCCAATAGTCTCTTTATGAGGCTAGAGGTCAAAGTACACAAGTTACAAGTCAAATAGCACAGTAAATTAGCACAATATACGATTAGCCCTAGGGGCGTACCAAACCATATATTAAGAAAGTGGTATAAGAACCACGACTTAAGTAGACACAAGGCCTAGAGCCTGTAGAATCGCTGGGACCACAAGGAACCACCCAAGGTAGTGACACAGGGGACCCACGGAGGCTGTGTGCAGTGTGTGAACACAGTCGCGAGCTCCGTTAACGTCTATGGGAAAGTCGCGGTTAGAGTTTTGAAGTTTAAGGACACTTAGAAGTGGACTAGGACCAAACCCTCTTGGACTTAGACAGTTCTAGGGTCAACACCCATGGGAGCACTGGAGTACTCGAGTTACCTCACCCAGGGAAGCCGGGTGCATAGGTGTCAAATGGTGTCGGGTCGCGTCGTCGTTTTCAATGGCAGTCTGCAGAGAAGTGCTGCTGCCAGGAAGATGCGAAGTGTCCGAAGAGATCCAAGCCTGGATCGAAGATGAGAAGAACCTGAAAGCAGAGGGGACAGAGTCTGGGTCACTTGCCAGTGACCAGGGGCATGATAGTCGAATGCCCACCGATGTTGGGTGTTTCAGGTGAAAGAGGTGAAGCTTGACTCTTCAGCCATGAGGACCAGGAGGCGTCGACGACAACCAGGAGCTGGATTCGAGCTGTCCCACAAAGTATGTCGAGTGCTGCAGTATTGGTGTCCGGATTGAACACAACAAGCCTTGGCAACAGCAACCCATGGAGAAAGGAGAAAGATGCTTCAGTGCAGTCCAGCAAGGTCTGAGGGACTCACCACTCAGTGGGGAGTCAGGGCACGTCTGGAGCAACCAGGAAAGCCCAAGGAAAATCAGAGTTGCCTTCACAGGGACCCACCAGTTGACGGACCAGGGATCGCAAAGGAGCCTCAAGCAGAAATGCAAGAAGCAGGTCCATGGAACACTCGTGGAGTGTAGGCTCACAATCTTCGGTGCAAATGGTGCTCAGGGCCAGGACTACAAGTAACCCAAAGCAGGACTTCAAGAGACGTCGAAAAGTCAATGTACTAGCAAATGTGCACGGTGTCCAGGAGTTCCAGTTCCACGTCACTCGTGAGGGCTGCGGGTCTCAGCTTGGCTGGGGACTCGGGTCGGCCTCTGAAAAGTCTGGAAATTCTCTTCCTGGGCTGCAAATCCTTTGGAGTCTGACGGGAGCTTCAGAGATGCAGACCGGCAAATGCTTTGTTGGTGCCTGCCAAGCAGGGGAGTCACTCCTTGACCCCAAGGGAGATTTCTTCAGTCCTCTAGTCTTGAGTAGAGCATCGAAGTTCCAGGATTCAGTTACAGAGTTTCGTCCAGGGATATCTAAAGTCCTGTTGCCAGGGGTTTCTTACTTATACCTAAGAAAGGGGTTGGACTAACTCTGGGGACCCACCTATGGGAGGGTTTGGAAAGAGGGGTGGCTACACCCATTTCCTTTGTCCAGTTTCGCGCCAGAGCAGGGGCTGGCAGCCCCTGCAACCGGTTTGAACTGGGGTATGCACGAGGACACCAAATGTGCCCCCAGTGTAGGACTTCAAAGCCCTCTTGGAGTGCACCCACCCAGCCCCAATGCACTAAGGCCTGTCTGGGAGGTGGTAACACCTCCCTGTGACAGGAAACCTATTGTCCAGGCCTCCCCTGCCGGAGTTTCGGTCAGCAGCAGGAGGCCAGACTCGTGTCTGTGGCTGCAGCATCCATTTTGTGATGCCAGGGCTCTGTTTAGCTGGTACCGGGTATACCGGTGCTGTCATGTCTTTCCTCTAGAAGGGTGGGATCATACTCCCACACCAGTTACTGGTGTGGGGGTATGATTCCAAGGTGTTTGACACCAAACACGACATGTTTCCGTGCAGCCATCCCAAAGTTAGCATTTACCGCGAGGATATAATGCACTTAAGAGTATATGGTCAGGCTGCACCACAGACAACCCCGGAGAGGAGATTCCGAGGGCTGCAGAGGGGCTCTGCTCATGCACGGGCACCCTCTCACATATAACCAAACACCCTGCCTTCAGGATTGATAAGGCCTGCCATAGGGGTGACTGATAGGTTTCTATGTGCAGTGATAGGTGAGATATAGTGAACCTATATCTCTGTAAGGGGTGCATGCACCCCCTCACTCAGGCTGCAGTAGCAGTCCTGTGGTGTCATTTTGAATGGCTTTCCAGGGGTGGCACAATACATGCTTCAGCCCCTGGTAGGCCTCTGGGGTACCTATGCCTTGGGTACATAGTATACCATATACTAGGGACTTATAAGGGCACCCCAGAATCCAATCTGAAGTGTACTTAAGGTACATGGAATCAATTTAGAGAGGAAGCAGCTAGGCTGGGGTCCTGGATAGCAAGGCCCCAGCCAGACTAAAGTCGAAAAACAGTGAGACATCAGCAAAAAAGTGGGGGTAACCATAAGAGGCAGATCCTACTCTCCTACACAACCCATTACCTTGGGGGTGGTAAGTAGTGGTGAACTTGTAAGTTACACCACACTCCTCCCACAGGGATGTCATATACTTCGATATGAAATTGGTACCCGGTCTGATACCACCTCTCTGGGGAACCCCACACGGGAAAAGATCCCCATGAATGCCCAGCCCACCACTGGCACCGTCGTTGTCCTGAGAGGGAAAACCACCGGGTGGCATGGTCCACCAAGACCAGGATGTTCCTGTTGCCCATGGCTGTCTTGAAGTCCAGGGGCCCCACAATGTCCCTCCCCACCCTCTCAAAAGGGGTACCAACAACCAGAAAAGGTTGGAGAGGAGCCTTACACTGCTTCCCACTGCTACCACTTGCCCGGCAAGTTTGGCAAGACCTACAATGAGCATCTGACTGCCTTTGCATTTGGGGCCAAAAGAAGTGGGTGACAATCGTGTCAAAGGTCTTGTCCTGCCCCAAATGTCCTGACAAAAGCACGTCATGAGCCAGACCCAGTAGGAAGGTCCTGAAGTGCTGGGGTACCACCAGCACATGGGCTGACCCAGGCTCAGCGACCTTAGGCTCGCTGTATAGGAGACCATTCAACCAGCAGATCCAGTGTGATCAAGACTGTTCACCAACTGCCCGGTTTGCAGCCTGCTGCTGCAAACCCTCTAGAGAAGGGCATTATTTATGCTCCCTGCAGAATTCTTCCCTGGTAGGACCGCCTTCTTGCTGCCAATGGGTCAGCTCAGATAAGTCCCCCAGTTCAGCTACTTGTTCCCCTGTAGGTTCAGGGGCGTCCGCCTCAAGGTCAGCCTCCTCCCGGATCTTGGGAACTTCAGGGGTGGGTTTCCCGTGCCCTTTGCCCTTTCTCTTGGCAGGCACCTGGACCACTGTTTCAGGCTTCAGGTCCTTCTGATCACCCTTACTGGCTGCCATGGACCGAGTGGTCACGCATGCCCACTCTGGCAACCCAAGCATCTCCAAGAGAGATCCCTACCCTCCTCTGGGTACCCCTCCACCCCAAGCGCTACACTAGTCAACACATTGGACTGCCCACCGGTGGGTGCTAGTGCCCTCTTGGGGCACTTGGTATCCCCCTTCAAGTGACCCACCGGCTCACAGGCATAGCACTTGAGGGGTCCTGTCTCTGCAGACTTCCCTGAAGAGACCCATGATTTCCTATCTCCTGGGGGATGGGAATCCTTACCCTGGGTACAAGTTTGGGGCCCTTTAGATAACTCCTTTCCTTTACACTTGTCCCCACCACTCTTCTGCTGGGGACCCTGCCCACCTTTGGCAGAGTCTCCCCATACACCTTCTTGTGGACCCTGGTGCTCACCCAGCAGTCACCCTACATAGAAAGCTTCCTGGGGTCAGTCAGCTTACTATCTGTCAAGTGCTGGTGCAGCTCTGCAAAACATAGACTAGACAAGTGCTCCCACACAATCAAATTGTACAGCCCCTGAAAATCTGTCACATTGCTGCCCTTCACCCAACCATACAGTGACCTGCAGAAAGAATCCACACATTCCAACCATGTCTGGAAATTAGTTTTCTTACTGGATCTAAACTGATCACTGTACTTTTCAGGAGTGAGACCATACCTAGTGAGAAGGGCCTCCTTCATGTCAGTGTAGGTGATGTTGTACCCCTTACCCAAAGCCAATAAGGTGTCCTTCCCCTCTTCTGAGAAATGAAGCCACAATCCTACCCTCCAATTCTTTTCAGGAATCCCATTCGTTTGATTATCTTCCTCATGGCCCTGAAACCACCTTCGTATGTAATCACGCTTCTTGCACTCCTTGCCTATATTCTTAGGAATGTGCACTACCCTATCTGAGTGCACTGAGGAGTTGATGCCACCATCTGTGCTGGATTTACTCTTTAACTCCAGCTCCTTGAGACCATGCTCATGGTCTAAACCCATCTTCTGTGATTCTGTCTTAAGCCTCTCAAACTTTATTTGATGCCTCCTAGCTTCCCTCCTGTCTTCCAGCTCCTCTGGAGACGAACCACTGCTGCCTGGCCTGGAGGGCCCTTCCCCTCCCAGAAACACATCCACCCTAGAAATAGGCTCCTCTGCCTCCACACTCAGGTTTCCAGATTGCCCACTGGCATGTCTGGCTGCTACCCAGGCTCTCAGCACCTTTTGCAGCTTCTCTTTCCTTGTGAGGACTCTGGTTTGGACTTTCAGGTTTTTACAAATAGCCTTCAACTCCTTGATGTTGTAGGATTCCAACCTTTCCGCCTTAAAGGCCACCTCTAGGGATGCAACCGGTGATTCTGCTGATTCAGGCATGATGCAGTAAGAAGTTTAAGTTAAAAATGACGGGAACACAAAAATAGACACAAAAGAAAACAGTATGTGGTACCTAGTGGTCTGCGATATGGGAGTAGTGTACACCAATCACTCTAGGTCAAGTGCAAACGCAAGTCCTATCCTCACCGCTGACAACCAATGTTAGAAATGTTTGTCTCTAGTTGACAGGGTGTTACCCGGTCCAAGCAGGGACCCTTCTTCCTAGTCAGGATAAGGAGGGATACACTTCTAAAATAACCCCGGGTCACCCCCTAGGTAGCTTGGCACGAGCACTCAGGCTTATCTTAGAGGCAGTGTGTAAAGCATTTGCACATAACATTCAGCAATACAGTGAAAATACTACAAAAGGACACCACACAAGCTTTAGAAAAAATATCCAATATTTATCTGTACAAAACAAGACCAAAAATGATAAAAATCCACCATACAGTTCTTGGAAATATCAATAAGTAAAAATAGACTTAAAATATAGTTCCTTGAAGTTGATAGCTCTGTCTGGGGCTATCACGGTGTCGTGAACAACAGATCCTAACAGTTCTGGCTAACCGCAGCTTCGCAGAGCAGCTATGGTCTTGGGAAGACCCGCAAAACAGTACCTTTAGAAATGCTTGGTGTCGGGGACCTCGTGGTGAGCTCTGAAGAGCCGGCGTCGACAGGCATTGGTTCCGGAGGTCGCTGCAGGAGTAGTCGGGCCCTTGAAGTCATACGCATTGCAGGTCGAACTCCGTGAGGTTAAAGTCAGGAATTCTGGCATCGGCGGGCGTCGGGGTTGCGGTGCAAAGTACAGCAGTGTGGCGTGCGGTGCCCTCAGGTCACGGTGCAGGCAGCGGCTTGGTGACAGCGTTCAGCAGCGTCGGTGAGACCAGGGCTGGGGTGCGAAGTGAGGCGGTGCTCGTTGCAGTGCTAGCAGGTCACGGTACAAGCAGCCTTGTCATCGTTGCTGTAGTGCTGTCGTCGGCTGACGAACCAGAGTTGATTGCGCCAGCGTCAGTAGGCCAAGGCTGCGGTTTGGGACGGGGCGGTGCGTTGTGTAACTTATGAATGGTGCCCTCAAACCACAGGGCAAGCAGCGACGTCGATGTCAGCATGGA
The DNA here is from genome assembly GCA_963921515.1 of Calotriton arnoldi. Lineage (NCBI taxonomy): Eukaryota > Metazoa > Chordata > Amphibia > Caudata > Salamandridae > Calotriton > Calotriton arnoldi. Next base: position 206,895 of record CAWUFW010014237.1, on the reverse strand, counting down.
GCGGCATCATCAGGGATACCAGGGCGGCGGTGTGAAGCGAGATGGTGCGAAGTGCGTTACCCACAGGTCATGGTGCAAGCAGCAGCTTGGCGGCGGCGCCGGGCGTCGTCGTCAGTGAGACCAGGGTTGCGGTGCGAAGTGCGGCGGTGCCCTCTGCAGTGCCTTCAGGACACGGATCCGGAGCGGCATTGTTGATGGTGTTGAGTTGCTTTTTCTTCTGTTACAGCACAAAACACACAGTTCCCAGAGCTGGTAGCAGATGAACTTGAGACTTGGCTGTTCCTGAGACTTCTTGAACAGGGAGCAAGATCTACCTCAAGCCCTTGGAGAAACTAAAACAAAGAAGTTGCAGAAAGTTCAGTCCAGTCCTTTCTCTGCCCAAGACAGAAGCAGCCACTGCAGGCCAACACAGCAAAGCACACAGCAAAGTGGTAGTTCCTCCTCACAGCTTCTCCAGCTCTTCTTCTTGGCAGGTTCCTTGATCCAAAATAGTTCTAAAGTCCTGGGGTCCGGGTCCCAATATTTATACCATATTTTCTCTTTGTCCTCTTTGTGGCAAGGGTCTCTGAGCCCAGTCCAAACCAGTTCTACCCTCTCTGGCCCAGCTTCACTAAAGGAGTTGGAGACAGCATTGTGTAAAGGAAACACTGCCTATTCAGGTGCTAGTGAAAGCTCCTCCCACCACTCTAAATGCAGAGCACACCTATTCAGCCCAACTATGAGTCACCCAGAAAAAAGCAGAGCACACCCCAACCCCCCTTGGGACTGTCTACAGTGAATGCAAATCCCCAGCCCCTGTCACTCCAAAACCAGACAATCAATGCACAAACCAGCAGAGGCACACAGAATGATTAAGCAAGAAAATGTCTACCTTTGTAAAGTGGCATTTTCAAACACACTTTAAAAACCATCTCCCTAAAAAGGAGTGTTATTAAATACTGATTTCAAAGAGCCAAACTCCATTTCTCCATCTTGTCCCAATAGAAAGTTATACTTGTAAGATGTTACAAAGCAACTCCCATGTTAGCCTATGGGACAGAAAGCTTGGCAATAGCGAACAACAAAATTGGCAGTACTTCATTATCAGGACATATCACACACACCAGGACAGTGTGTACACTTGCCAGGTCGACATGGCAGTTTAAAACTGCACGCAGACCCTGCAGTGGCAGGTCTGAGATACCTTTACAGGGCTACTTATGCAGGTGGCACAATCAGTGCCTCAAGCCCACCAGTAGCATTTAATTTACAGGCCCTGGCACACATAGTGCACTTTACTAGGGACATACTAGTAAATCAAATAAGCCAAACATGGAAACACCAATCCATAAACACAATTTGCTGTAGGAGCACTTGCACTTCAACACTGAACATCAGTGAGAAAGTGCACATAGGCAGTAAACCAACAAAATGAAGTCCAACGTACCATTAAAATGGAAGGCCAGAAACCAAAAGGACAGGAGAAACACGCCCAAAGATGCCAGGTCTAACACTAATCATCTAAAAAAAGTCAAGAACTTTAAATCTGACATCTGTGCTTTTTTCTACCACCACTATTAATACCATTGTGATGTTTTTAAAATGGTTTATGAATTTGATCCTTGTGATAGTCATCACTTGGATGATTTACACACTGTGAACCCAATTCACAAAGTAATTGGTGTGTCCACGAAACAGTATCCTAGGCACACGACTTCAGAGGATGTGTAAATGGAATACACAAAGGAGCACTCGGAAATGTACGTGCATGAGAAGCCAAACTTGACATAAGTAATATTTCCTTGTCTTTAGAAAGCTTCAGCACAGAAAATCTCACTACTTACGGTTAAATGTGGGCAGTGGTGGGACACTGGTAAGAACCAAATTATAGGGTCTATAGCCTCAACAATGGATTGGACACAGTGAAAATCGAGGAGGAGCACAAGGAAATCCATGCAAATCCACTGATGTACCCATGGCTCGCGGGTGGTGGGCAGGGGTGGGGGGTGTTGCGGGGTGGGGGTCACATGGAGGGGGTGCGCAATGTAAGAAAAATATTTTAAAAAATAAACTTACCTTGCCGCCGGGTTCAGCGTCTCTGCTCCCGCTCTCCTCGTCGAACTCATGGAACAGGAAGCACAGCCAGGCCCTGGTGACCAATCACAATGCTGCAATGCAGTGTTGTGATTGGTAAGCACCACGGCTCCCCTGACCAATTGGTCTGAGTATCCTGGTTCGACACTCAGCCAGGGAATGGGGGTCTGGGTATGTTCTCCATACAGGCTGTAATGCAGCCTGCATGGAGAACAGGGAAAGTGCGCATTACTGTTTTGGGCGGGCCGAGATGGCCGGCCAAACAGTCATGTGCACTTAGGAGCAGGCAAACCACTCCTCCCCTGCCTTGCTTTGAGAGCAGAGCAGCCCCACCCATCCGCCCGCCCGCAAAGCAGCACAAGCATAAAATGATAATAACTCAAAGTTATTATCATTTTATGTTTCTACTTCGCACTGCTTAAAAGCAGTGGGGCGACGCTCCTCCGCCATAGCGGAGGAGCCACCACTGGATTTACCTACATAAGTGCAAAGGTGGTAATTTACAATTTTTGCAAGGTGGAAGAATCACAATAAATCAGCAGGTCTTCCAATCCACAAAACTTGCAGTTCCCCTCCCTCATTTAGAGATGCGAGAAGCACAAATGTGCTGCCTCCGGTTGTCAGTCAAAAGCGGTATCCTAGCAACCACAGGAGAACCATCATTGAAGAATTCTGAGGTCAAACCAATTTAAGGCAGAGCTCCCATGGGTCTACCATTTAAGACATGGGGTCTCAGGCAGTGGAGATAAACAACATCCCCCATGCACAATTAGCAACCTCCCGTGGGTGCCAGAGCCATTATTTTGTTGCAAAATGAAAGAGGGCCAGAACATAATTTTGCTGAAAATGCATCCACCACACCAGAGAATAGACTTACATCTATGCATCTTCAGCAGGCTGTTGGGAATCTCCAAATATGATGTGTGGTCCTACATTGGGAGACAGAGTTGATGGGCCTTGCTGGCTGGTGCACCACCTATCAAACTATAATATAATGCTAAGTGAGTCCCAGTTTAATAAACTTACATGCAAAACTACTCAAGCATTACTACTGGTCAACCAGACTAAACTGTATTCCAACCCAACCTTGAAGTAAGAGTAACACACTGCAGCTAAATATATGAACTGCAATGTGTTCACACAGAAACCAACCAAAGCAGGAAATAAACCTACAAGGAAAAAGAAAAAAACAGCGAAAGAATAGGTTAATTGAACAACAGTTCACACGCCCAAAATAGGCAACATAATAATATCTACACATTCACTAGGGTACAAAATAAAACACTTCCACATTTGTAGGACACTGGGGCTTATTTACAAGCCCCTTGCGCCACCGGTGTGTCACTTTTTCCCATATAAAATGTGACGCACCAGCGGCGCACGGGGCTTGTAAATAAGCCCTACTGTCTGTGGAAACATTTTACATTTATCATCAATAACAAACAAACACATGTAGCTGGCCACTTGAACAATAGATAAATCAAACATAGACACGTGAGAAAGCAGTTAACTATGCACAAAGGAAACAGAGACGCAGCTGAAAAGCCACACCACAAGACCCATACAAACACTTGCCAATCCAAGAGGAGGAGGCCGTGATTAAAACTGCACCATACCATTCTCCAACTGCTCCTCATCAAACCAATCAAACAAAGAGCTGCACCTTAAGTAAGCAAGCCTAAGGCACAACTACTTTTACACAGTGCTGGCATCCAGTGGCGGCTCCTCCGCTAAGGCAGAGGAGCATCGTCCCACTGCTTTTAGAGCAGTGAAAAGGGGTAAAATAAAATGATGATAACAAGGTTATACACGTTTTATTTTTGGTTTCTGTGGGCTGGGTTAGGGCGTGGCGGGGCTGGTGGCTCAGGGTGGGAGGAGGAGTGGACTATGCACACTAAGGGCCCGATTCTGATCTCCCTATGAAAACCCTCCGTACAACTCGGATCTGGAGGGCTTTCTGAGCGAGACGTGCTCCGGGAGTCCGAATGAGCGAGTACGATGCTGCCATATGCTTACGGACTCGGTTCGCTTGGACTCCCATTGAACTCTATGGGAGCCCGTGTACAGACGCGTACACAGGCTCCCATAGCAGAAAAGGGGTGGGTGGGGAAAAGCGTACACCCTGTGGCAGGCACCCCATGGTGCCCACCACACTGTGCATGCCTGGATCGGGGGGACCCATGGGCACACCCCCGTGACAGATTCGGAGGGCCCAGGGTGAAGGGGGGCCTGCTACAGCCCCTCAAAATATGCTTCCGACAGCCGTTTCGTCTCGCTGAGACCGAGTCGAAGCGGCTGTCTGAATCATGCATCGTATTCGATTGGTCGGAATTTGGCTCCATAGCGTGGCACGATTTGCCTACAAACGAGTCGTACAGACAGGTTCGGGTCCCGGAAACGATTCGGTCAGCGCGTATGCAATCTTCGCATGGTACTTGGTCGTCCGGACCTGTGTACGATTTGGTCATAAACAAGGGCTACGAATCGGATCTGGGAAAGCCAAATCTGATTCGGAGGCCTTCCGAATGACATCGGAATCGGGCCCTAAGTGCGCATGACTGTAATGCTCACTTTGCATACTCCCTACCAGGCTGTAATGGACAGCCCGGTAGGGAAGGAATATGCACAGGCTCCCTGTCCTGATCTGAGCGCCAATCCACGACGCTCAGACCAATCACAACGCTGCATTGCAGCATTGTGATTGGCTCAGGGGAGCCTGTGTGCCCGGGAGCTTCTGCAGCATCTTCTGGACTGAAGTGATGAAGAACAGAGAAGCGGAGGAGTGATGTGGCCAGCGGAGAAAAGGTAAGTGCGTTTTAAGAAATATATATTTTCAACATCCCCGTCGTCGTCTCCCCGCTGCCCCCCACCCCCATTCCATACTAGCCACCACTGCTGGCATCAGAGTCTATTGCACTGTCCTTCATCCTGAGGGATAACTACATGAGCAGGAAAAACAGGATATACAGACAGGGGATCACATTGCATTGTATGTTTCCGGAAAAGGTAGATGGGAGTTACTGCTTCCTTTCAAATGTAATCCTGGACATTTTTGCAGACTGAGAGCAAAACGTAACTTTACCAAAAGCCCTCTTTCATGCCATTCCAGTCTACGTTAAAGTTATCAATACATTCTATTTTCTTATTATCAATCCCTGGCACTCATAAATACAGTATCAAAAGTAAATACTTTTATCAGAAGAACAAGCATATCAAAGTTAAAAAAGTTTAATATTTTCTTGTTAAAACTCCAGCCAACACGTGTTTCGTCGCTCGGGGCAAGACACCCGCGACTTCTTCAGGGCTTAGTATGACTGGCCAAAATTTTCAAGCCTTCTGACTGGTTATACTTCCGTCCCAGCCTAAGTATGGCTGGTATATATAATGTATAAATGAAAAGTTGGATCCTAGCAATATCAAAATTTCACGATTGTATTAGGCTTCGTGCTAAAATACCGGGCTGCGTATTCCAACAGCCGGTGGAAAGCTGCAGAGAAGATAGAATACCAGAAATCTGAGGTATAAGCAATAGTATCTCGTTATTGGAAGGCAAATAAGTTCCTAATTATCCAACTACCTGTGTGTTGCAGCGTCCACGTATGCCTTCCAATAACAAGATACTATTGCTTATACCTCAGATTCTGGTATTCTATTTCAGTTTCATTTTTTAAGGGCAGGCAGTGGTCCCTGGGATCACTGCCTGCTCTTAAAAATATTTTCGCACCAATTCACAAAGGGGAAGGGGACCCCTGGGGACCCCTTCCTGTTTGCGGGTGGTTTACCACATACTTGAAGTAGGTGGTAAACTGCGACTGTTTTGTGACCGCAAACGCGGTTGCAAAACAATAGTACATTGGTGTTAGAGTCACTATTAGAAAGGGACGCTGTTGGCACGCCCCATCCTAATAGCGAGGTGCAAACGCTATTTTGCGAGTCAGTGACTCGCAAAATAGCGTTTGTACATACCACCACCGTTTTTTGCGATCGCAAACGGGTTGAGTTCCCTTTTGCGACTGTTAAAAACGGTTGTACATCTGGCCCATTGTCCCTTAAGACATACTTAAATGTAACAAAGGAATGTATAAATAATTGCTTAATTTGGTGTGAAATAAATACACAGACCAAGATTATGAATTAATTTTGCTTGGTCCATTTAAAGTAAGTCACTTCTAATTGTCTTAGCTGGATCTTTTTGTTATATAATTACTTTCTAAATGTAGCATTTTTAAAATTGCAACTTAAAATCCGAATTCACCATTAAAGCAGATTTTAAATTAAAATTCATTCCATTTTAAACATAATTTTTCTATCTGTTCCCAATCTGAGGTTACCTCTTGTTAAGTGTATTAAGGCAACCCAGTGTTAGTCAATGGGAGAGATAGCCTTTTTACAGAGTTTTTTTTTTTATATAGTGTGAACTTGACCCAAATCGGGTATTTGAGCACTTTACATAGCACCAGTTGCATTACATGAGGACACATTCATTTTTGAAGGGCATAGGGAGATTAAGTGATTTTCCCAGAATCACAGGATGTTCAGTGTCATTGCCAAGACTCGAACCCAATTCCCCAGATTCGAGGTCAACCGCCCTAGCCGTTAGGCCAACTCCTCTCCCCTTCCTTTGAACAGCGAAAAACGACTATAGGAGTTTTTCACTATAAGGACGTGTAAAACCTATACACACATGTCATACTTTTAAATACCATGCATTCTGCCCTATGAACCTTAAGGGCTTACCTTAGGGGTTACTCTTAAGTATTTAGAAAATTTAGGCTTGCATTAGGTTTATTTTGCCAGGTAAAAAACTGCACTACAAGCTGCAGTGGCAGGCCTGAAAAATATTTCACATTGCTACTTTAGTGGGTGGCACTATGAGTGCTGCTGCTCACTAGTAACATTTGATTTACACACCCTGGGTACAGGTAGTAACATATACTAGAGAGGTAAATTAAATGTGCTAAGCAGGAGTAGGCACATTTTACCATGTTTTGGAAGGAGAGCACCATTACTTTGCCCCTGGTTAGCAGGGATAAAGAACACAGCCCTAAAAATCAACAAAACACGAGCTCAGCAAAGGGAAGCAACATTCTGGGGAGAACCTGCAGAGGGAGCTAGGTCTAACATGACCTTCTCAGCCAAAATGTAGGGTAGACTAATCAACAGCTCGATGGGCTTTCCTGCTCAGACGATAGAACAAGGACAACGCCCCTCTTCTACAGAAGCACTTGTTAATTCAGTTCTATTCCCTTCTGAACCTAGATGGAGCCCTCAGCCAACAATTTCCTGAACCACTGGACTGACCCAAAGGGAAACTTTCCCCTCATCTGTGAATCTCTTCCATGAGTCTCCAAACCTTAATTTGCTTTTTGATGCAAACCAGTGGGCAGACAGTACCACCGTGGCCAAGAATGTGATGTAGCCCATTCCGTCCCTTGGAATAGACTTTTGTCCTCAACCCAAGGAAAACTCTGCTCATAAGGACATCAACCAGCAGAGGCCACTGACAGCTGTCAGTGTTAGGAGCCAGGCCCCTGACCACCCAATGCCAGGTTGCGGATCCAAGCAGGGGCCTTCAGTGGGCCTCACTTTCAGCCTTGGGGCTGGCAAGGAGTTCCCTATTTGCACCTGAGTTTCCTCTGACTTCGAAAGTTTCTCAGATTGGGTGGCATCAACCCTGGTTGTTCGGCACCCTACTTCCACTCCCCATCCCACAAGCTCATGGGTGGTATCCTGAGGCTATCCTCTCAGCCCAGGGTCTGTATCCGTGAGGCTGATTAGGTGCTTGACAAGCCAGGACTTTCAGCAGGTAACCACTGACTTCCTCATGAGTGGCACTCACTGTCTGTGTAATGCAGGGATATGACTGGTGCAGGTTGTCTGTCTTTTGTCTCTGTGATACCACAAGTAGCACCCCAGGTCTGAAGTGGTCTAACCAGGGCACATATTGGTGTGCTCTGCTCTTAGAGCTGTTAGCACCTGATCTACTGGTCTCCCACTATGGACTATCTCCACCTCCTGCCCCTTGTTCTCCATCTAGGCCTTTGTACCCTCTCTTTGGGAGTAGCACCCCCAGTAACTTGTACTTTCAGTATATCCATTCCCCAGCTGTTCTAACACTGGTAACAACTAATTTCCCAGGAAGCAGTAATGGGCATCTGGGAACTGATTATAACCCGCTTCTGAGTCGCTTACCAACTCCCCATTCCAAGGATATCAAAGTCATAGGGCGGACAAATGGCCTGATTTATAATTTAGTCAATGGAGTAAACTTCATAAGGGCAATGGAGTAAATTACTCCATTGCCCTGATGGAGTCCCCACCAGTCAATGTCCGGTGGACATTTAAAGCATTGACAGGAACTGCAGTCATGGCGGTTACTTTAAGTGTATTGTAGTTTTGCCATACGGCTCCATCAGCAAGGCGGAGCCATGTGGAAAACATACAAAGTTTTCTCTATTTTCAAAAAGAAACTTCCAAAGTGGGAGTTTCTTTTTTAAAATAAAAAAAAAAACAATGCCTCCTCACCAATGCAGTTTCCTCTCATGAGGGCATTGAGCAATTCCCTGTGCCCCTTACCTCAAGTTGTTTTCTGGCAGTGTCGGGCATTGAAAAACAGCTGTATGTCCACCTATCTATATTATGTAGGTGGAAATATAGCCAAATCTCCAACGACCCTTACTCCATCAGGCCGTCGGAGGAGTTTTACCACGGCCGAGACAGAGTAGTCTCTGTGGTCATCAAACTATGGTCCACCAGGACCAAAGTCATGGTGGTTAAGGAATTCTGTCACTGTTGCAACGGAGTTGCCTCTCCTCCAAGAAATAAATTGGGTCCAAAGCCCGGCCCCTGAGTCTGAGCTACTCTACACATCTCTCTGGTGTACTGATATGGGGAAACCAGCTTTTCCACCACCATGGTCTGGCTGACACATGTATCCCTCAGAGCAGTGGCAGGGATCCCATTTACTGTAATATGTTGGAAGTGAAGAAGTCATGTTCTACCCTCTGCTCCTGGGGATTACTTAACTTTAAGGCTACACTGACCACCCCTGTGGAGTTCCCACCAGTGGATGGTTTCTTTATGCAGCCAGTGTCCCCCTGTCTGTGTCCTAATTGGGAACAATCATAGTGCTGGGGTTGAAAAAGGGTGCACTGGGCCACTGCCCACCAGAACCTCCCCCCTGTTTTTCAGAAGGGGCCTGGGAATCCCTCTTCCCCACCATTTTCTGGGACTTGTGTCTGTCACCTTGGACCTCCCCGTCACTCTCCTGTGGGGGAACTTGAACCACCCTTCTTGGGGTCACCTCCAGGTACATTCTTGTGGACCCTGGTGTTGAGCCACAGGGCCTCTTCCTTTGCAAGCTCACTGTACACTGTAAGTTTGGAATCAATGAGGGGTTAGCACAGCCCTGCAAAATAATTACTGAACATGTGCTCTCTGAGAAAAAAATTGTACAGCTCATCATAATTACCAACATTGCTGCCCTTCACCCAACTCTCCTCAGGGACTCTATGGATCTCTAGAGCTACATCATATGCCTCAAACCACATGTCTATGTCATGACCCTCCTCAAAGTTAGGCACCAGGCCCTTGGGGATGTTGATTCTTGTGTCTCCATTGAACACTGTGTTGTTGCTGCCACCGCTGCTGCTGGACTCTGAGAGCTTTCTGCCTTTTAGATCCAGCTGCTTTTGACTCATAATATAAGCCAACAACATTTTCAATTGTTCCAGAGAAGGTTCCTTTACTCCAAGGCCCTCTGTGTAGCCCCCTCCTCTTTGGCAGCTTCCAATTGCAACTTGGCTACCTACAGCTTGAGCTCTCTCTCAACTCTTCTGTCCTCCAGGTCCTCAGAGGTCAGGTTGTTGGAAGACACACTGCTCCTGGCAGGGAATGTTACTCCTGTAGGCAGGTTTACCTGCTTCTCCTGCTGCAGCTCTGGGCCTGTGGTGGTGCCATCTCCTTCCTCATTCTCACTCATCCTCATCCTCCACATTCAGTCTCAAACTGCCATTTTGACCTGATAAAATAATCTTTATGACTGGGCTAAACCTTCCTTTTTAATACTCATAAGTTACTCCTAAGGTAGGCCCTAGAGGCTCTCAGGGTACCTTGTAGGATATGTGTGTGTAAGGTTTACATGTCCTGGCCGTGTAAACTCCTAAAGTCATATTCACTGTAAGTTCTATCTCTCCCACTGACTAACACTTTATTAATGTGCCTTATTACATTTAATAAGTGCTAACTTTAAATTAGGAGCAGGTAGAGATATGCTGTTTACACTCAAATTCATTTTAGTTTAAAATCCTCTTTAATGGTGAAGTCAGATTTTAAGCTACAGTTTTCAAAATAACACTCTTAGAAAGTTGTCCTTTTCTCATCCTACCCATCTGCGCCTTCTGCCAGTGTCCTTGGTCACATGACTGTGAATGACTCTGCTATTGAGATTTAATAAGTGCTACCTTTAGATTAGGAGCAGGTAGAGATATGCTGTTTACACTCAAATTCATTGTAATTTAAAATCGTCTTTAATGGTGAAGTCAGATTTTAAGCTACAGTTTTCAAAATAACACTCTTAGAAAGTTGTTTTTTCTCATCCCACCCATCTGCGCCTTTTGCCAGTGTCCTTGGTCACATGACTGTGAATGACTCTGCTATTGTGCTTTTTGTATTGCTTCCAGACAGTAACACAAAGGGAACTTAGGTGTGGACAGGATGGGGCATCCTGGCAGGATGATTGGGGAGAGGTTGTACCCAGTCTTGCTTACACTTCAAAGGTCTTTATCCAGAGCACACACAAAATAACATGACGCTAGGCCTGCCCTGCTATTGTCACCCTAGACAGTTTGGAACTGAGCTCAGGAGGGAGGAATGGGAGACAAAGTGGGCAAACCCCCACCCGAAGGGTGGCACAGGGAATCACTTCTGGACATGTGAAAGACTCCGAAGAAGGACTGCCCTGCCGTTAGAAGGGCTGCACTGCTGCTGAGGAATGCAGACTGGACCTGCTCCCTTGAACCCAAGACCACAAGAGTGACTCCAAGTGTGAGCTTGTTAGCCTCCTGTGTAAGCTGCAGGGACACATCAAGCTTCCAGAGGCTTTGAACCCTGCTGCATGCCTCTGCTTGAGTGAGTTCCCACCTCCCAATTGGTGCCCCAATGTCCTGGACCCCTTGGAAGTGGTGTTGTTGGTACTATTCCTGGCTAACTCTAAAAGCTGGGACTTGGAAACTTTATTCTGAAATTATGCTCTGGGAACCGAAAGGAGACCGGGACCCACCTGCAAGCTGATCCGACAAAGGTGCATCACCAATGGGATTGACTTTGCTGTAGCTCCCACCATGTTCCTCTCCGCAGTAGCAAATCCTATTTAGCTGGACCTCTTGATGAAGGTATCTGGACTCTTGGAGCCCTCTTCAGCTACAGTCTGCCGCCTTGCCCTGCTGGAGGACTCCAGGCTCTGTAATATCCTCTAAGTCTGAAAGTAGAAATCTTCACCGCAGCTTAGTTCAGTGGCTCTCCTCTGCCGCCAACCTCCACTCAGCTACATCCTGTTGCCTTGCCCCACTGAAGACTGTACCTTCTCAAGGAATTATCAATACATTTTCTAAGTCCAAAGGTAACTCTTAGACCAGGAGAACCTGGTTCTTGTAGCTGACCCATGCTCCATCACGGTTAGACGACCAGATACCCACAGTTGGTGCTTTGTTCTCTCTGGTGCTATTTTTCTTTGAAAACGTTAAAAATTCATAATTCCAGTTCTACTAATTGGATTTAATTTATTTTGAAGTCATTTATATATTAAGATGTACTCTACTTTTCTAAAGTGGTTTGGGATTTTTCTTGTGTTGTGTTTTCACTTTACTACTGTTGTGTGCTGCATAAACACTTTACGCATTGCCTCTATGTTAAGCCTGACTGCTTTTGTGCCAAGCTACTAAAGGGTTAAGTACAAGTTAATTTAGTGACTACTTGTGGTTCACCCTGACATGGATTGTGGTTTTTCCTGAGTGGGGCTTCAACCCCTCTCAACCAGTAACCACATTTTTACATCTTGTCAGATTATTAATAGGAATTGTCAGTTTTGCACAAATCACTGAGTGGTGGTGTACAAACACAAGTAGCAGCCTGAGACACATTTCACGGTGTTACATTAGTGAGTTACACAATGTGTGCTGCTGAGAGTAGTAACATTTAATTTACAGCCCCTGGGTACAGGTAGTACCCTATAATAGGGACTTACAAGTAAATGAAATGTACCAATCAGGTGTAGGCCAATTGTACCATGTTTATAATTGTGAGCACAATCATTTTACCACTGGTTAGCAGAGGGAAAATGCACAGAGTCCTAAAATCCAACAAAAACTAGTTCAGCAAAGGAAGGCAACAATCTGAGGTATCTCTGTAGAGATGGCTAAATTCATCACTATCTGTTTTGTAGTGACCAAGAATGAGTGTTAACATTACAAGCACAGCTAAATTAATTTGTAATGTGGAACTTGGTTACTCAGTCTATTTCTTGTATCATTGTCTCTCACCAGATCTTTATAATAGGGACATTTTTTGACCAGAAGGACTTTTGTTATACTGGTATCCAGGAAATATAACAGGGAAATTTATTGATGAGTTTCTATCAGCCTACACAGAATTCTACCCACAAAATAGCATAAGCTTTTGTACAGTGACTGTATTGCAAAGCAAATGTAATCAATGTATCTATGTCTTGTTTGCAGGTGATGGAGCATCTGATCTTTCTCACCACCTCTGAACCCCCTTCAGATGTCCTACAATTGTGGCTCTACAGAGGTATAACAGAGCACACATAAAGTCCAGAAGCATCATAATGTCTTCAAGTCATTCTTCAGATGTCCTGATCACAGAGCTGTGCTACTTGCACTCCCATGAAGTAGTTTGCAAGATTATACTTGCTTGCTGCATGTTGCACAAATTGCCTTGCAGTGGTGCATACATTACATTAATACCCAGTCAATTGGCCACACTCAGGACCGCATGATAGCCAGTACTCAGGGGTTAACCTCTGCATGTGCACAGCCAACTTGTGGTTTCACACTTTGTTTGAGCCACATGTAAGTGTGTTGCATTACTGTGTTAGGGCATTGTTGAGTCGATGATGAAAGGGGATTGGATTATAACTCTGTCCACACTTTGTATCCTAAACCACAATTTTCAGTAGCATCTTGATTCAATAGCTATATGACCAGAATCTGTGTCAAAATTTATCATCGTTTATTTTGTCTCAATATATTATATGTGATATTTACAGTTGTTGAAGATCAAGTTTCTGTATGGCATCCACAGGGAGCATAGACTATACCAACTCCTCCTTATTTCTCTCACTTATTCTGCTCCTGTACGCTGGTTTTCCTGCTTCTCCTGCTGCAGTTCTGGGCCTGTGGTGGTGCCAACTCCTTCCTCATTCTCACTCATCCTCGTCCTCCACATTCAGTTTCAAACTGCCATTTTGACCTGATAAAATAATCTTCATGACAGGGCTAAACCTTCCTTTTTAATACTCATAAGTTACTCCTAAGGTAGGCCCTAGAGGCTCCAAGGGTACCTTGTTGGACATGTGTGTGTAAGGTTTACATGTCCTGGCTGTGTAAACTCCTAAAGTCATATTCACTGTAAGTTCTATCTCTCCCACTGACTAACACTTTATTAATGTGCCTTATTACATTTAGTAAGTGCTAACTTTAAATTAGGAGTAGGTAGAGATATGCTGTTTACACTTAAATTCATTGTAATTTAAAATCCTCTTTAATGGTGAAGTCAGATTTTAAGCTACAGTTTTCAAAATAACACTCTTAGAAAGTTGTCCTTTTCTCATCCCACCCATGTGTGCCTTTTTCCAGTGTCCTTGGTCACATGACTGTGAATGACTCTGCTATTGTGCTTTTTGTATTGCTTCCAGACAGTAACACAAAGGGAACTTAGGTGTGGGCAGGATGGGGCATCCTGGCAGGATGATTGGGGAGAGGCTGTACCCAGCCTCGCTTACACTTCAAAGGTCTTTATCCACAGCACACACAAAATAACATGACACTAGGACTGCCCTGCTATTGTCACCCTAGACAGTTTAGAACTGAGCTCAGGAGATGGAATGGGAGACAAAGTGGGCAAACCCCCACCCAAAGGCTGGCACAGGGAATAAAAAGTGGTGCTCTGAGATCCAAAATCAGATCACTTCTGGACATGTGGAAGACTCCGAAGAAGGATTGCCCTGCCGTTAGAAGGGCTGCACTGCTGCTGAGGAATGCAGACTGGACCTGCTCCCTTGAACCCAAGACCACAAGAGTGACTCCAAGTGTGAGCTTGTTAGCCTCCTGTGTAAGCTGCAGGGACACATCAAGCTTCCACAGGCTTTGAACCCTGCTGCTTGCCTCTGCTTGAGTGAGTTCCCACCTCCCGATTGGTGCCCCGATGTCCTGGACCCCTTGGAAGTGGTGTTGTTGGTACTATTCCTGGCTAACTCTAAAAGCTGTGACTTGGAAACTTTTTTTCTGAAAGTATGCTCCGGGAACCGAAAGGAGACCGGGACCCACCTGCAAGCTGATCCGACAAAGGTGCATCACCAATGGGATTAACTTTGCTGTAGCTCCCACCATGTTCCTCTCCGCAATAGCAAATCCTTTTTAGCTGGTCCTCTTGATGAAGGTATCTGGCCTCATGGAGCTCTCTTCAGCTGTAGTCTGCCGCCTTGCCCTGCTGGAGGACTCCAGGCTCTGAAATATCCTCTAAGTCCGAAAGTAGAAATCTTCACCGCAACTTCGTTCAGCGGCTCTCCTCTGCCGCCAACCTCCTCTCAGCTACATCCTGTTGCCTTGCCCCACTGAAGACTGTACCTTCTCAAGAAAGTATCAATACATTTTCTAAGTCCAAAGGTAGCTCTTAGACCAGGTTCTCCTGGTTCTTGTAGCTGACCCGTGCTCCATCAAGGTTAGACGACCAGATACCCACAGTTGGTGCTTTGTTCTCTCTAGTGCTATTTTTCTTTGAAAACGTTAAAAATTTATAATTCCAGTTCTGCTAATTGGATTTAATTTATTTTGAAGTCATTTATATATTAAGATGTACTCTACTTTTCTAAAGTGGTTTGGGATTTTTCTTGTGTTGTGTTTTCACTTTACTACTGTTTGTTTGCTGCATAAATACTTTACGCATTGCCTCTATGTTAAGCCTGACTGCTTTTGTGCAAAGCTACTAAAGGGTTAAGTACAAGTTAATTTAGTGACTACTTGTGGTTCACCCTGACATGGATTGTGGTTTTTCCTGAGTGGGGCTTCAACCCCTCTCAACCAGTAACCACATTTTTACATCTTGTCAGATTATTAATAGGAATTGTCAGTTTTGCACAAATCACTGAGTGGTGGTGTACAAACACAAGTAGCAGGCCTGAGACACATTTCACGGTGTTACATTAGTGAGTTACACAATGTGTGCTGCTGAGAGTAGTAACATTTAATTTACAGGCCCTAGGTACAGGTAGTACCCTATAATAGGGACTTACAAGTAAATGAAATGTACTAATCAGGTGTAGGCCAATTCCGTTTATAATTGTGAGCACAATCATTTTACAACTGGTTAGCAGAGGGAAAATGCACAGAGTCCTAAAAGCCAACAAAAACTAGTTCAGCAAAGGAAGGCAACAATCTGAGGTATCTCTGTAGAGATGGCTAAGTTCATCACTATCTGTTTTGTAGGGACCAAGAATGAGTTTTAACATTACAAGCACAGCTGAGTTAATTTGTAATGTAGAACTTGGTTACTTAGTCTATTTCTTGTATCATTGTCTCTCAACAGATCTTAATGATAGGGTCATTTTTTGACCAGAAGTACTTTTGTTATACTGGTGTACAGGAAATATAACAGGGAAATTTATTGATGAATTTCTATCAGCCTACACAGAATTCTAACCACGAAATAGCATAAGCTTTTGTACAGTGACTGTATTGCAAAGCAAATGTAATCAATGTATCTATGTCTTGCTTGCAGGTGATGGAGCATCTGATCTTTCTCACCACCTCTGAACCCCCTTCAGATGTCCTACAATTGTGGCTCTACAGAGGTAAGGTCCAGAAGCATCATAATGTCTTCAAGTCATTCTTCAGATGTCCTGATCACAGAGCTGTGCTACTTGCACTCCCATGAAGTAGTTTGCAAGATTATACTTGCTTGCTGCATGTTACGCAAATTGCCTTGCAGTGGTGCATACATTACATCAATACCCAGTGCATTGGCCACACTCAGGACCCCATGATAGCCAGTACTCAGGGGTTAACCTCTGCATGTGCCCGGCCAACTTGTGGTTTCACACTTTGTTTGAGCCACATGTAAGGGTGTTGCATTACTGTGTTAGGGCATTGTTGAGTCGATGGTGAAAGGGGATTGGATTATAACTCTGTCCACACTTTGTATCCTAAACCACAATTTTCAGTAACAGCTTTATTCAATAGCTATATGACCAGAATCTGTGTCAAAATGTATCATCATTTATTTTGTCTCAATATTTGTTATGTGATATTGACAGTTGTTGAGGATCAAATTTCTGTATGGCATCCACAGGGAGCATGGACTATACCAACTCCTCCTTATTTCTGTCACTTATTTCTGCCATTTTTTCATATCCATCACTGTGTATGCATTTACAGCTTTGGCAGATGAAACTACCAAATCCCCATGCAATGTAGAAGTGAACATTGCCCATTACTTATCCATCAACAAAACTCACAAGTATGCTGTTCTAATTTGGATTACCCTCAAAATAGCAGAGGAAAGGATTGATAGTGCCCCGACATTTGCCATAAGGGGGGATATCAATGGGCAGGGAGTCCTCAAAAGGTTACCTCAGATCTACTGGGAGGTCTGACACCCAGCTGGCCTAGAGCGCACACCAAGCTAGTGGGTAAGAAATTACCTGGACATGCCCTGCTTTGGGACCAGAAAATCCAGGAAGAATGAAAGTGTTGAGAGGATTATACACTGCCCCGGAGGATGTGGTCCCCGGGGCCTTGAATGTGCTGGGGATGGGGACCCTATTGGCTCCTCCCTTCCCATATATATTTTAAGTAACGGCATCCACAATTTTGTTTTTTTTTTGCTCATTTTATTTTTACTTTGGTCCCTCTGTGTCTCCCTATGGGACCTAGGGGGCAGGATATCCCTACCTTGCCATTTTATATCACTTTCTAAAAGTTTAGGATAGGTGACTAAGAGCCGGATTCTGACTTTGGCAGTGTGGCAGCTGGCCGCCACACCAGCACCCCAATGCCATACCTCCAATGCCGTACTGACACCACCTGTCAAATTACGAGTTTTTTCCTGGTCTGGCAGGTGGTGCTTTGGCGGTTCCAGGCGGTGAGCCTTAGAAAGGCACCACAAAGGGACAGCCAAAGCACATTCCTGTACAGCATGGACAATTGAGTTCATGCTGTGCAGGAACTTGGTGTGCATGCAGACAGGTGGGGCACACCATGTGCCCCCTGCATGCATCCCCATGGCTCTGAGGCACCAGGTGGCCCTGTAGGGCCCCCTTAGTTTCCTCACCACCACAGTTTTCATGGTGGGTTCATCACCATGAAAACTGTGGCAGTGAGGGAACTCATGATATGCTTGGCGGTGCAGCAGCTGCACCGCCAGCTTTTTATGGCCTTTGACTGCTGTGCCACCGCCACAGGATCAAGGATTCCAATGGTAGCAGCAGTCTTGTGGCAAACCCACCGCAGTATTCATAATACATCGGGTGGACCACCAGTCTGGCAGTCCAGGGAATCCCACCATGGATTTGGCAGTCAAATGGACCGCCAAATTCTTAATCGGGCCCTAAATCCCTGAGTCCTGTAATGGCTGCCAGCAACATTTTTCTGATATTGCTGGCAACCAATCAGAGTGCTCGCTCCTGTGGGTCTGACTCACATGGGGGCGAATTGGCCGAAGGGAAAAAAAGCTCCCTAGGCCAATCAGAATGCTCTATTTTTAAAAAGGCACTCTAGCAAACCTCTCATGAGCCTCTTGGGGACCCAACGTTACAGATATACCAATATCATTAAACCTTTAATTTTGAAACACTACTGAACAGTTTTTCACCAAATTATAAAAAGCACAACCTGCTTAAGATTTAGCTTCCTGCCAAATTTGGTTTAATTCTGTTTGGCAGTTTTTGCTGTGGCCATGCCTAAAGAAGTCTATGGACAATGCATGGGGAAATTAGCTTTTATGTCCCCTTTTTTTTCCTCAGCCCCAGTTTGACGAATCACCCCAAAACTTTCCACAAAGAAGCTAAATCAACTTTGCTTTTTGGGGGGGGGAGGGAGTTTTGGCAAGGTTCGTCAATTAGCGCCAAAGTTGTTAGCAAACCATAAAATGCCTTGTCTATGAAAAGGCAATCCTAACTATAATACCCAGTCGAGACTAACTGACACCGGGTATTTATTTTATTCGATTCTAAGAGTAAATATATTCCACACCAGTTAATAAGTGTGCATATTCATTTTTCACAATGCCAGTAAGTATATATAAATATAATATATTTAGATATAATGTGAATGTGTCGATTTATAATAAAATGTAAATTACATGTGTGTATACTTGTGTTTATGGATAGATAGATAGAGATATCTATCTTTATAATATATATATATACACCTATACATATATCTATACATATATTTATATATATATTACCTACTGGCGGTCGTTAGGACCTTGTTTCTATTCAAAAAGCATTTTTTCTTTTGCCAATATCTTTGGCGCAGTTTGACGAATCTTTGCGAAATTTTCCAAACTAATGACCAGCTCAGGTCAGCTCCTGTCTTGAGAGTTTGGGGGTGATTCGTTAAGCGGGGGCCGAGAAAAAAGGGGATCCCAAAATGTGTGTTCCCCATGTTAATTTCCATTAGAATTTTTGGAACAGGCTACAGCCCGAACTGCTTAACGGAATTACACCAAATTTGGCATAAAGGTAGCTCTTGGTTCAGAAAGCTAACTTTGTTTAAAATTGTGTAAATCCGTTCAGTAGTTCCTGAGAAATTCAAAAAATAAAAATATCGATATCTGAGCACCGAGGAGGATTCGCTAATCCTCCAGAGCACAAACTTCATTCTGATTGCCTGCCAACACTCCAAACCAGAATGTGTTGGCAACCATCTTGTGACTCGGTAACCGAGTCACAAGAAAACAGTTAAAAAAACATTAAAAAACAAGAAAAGGGGGCAGGGTACAAACACCCTGACCCCCCTAGGCCTGCTCAGGGCCAAAAAAAACATCGCCTGAATTCACGCCGGGTGCGCGAATCCGGCCGAATTTTTAAAAAAAAAAACGAAGGGTGGGCTCCCGCGCTTTGTTTTCTATAAGCCCCTGGGTGGGCCAGGTCCTGGGGGCAATGCACAATTAATTAGCGGGGCCTGCGGGGGCCCCCGCAGCCCCGGGGACAGCCACTGCCCCAGGCCTTAGTTAATTATATGCGGGGGCACGTGGTCCCCCCACAGCCCCGGGGACCGCAACCTCCCTGGGGTTTAATCATTAAGTGTGGGGGCATCGTGGCTCCCTGCAGCCCCGGGCCATTTCTTTTTAGATTAAAGGTGTGGCGGGGGGCTCCTGCCCCCCCACATTGCTCCAGGGACCACCACCTCCCCGGGGCACACTTTATGTTAATGCGGGGGCCTGTTACGGACCCCCAGGGACCACCACCTCCCCGGGGCAATGTGCACGTTGGGAGGGGGGCCACGCGGCCCCCCTCCTGGTGCCCTTGATGGCCCTAGGGACCGCCACCCCCCGTTTGCTATGGCAGGGCGGTAGCACGGCTCCAGCCCTGTCATAGCAAACTCTGCTTTGCTTCTTGGAAGCAAGAACAGGTTTCATTCTGCTCTCGCTTCCAAGAAGCAAAGCAGAATTGCTTTTGGGCAAGGGGAGCTGCAAGTTAGCAGCTCCCCTTGCCCAAAAGCAATGCCGGCTCCCGCAGGAGGTGGGGAGCCGGCTGGGACCGTGGGAGCATTGGGGTCCCCCCACGGTCCCCAACTTGAGGGCTGGCCCTGGGGGATGGGGTCCCCGGGGCCAGAAGTGGCCTGGGAGGGGGGCCACTCGGCCCCCTTCCACTTTAAATTTTTTTTTTTTTAAACTGAAGGTCGGCCCCGGGGGATGGGGTCCCTGGGGCCATAATTGTCCTCAGGAGGAGGGCCACGTGGCCCCCCTCTAAAATGTAAAATAAAGGCTGGCCAGGCCCCGGGATGGGGTCCCTGGGGCCAAAAGTGGCCTAGGGAAGGGGGGCCACGCAGCCCCCTCCCATAATTAAATAAAAAACTAGGCCAGGCCCCAGGGATGGGGTCGCCGGGGCCAATAGTGGCCCAGGGAAGGGGGGTCACACGCCCCCCCCTTCAGTATTAATAATTAAAAAAAATAAAGGAGGCCATGCTCCGGGGATGTTGCTTCTTTCTGCACTTTTCTTGTCTCTTTCTGCACCCTTTGAGCCTCTTTCAGCAACAGAGGTATAGAAAGAGGCAAGAGAGGTGCGGAAACATGCAGGAAAGGTGCAGAAAGAGGGAACAGGGGTCCAAAAAGAAGCAAGAGGGGTGCAGAAAGAGGCGAGAGGGGTGCAGAAAGAAGCATGTGAGGTGCAGAAAGAGGCAACAGAGGTGCAGAAAGAAGGAAGAGAAGTGCAGAAACAGGCAAATGAATGGCTGAAAGAAGCAACTAAGGTGTAGAAAGAAGCAAGAGAAGTGCAGAAAGAGGCAAGTGTGGTGCAGAAAGAAGCAAGAGCAGTGCAGAAATTACCACTGATTTCATCAGTGATGTCACTGAGTATGTCATGAATGATGTAATATGTGGCGTCATCAGCAGTGCATTGCGGGGCTGCAAGTTATAGTTAGCTCATCTAACTATAACGGCTGAATTTCTCTGGTTTTGTATGAGGGAAATGTCCAACTAACTATAACGTCCCTGAAACCTATGTTTTTTTCAGTGAATTTCAAAGGTTTTTTAAATGCTAATTTCTAACTATAATGTCCCTGAAACATTTGTTTTTTTCAGTGAATTTCAAAGGTTTTTTAAATGCTAATTTCTAACTATAATTTCCCAAAAATACTTTCTCTTAATTTTTAAATTTTTATAAAAATAATTTGATGTTTTCTCTTTTCTAAGATATAAATGTACATTTTTTTTAAACTGGATTTCATTGGTTAAGAACCTTTTGATTCTAGAACTTGAAGGACCCTACCCATTTTTTTCATTCTTTGAAGTGCATCTCAGGAGACACACCTGTTGTCTTCTGCTCCTCTACTTTGCCTTTTTTTGGTGTTTTTTTTATTCATCTAAAAATGGCAGCTGGCAATGCACCTCAGCAGCTTCCAACTGAAGAGGAAGAAGACTTGGAGGAACCCGTCAAGACCAGGTACGAAAGTATAGTTTGAGCATTTTTCTCCATACCAACTGGGGAGAAAACAGTGAATGCCCGTAAAGTGACCTGCACCATTTGTGAGAAGGTCCTCTCACGAGGTTCAGAAAAGAAGTATTCTTGCGGGACGTCATCTATGTTAAAGCATTTGCAAACAATGCACCCTCGGCGTCTCGCAAGAGAACAGCTTCGACGGGAACAACAAAAGCAGGCAACTGAGGAGAACACTGCTGGACCCAGCACCTCATCTGCTTCTACAACAACTGGTACAGCGAACATCCATGACTTTGCCAGAGTGGAGCAGCGTTGTGTGAAATGTAAGAAGGTCTTATGTTTTGGTGAGCAATCACTGGATGCCATCCTGGTTGCTATTTGAAACCAAAACTGTTAATTTTTTTATGCAATGACTTCCTAATTGCATAATTATTTGAATATTTTCACTGTTGGTTCTGTTTATTTTTCATTTTTTTTTTTTTTAAACAAAAAAATCAAAAAGAGTTAAAAAAAATATATATATATATAAAACAAAAAGAAGAAAAGAAATGTTTCTTTTCAGAACCGCCTATTTGGTTAAAAATAGATACATTTGTAAGTGTTGTATGACTTGTGGCAAGTGGAATATATGAGAAGTGTATGGGTTATGCATGTGTGATTTCATGAGTGCATGTGTAGTGCCTGGGTGATTGCAGAAGTTCATGAGTACTACCTGAGTGATTGCATGAGTACATGGGTAATGTCTAGGTGATTGCAAGAGTGCATGGGTAATGTCTAGGTGCATCAAGGAGTGCATCAGTAGTGCCTGTGTGATTGCATAAGTTCATAGGTAGTGCATGGATGATTTTATATGTGCACGGTTACTGGGTGGGTAATTATATGAGTACAGGGGTAGTGCTTGAGTTATTGGACGAGTGCAAGAGTAGTGCCTGGGTGATTCAAGGAGTACATGGATAGTGCATAGCTGATTGAAGGAGTGCATGGGTAATGCCTAGGTGCATTGAGGAGTGCATTAGTAGTGCCTGTGTGATTGCATAAGTGCATAGATAGTGTCTGGATGATTTTATAAGTGCATGGGTACTACCTGAGTAATTGAAAGACTGCAAGGGTAATAGCTAGGTGATTGCATGAGTGCAGGAGTAATGTATGGGTCATTGGAGGAATGCATCTGTAATGCCTAAGTGATTGCATGACTGCACGGATAATGTGTAGGTAATTGGAGGAGTGCATGACTAATGTCTGGCTGATTGCATCAATGCAAGAGTAATGTATGGGTCGTTGTATGACTGTAGTGGTAGTGCGTGAGTGATAGAAAAAGTGTACAACTAGTGTGTGGGTGATTTTCTAAGTTCATGGGTACTGGCTGGATGATTGGAGGAGTGCATGGATACTGCCTTGGCGATTGCAGCAGTGCAAGAGTAGTACAAGCATCCTGGCCCAGACGTGGGTCCCGTGCTCTCCATGCCACTGGAATCAAGCTATCCTGGCTGAAGAGGGGTGAAACCCCGAAACCGGTCCTAGGATGCTTGTTTCCAGTCCAGGGAGGACCTGGCTTGGCAGTTCGGGCTGGACTGTTCCCATGAGGCACAGGGTCAAGACTGATTTTCATATGGCTGGGTTCAAACTGGAATGGCATGGTGAGCAAAAAAACGATGGATTTAGGCCCAGATCTCTGTACTGGGGTGAATGTATGACATTGTTCTGCATTCTGTCCATCAACTGTTGTTTTTGCGATAATTAGAGGAGTACATGGCTTATGCGTAAGTGATTGCATAAGTACAGAGGTAATGTCTGTGGGATTAGAGGAGTGCATAGGTAATGTGTCAGTAATTCCATGAGTGGAGGGGTAATGTCTAGCTAATTACATGAGTGTAGAGGTAGTACCTGGGTGATTGCAGGAGTGCATAGGTAGTGCCTGAGTCATTTTATAACTTGAAGGGTTCTGGCTGGGTGATTGGAGGAGTACAGGAGTAGTACCTGGGTGATTGGAGGACTGCATAAATAGTGCCTGGGTGATTTTATAAGTGCATGTGTACTGCCTGAATGAATTGAGCATTGTATAGATACTGCCTGGATGATTGAAAGAGTGCATGGGTAGTGTCTGGGTGATTGTATAAGTGCAGGGGTAATGTTAAGGGGATTGGAGAACTGTATAGTTACTACCTGGGTGATTGGAAGAGTGTACGGGTAATGTCTAGCTGATTGCATGAGTGTACAGATAGTGCCTGGGTGATTGGAGGAGTAAATATGTAGAGTCTGGGTGATATTATAAGTGTATGGGTACTGGCTAGGTGATTGGAGAAGTGCATGGATAGTGCCTGTGTGATTGGAGGAGTGCAAGGGTAGTGCCTGAGTGATTGGAAGAGTGCATGGGTAATGCCTGGGTGATTGAAGGAGTACATGGATAGTGCATGGCTGATTGGAGGAGTACATGGGTAATGCTTAGGTGCATTGAGGAGTGCATTAGTAGTGCCTGTGTGATTGCATGAGTGCATAGATAGTGTCTGGATGATTTTATAAGTGCATGGGTACTACCTGAGTAATTGAAAGACTGCAAGGGTAATAGATAGGTGATTGCATGAGTGCAGGGGTAATGTATGGGCCATTGGAGGAATGCATCTGTAATGCCTAAGTGATTGCATGAGTGCACGGATAATGTGTAGGTAATTGGAGGAGTGCATGACTAATGTCTGGCTGATTGCATCAGTGCAAGAGTAATGTCTGGGTCGTTGTATGACTATAGTGGTAGTGCGTGAGTGATAGAAAAAGTCTACAAGTAGTGTCTGGGTGATTTTTTTAGTGCATGGGTATTGGCTGGATAATTGGAGGAGAGCATGGATACTGCCTGGGCGATTGCAGCAGTGCAAGAGTAGTACCTGGGTTATTGTATGAGAACATAGTTAGTGCCTGGCTGATTGTATGAGTGCAAGAGTAATGTCTGGGTCGTTGCATGAGTGTAGTGGCACTTCCTGGGTGATTGCAGAAGTCCATAAGTAGTGCCTGGGTTAATGCATGAGTGCATAGGAAGTACCTGGATGATTTTATAAGTGCATGGGTACTGCCTGAGTGATTGAAGGACTGCATGGGTAATAGCTAGGTGATTGCATGAGTGCATAGTAAACGTCTGGTTCATTGGAGGAATGCATAGGTAATGCCTAAGTGATTGCATGAGTGCAGGGGTAATGTGTAGATAATTAGAGGAGTGCATGGCTAATGCGTAAGTGATTGCATAAGTGCAGAGGTAATGTCTGCGGGATTAGATGAGTGCATAGTTAATGCCTCAGTAATTCCATGAGAGTAGGGGTAATGTCTAGCTAATTACATGAGTGTAGAGGTAGTGCCTGGGTGATTGCAGGAGTGCATAAGTAGTGCCTGAGTGATTTTATAACTTGAAGGGTTCTGGATGGGTGACTGGAGGAGTACAGGAGTAGTACCTGGGTGATTGGAGGACTGCATAAATAGTGCCTGGGTGATTTTATAAGTGCATTTGTGCTGCGTGAATGAATAGAGCATTGTATAGATACTGCCTGGATGATTGAAAGAGTGCAAGGGTAGTGTCTGGGTGATTGCATCAGTGCAGGGGTAATGTTTAGGGGATTGGAGAAGTGTATAGGTACTACCTGGGTGATTGGAAGAATATACGGGTAATGTCTAGCTGATTGCATGAGTGTACAGATAGTGCCTGGGTGATTGGGGGAGTACATAGGTAGTGTCTGGGTGATATTATAACTGTATGAGTACAGGCTAGGTGATTGGTGAAGTGCATAGATAGTGCATGGGTAATGGCAGAGAGTGTGGGAATACTGCCTAACTGTATCGATGAGTTTAGGGTAGTGTTTGAAAAAATGGATGAGTGCAGTAAAAGAAACTGTAAACATTAGTGCATATTATCATGCTTATTACATTATTTCATCTTACCTTCTTTAATAAAGAAGAATACAAAACTCAGTGAAACTATTTTACAGTAGGTTTGTTGTAAACTGAATTTAAAATCTTTTCAAACTTTAGTATTACTTTCTGTAAAAAAAAAGAAGAAAAACTGTCATTACATATAATATTATACTTTTAAGAACACAACACAATTTTACAATTACATAACATATTCAGTTTCCCTTTTTGCTGTTCTCAGATTCTACTGGATTTCACCATACACAGTGATTTCAATGTAGATCATCATATAACAGTGGGGAAAAATACAATCAATGAGATTGTAAAAAAAAAACAAATCTGCATTAAAAATATTTACAACAAGTTCAACTATCTGTTTACCTATCTACAATTTCTAAATTACATTCTTCAACTACATTAAATCATTTATTTCTCTGAAGTACATTTACTAAAATATACACTCTCATTTACACCGGGTATTATATAAAGATCAAATATATAAACTACTTCTTTCAAACACAATTTTTCAAATGCAATAAAAATTAGCACAATCAATAATCCAAACAGTAATTGTTCACATCTTCCCACTAGGCCGAATAATGTTTCCAAATCCATTTGCATTGAAAATATCCAAAATAAACTCATTAATTCGTGTTCACATCTTCCCAATAGGCCGAATTATGTTTTCAAATCTTTGGCATCAAAAAAATTAGATATGAATTTGGTAATTCGAAAAGCAGCCTACATTTGAATTCCAAATGGGCATCATTGCAATGTGTCCATCCTTTATTGCACTTTAAATACACAGTATAGTGTCCAGATGTTGTAGTAGGTCCATCATGGAAAATAATAGCCACTGCTTTAAAAGTTCTTCCTGAAATTGATACTTGACTTGCCACAAAGATTTTTATTTTGGTTTCCAATTTTCTTCCATTTGCTCTACAACGTTGTAGCATTAAAATGACATATTTTCCAAATCTTTCTATATATAATGTTGACAACATTTCTGATTTACAATGAGAGCATTTAATATCTTGGTTAGCTGTTTTTGCTAATTTGTTAAAAGACACTGATTTGCAATCTGGTATCGTCAAGTATATGAATCGTTCAGTGTCTATTTCAGTGGTAGAAGAAAATTAACACTCTTCACATTTATGATCCCATCTGTAACTTAGTCCAAATAAATTTTCAATTTCTATTCCTTCATCTTCCAATACTCCAAGCATATACAAAAGAAATTCTTGTGCATCTTGTTGTATATTCAATGTAAATTTCAAGGAACCAGTACATATATCCAAAAGTTTCCGAATTCCAGAAGCAGTATGGATTTTAGTTCTATCAGTTACCAACTTTTGAAAAATATAATGCAGTAAAGAACAGAATCTTTTTCTCGATTTTCCATAATTTCATGATGGAGAACCTCTAGATAAAAGACAACATTTACAATTACATTTGCGTAGCAGTTGATACCTGAACTATTTTCTAACTGGTATCCTACAATATCAACAGTGTCCGTTTTCATTTTCTTTGCAACTTCATCATTCTCTTGAATTGTTTTCTTTTTTGAATCTCACTAGAATGTTTGTCATATTTCCATTTTGGACACATTACACGTTTCTCATATATGGGATATTCACCTAAGTTAGGAGCATAAAGTCTTCTTAACCGATTATACTCTCTTACACAATTTGCATCAGCACAAATCTTTTTCTCATCAAAATCAATCAAATACAAACCAGATAATGTTCTTACTCGAGACAATGCAACGTATGTCATGCCCTCTTTAAACATTGTACTTCCAATATTTACCAAAGCACTATCTACACTTAAACTTTGAGATTTATGAATGGTAACTGCATATGCTAAAGAAAGAGGAAAATGTTTTCTATGAACATACAAGTCTTTTACAAGCAAAAAACGAACAGCACAACGTCCAATCTGTTTTACCTCTTCAATCTGATCAAATTCAATCTTCAAAAATTCAATTCCATCTCTATTCTGAAAATTTACAAAATCAATAACTTTTCCCATTGCTCCATTTACTAAACCTTCTTCTACATTCAAATTACACCGTAACATTACCCGACAATTTACACATACATATAAAGTCTTTTCTAAACCTGCAGTCTTAGACACTGACTTTTCCAAAGAATCCAATTTTGACTGTAATTTCTCTGAGAGAAGAATAGTAACTCCTTCATGATCCATTTTATCAATAGCTTCCATTTTCACTATTGGCTGTTTTTCCAATTTCAAAAGTTCTTGATTGAATGTAGAACACTCTTGCAGGGTAGGCATTAGGCAAACTATAGACTTCTTTTCTCCAATTTTTTGAACATTATTTCAGGTGCTATGTTTTCATTTGCAAACAAGTTAGTTAAAAGCCGGCTTTGTAAAGCTTCTTTACCATGTTTTGTCAAAACACCAATTCTTATATCTTGAAGAATGTTTCCATAATGTTCATCACTTTCTTGTCGCATATTCTTAATAAGTTCTTTATATTTAAAATGAGACCAAATGTTGACATTTCCAATACTTCCCAAAGATTTCCTAGTGTGTTCATGGACAAGTGTTTTAAAAACAGGTTGCCCTTTTACAGGAGTAAGTTGTAATAGGTCGCCGAATACAATTACATGTTTTCCTCCAAATAGAACATCATAATCTGTTTTTAAAATCTGTTGCATTCTTAAATGTACAAAGGCAAGCATTAAGTTTGACACCATGCTCACCTCATCAATGATTAGAAGTTTCATTTTCTGGAGTACTCTTGAAACTTTATAACAAGCTTCTCCAGATAGCTTGTGATATTCCAACTTATTTTCATGTTCAACTGGTAGCATGAGTAATCGATGTAACGTAATCTCTTTAATGTTGTGTGCTGCTAACCCAGTTGGAGCGGTTACAACACAAGATACATGTGATTAAGTGGTTTTGTGTAAATAACTGGTCAAAACTTTAATTAAGAAACTTTTTCCTGTTCCAGCTTGCCCACTGATATACATTCGAATAGGTTTAAATGATGTGCATTGGCATTATTTTTTTCATGCAGTAAACCATGCTGTATCTGTGGTGTCACTTGCTGATATATTTCTTTTTGTTCAATATTTAATTCTTCTTCCAAGTTTCCCAACTCAATAATATCCTGTTGTGCTTGTTGCATTGCAGTTTCTACTTCATTCATGGCTATTGCTTCTTCATTTTCAAGAATTGGTTGTCCTAGTGGATCTTGACTTAGTGGAGCAGAACTTTGACTATCTTGAGAACTGTCTCTAGTTATTTCAGCTGCAATAGTAGTTTCTTGTTCAATCTCTTCATTTAACATTTGTAGATAATTTGGAAAAATTGTGCATTCAATGCTATCTTTACATGTATTAAAAGAATCTTCTCTAGCAGTCAAAACCTCCAAGTAATTCCCTTTCACTACGCCAAGGCTTGAAGAGTTGCAGAAGTGCTAAATAGAAAAATTCCCTTTTATTTGGAGTATCACAACTGAGTTTCCTGTGGTTAATAAGATTTCCTTTGGCATGTTTTACCAAACATCCATCACATCCAATTACTGCATATTTTTCTTCATTTATATTTTCTGTAACGTTTCTCTTAAAACTATAATGTTGCAGAACTTCATAGAGACATATGTTTTCCAGATGTGGACTCCTTTTGGGATAGTACGTATCCAACATATTTGTTTTAACAATATCTGTACTTTCCGGTTCATTCAATGCTAAGTATTCAATTTCTTGTAGAGATTTCAATACTCTACTTCATTATGCAGCAAGACCTAGACTTACCCAAATGATTCCTCTTGACTTTGAATATAAACTTGCAGAGGTCAACCGATCCGAACATTCGTAGGATCCAATCTCTTGATGGGAAAGCATCTTCAAAGTAAAGCTGTACAATTTATTACTAAGAGTCTTCTCTTGTGAAATTTCTTCCCACGTTTCTTTCAACTCCGTCTTTTCAGATTTGGTTGTATATGATGTAACATAGCGAGCAACAGCAATCGAATTATCTGCAACATACTGGATATCCATGTTTGCATTCCACATTGTCAAAATCACTGGATTGTAGTCATTAATAAACTTTGAATCTTCAGTTCTTTTTATGTTGTAAGTGTTCTTCTGAGATTTTCGAGTTATAGTAAGTCTTACTGCTGACATGAAACTGTTGACTCTTCCTTTTGAAATTAATGGACGTGGGAATCCAAAACGACATTTTGTATAAAATGTTCCCTTTGACGTGTATTTCCGTCGACAATGTTTTTCACATCGATGGCTTTGAAACCGTAAAACTTGTTGTCTTAAGCTGTTTTCTCCTTCTTTTTTTGGAATGGCACAGGTAACATAGTCTTCAATGAAAGACAAAACAGTTTCATCAGAATCAGTTCAAAATTTAGGTGCATTCTTGATCCATAATAGCATGTGTATATGAAGAGCACCTCTGGCTTGGTACTCCTTTCTCCAAAAGAAATCAATAACTTCTCCAAGAGGTGGATTATTTTTATTACAGATAAAAGACATCATAGCTTGAAACCTATGATTAAAATATATGCACACATTTACAGGATCCAACGAACACAGTTCTCCAGCAGACTTCAATTCAATGTTTTTTACATTTGATTTTGCTTCTCGTAGAAATTGAAGTAAATCGTCCTATGCATATTCAGCACAGCTAAGCATAACAAACCATGTAGGGGTTCCTAAGTTCCTTAACATACATTTAAGTTCTCCGTGATGCCGATACCAATACTCATTAGTACCACGTTGACACGCCATCAAATTAATTAACTGAGATTCTAAATGATCGTCTCTTTGTTCAACTTTGTCCAAAAATTCCTTTGCAGAAAGATGTGTAAGATGAACTCCTGTTTTTAATATGTGGTTCACTGCATATGAAAGTCCAGACAAGTCACTTTCAAACAGAAGATGAAATAAATATGGAATACACTGTCGAAATCTTGGATCTTCTGAGTACAATCTTGTTGTATGATATTCTGAAGCTTTTCCAATGGGGAAGAGCTGTGGAAAACAACGAGCTTTTAAACTTTTGTCCCATACACTCATGGGAGTTCCCTTTGCTTTCTTTATTTGGAATAATTCAATGGTGTTTCCTATCACTTCTTTTGAATGTGGAGGATGTATACTGTAATGTTCATACATTTCTTCACTCCTGGAGTTGTCCACTTTTTCTATTTGGCCAGTTGAAATTTCTCTATCATCGTCTAAAGATATTTCTTGTTCTTCCACATATACATTGTTATAATAAATATTGTTTTGTACAAGATATAATTTAGCCTTTTGAAGTTTGGTGACATCTACTAACTCTTGCCATATTTTCTGACTCTTTGTTGGTACACCTTTGACTAGAATAACTACAGGTTCACTTTCCTCTCTCTCTACACCAACAGTTTCAATATTTTTCTTAAAATCTAAAGGTAAATACACAACTCTTCCTTTTAAACCTCTTTGTAAATCTGTTGGAGGCAGCTTACCTATTTTAGGCTCCATACTGAACTATAGCCTGAAACGGGTGCACATATTGAATAAGAATGGACTCATACGTATTTAAATCTACCAGTTCCAGAGGAATAGCTACTAACTCTAGGTTATTATGTACAGCTCTAGCTGGCATTTTGTTCTCTTCTAATTTGTTGTAACAATATTTACAAATACGTTGATCACTACCCAACTCAAAACGACCTTCCACCAACAAATAAGCACCAAATTGCTCCCACTTATCATTGTTTTCCTTTTCACTTTTTAAATTCACATCAACATTCCTAGTTTGACTTCTATAGTGAGTACGTCGACAACAAATACAAACATAGTTTGTTTTTTCACAAGAAACTACCTTAAACTTTGTAATTTCTTCTGCAAACTTCTCAGTAGTACTATCTTCCACCTCTTCTTCAACACCTACACTTATTAAACTCTCACTTTCTCTACACTCCTCTAGAGGACCAAAGAAACGAAACTGTATTTCATCAGAATTGTTTTTTACATCTAATACTGAACCATGCAAAAGAGCTGTGTTTATTTCACTCAAAGATAATGCAGGACTTTTTACATTGTACAATCTTCTTACTAACTTCCGCATTTCTGAGTGATGTACTGCTAACATTCTTAAATGATGAAAAGTACTTTGACACACTTTTCTAGAAAGACAAGCCAGAGAATGACCCTGCAAGTTAGTATATTTTCTCACTTTACAAGGATCTAGGTGCACATGCATCAAACTCAGTTTTTGCGATTCCTTAATAGCGATTTTTAGGGAATAGCTATTAAGGAATCGCAAAATCCAATGCATTAAAAAATCCACCATAAATTAGCGAATCAGTAATATTCGCTATTGCAAATTGCGAGGCCATATTACCGACTCGCTAATAAAGAAATCGCTATTTGCAACCTCGCAAATAGCGATTTCGCAAATAGCGAAATCGCTAAAACGCGTCGCATTTGGAGCAGGTTGATGACATCACAACCAGGAAGTGATGCATCCCATGCTGAATCCAATGCACCGAGAGAGTCAGAGGAGGAGGCTGAGTGCAGGAGCACAGCAGAAGTTTTCAAACCTTGGATTGGAAAAACTGTCCTGTTAGAAAAAGATGGAATCAGGAGCAGCAGGGAAGAAAGCAGCTAGCAGAAAACGCAAACTTAAATTTATGAAAAGGAGATAGAAATCCTCATTGAGGAGGTCGTGAGGAGCCACGAAAAGGTCTTTGGGAAACTATCTCTCCAGGTCCCTGAGTCTGAGAAGAGGAAGATCTGGCTCAGGATACAGGCTAAAGTAAACGCAGTGGGGGTCACCCACCACCAAATTGACGACTTGGAAAAAAAGGTGGTATGACCTGCGCAGTCGTGCCAAGGAGAGGATTGCGGAGAGGCTCAAGGAGTCAAAGAAGACTGGAGGTGGACCTGCAACACAGCCTGGGAATACAGCTCTGGAGGACCTAGTAGAGTCCACACTCCAGCCTGAAGCTGTTGTGGGAGTGACGCAGTTGGACACGTCAGCAGGGGCCAGTACTTCACAAGGTAAGATGCATGGTAATGTCCATTGTAAGCTGATTTCAAATGTAGGAACATCACATCAGTTCAGCCCTAGAATTAAGAAAAAAAACTCCATTACACATTTTACTTGCAACACCAAAATGCATTATGGGAGTAACAGGCAGGAAGGCAAGTTGGTAGGCAATCACAACAAGGAGTAAAACACGTGAACACTGTGTGTGCAGATAGTCATTTAATGTCAAAAGCAATCATGCTGAATGTGACACTACATACATTTGAAATTAAATACAAATTGCACTGTTTAACATCACAGATGCAGCAGTAGAGGAGTCGGACGAGACCGAAGGCGGAGACACACAGGAGACTCCGGCTGAGGCAGATGTGGAAACACCTGTGGCCCCACAGACCACAGTCCCAGCACCCATGAGACGCAGGTCCCCAGTACCACCACTTCCAGTCATGGAACTTGAGGAAGTGAGCGAGCCAGAACCCCTGACAACCCAGCCTGGAGGTACAGCCACCACAAGACCACAGTCACAGGTCCGGCGCAGCACAAAAGCAGTCCAGGCGGCGCAGGTCCAGGGCACAGATGTCATCGCAAGAGGACGCAAGTCCGAGTGTCTGGGGTGGGCTGGAGAGCCAGATGCTGAGGGTGCAGCGCCTGCAGGCAAAACATATGAGATCAATGCAGGCACAACTCAGCAAAATGGTGAACAACATGGCTGAAATGAGGGACTGTGTGAAGGAGCTGACAACTGCAGTGGTGGAAGGCAATAGGCAGTCCAATGAGGCCATGCAGGAGCTATGCAGGGTGATACAGGAGGACCAGGTGTCACAAATGAAAAGGCATCGGCAACTATTAGTGCACCTAGATGGCTATACAAGGTCCAACAACCGGCTGAGCAACAACACAGCTCTGCTGTCCTGTCGGTCTGTGGCCATTCAGGTCGAAATGAGCCATTGTTGTGGGGATGTGGCCAGGGCACTGGTCCAGGTGACAAATGCGGTAGAGCAACTACAGACTGATACTGCTGGGGGCAGCAATGCAACGGGGGGAGGGGGAGTGAGGAGGCGTCCAGCCTCAGTAGTCTGTTGGTGCCAGTAACAACATGCAGGAGGCGCACGACTCGAAGTACCACACCTTCAGATGCATCAGTGAGTGAGGCGAATGAGGCCACCGAAAGGCATTTGGGAGTGCGTGGACAGAAGAAATAGTGTTGCGTTGGCAGACGGACTCACAGATGGTGATTTAACCATTGCCAATGCAGAAGTAGTGACTGACATACAAGTCTAATCATTATGTCTTCTTGATTTATGTTGTTATCACTCACAGTGCAAAGTAGCACCTGTTATGTGTGCTTTAACACAAACACATTGTTAACTGAAAATACATGCAGTACTGTTGAAACATGCTGTGTCGTGTCTCATCATTACCCACCTCAGAAATAATGTTGTGTTATTTCTGCACGTCTCCTTCTCCCTTCTGCTAAGCTTGCCCCAGCTGCTGCTCGTAGTTGTGGGCCTGGTTGGAGATCCTCCTCAGGCTCACTGTCTGACTGTTCCAGCGGTATGCCTCTCCTAGTTGCGATATTGTGCAACATGGCACATGTGGCCACAATTCGGCAGCAGGTGTCTGGTTGGTACTGCATCGCCCGCCTGTCTTGTGGAGGCAGAAAAACCGACTTTTCAGCTGTCCAAAGGTGCGCTCTATTACGTTTCGGGTTGCAATGTGCGCTGCATTGTGCCACTGCTCACTTGGGGTTGTTGGGTTGAGGTATGGTGTCAGGATGTAGTTGCGCATGGCGTATGCGCTGTCACCTACAGGGGAGTAAGGAAATGGTTAGTGACAGATATGCATGTCCATTAGGCCATAGAGTCAGAACAAATGTAACATATGTTTACCAAGCAGATATCCTTCTCCAAATTCACCCCCTAGGAGACGAGTGTGTATGCCACTGTGTCTAAATATGTAGGAGTCATGAGTGCTGCCAGGGTATTGTGCCACAATGTCAGTGATGATATTTTTTGCATTGCAGACTACTTGGATGTTCAGGGAATGATATGATTTGCGGTTCCTGAAGATGTACTCATTCACTGCTGGTGGACAAATTGCAACATGAGTTCCATCTATGTATTCTATTACATGGGGAAACCGGGCTACCTGATAGAAGTCAAGTTTAGTCCTAAGCAAATCTTGTAGGGTTGCGGAGAAGCTTATGTGGTGGTGTATCCTTGTCAACATGGCCTGCAGGAATGCATAGAAGAAACGTGACAGGGAACTTTGTGACACCTCCAGCTACAGCTACTACACCCTGGAAGCTGCCTGACGCTAGTAGGTGCAGGGAACATAGGACCTGCACATGTGTGGGAATGGCATGTGTCCTGTGAGTCTGGCGCTGCAGTAGGGGATCCAATTCTGCAATCAGATCAAGGATCATGGCAGCATTTAGCCTGTACTTGTCATAGATCTCCTCTGCACTCTGCCCCAACAATGTGATGCGCACTCTGAAAATGTGCTCCTGTATTCACCTTCTTCTCTGTGCTGCTGCTTGTAGCCTCATCCTCCTCGCCATGACGTAGAGCGCTGCCATTGTGAAATATTCTGAGTCCTCCTGGGCCTGTTTAAATACTTTGCTGATGTGCTGCATCTGTGGAGATTGTTTTCACCTGTTTACCACCTGCCTGTAAGATTCGGTAATTTGCGAGTGCAAATCTGCGAATTTGGTGGGAATCGCTATTTGCGAATTATGGTGCATGGCTTTGCGACTCCCTTTTTGCGAATCGCTAATAAGGATTCGCAAATTCCAGGTTTCGCAATTTTGCGATTCCTTAATTTTGCGAATTAGCTAAATTGGCTTGGTGCATTGCAAAGGGCTATTATGCAATCGCAAACGGCCTTTTTTAGCGATTCGCTAACTTTGCGATGGCAAAATAGCTTGATGCATGTGCCAGCTAGTCCTTGCAACATCTTAATCTTCTGTTTAACACTTTTTTTTACCATAATCTCGTAAGAAATTTCGTAATATATCAATAGATTCCTGTCGTATACTACAAATTGCTACTACAATCCCACTTATACACTGGAGCTTGTGTACGTCTCCCTTGAACGTCTTCAGCTATTATTTCTTCCACATTTCTAGGAAGCATCTTTCCTTTTTCAATTGGACAACCGTTTTTAACCTCATAACAACGACCACTGGTATCAACTGCATGAACTAATGTATTTTGTTGAAAATAGCTTTCTTCATTAAAAAATGTAAAGTACTAGAAGTGTGCTTCCATTCACCCGAAATCTTTTGGCAAAACTTAGTTCTATTAACCAGTCTTCATTCTCTTCAATACTTATATAAACAATCTTCTTTTCAATTCATAAGCCTTTTCGACTACACTTTCAATCTGTTGTTTTTTCTTGTAAAATGCTGATTTTCTTTTATATTTTTTGCAATCTTTCAATAAATTTTGTAGTACTCTACTTTTATGCATTCTCTTCCTAATGTCTTTATATTCTTTCATCCTTCCTTTAACATAGATTGTTTTCCCATAACCTGATTTTCCATTAATTTGTCCTTTTTCGTTTCCTTCTGATTGGTTGTAGTACTTTTCTTTCTCTTTTCCCCATTTTGAAAATTCATTGCATTTTTTAAAAGTCATTTAACAAATTTTTAAGTTCGCTTACCAGAAGACTTTTTCTTCAACGTCACATGTTGTGCTTCATCTAATTTCTGCTTTTCTATCTCCTTTAAATAGTACTGTTTTTTTGTTGTCTTTTCGTTTGCACTTTTCTTGTCATACTGAATCTTTCTTAAGACTTGAGGTGAATATCTGGAAAAAAAAGAAAAGTTTAAATAGTTTCTTTAAATAATTTAATATTATTAAATAACTATATACAAATATTCTCATGTATAAATAAAGAAATATTTTTAATTGCCTTCCAAAGCTATGTCAGACACTGCACAATTCCTACAATTAGAAGACATCACAACCTATACAACAGAATAGCAAAGCACAACTAAAGGATTTCTCTACTGCTACCCAAATCAAATCTAAAGTGCAGTCTGTCAACTTTTAAGGCCTGCATAATGTTGTGATTGAGGTATGTCTCTACTTGCACATGTATTCTCATATGTATCATACATTTGAAGATGCTTTACATATAAAACAGAAGTATACATATATTTGTATGCTTCTTTTATATATAGTACACCAGCAAAAAGTACAGTCTCATGCATGCATGGTTTCAGAAACATAATGAAACTTACAGCACAAACATGTGAAGGGTTGCTGCTTTGTTTTTACCTATACTCAATACCTAACTATTTCCCCTTTCTATATAATTCTTCCCTCTTTCTAAACCTCTCTTCCCTCTTTCTTCACCCCTG
Organism: Calotriton arnoldi; assembly: GCA_963921515.1. Taxonomy (NCBI): domain Eukaryota; kingdom Metazoa; phylum Chordata; class Amphibia; order Caudata; family Salamandridae; genus Calotriton; species Calotriton arnoldi. The sequence continues at coordinate 170,149 of CAWUFW010014237.1, read as the reverse complement.
TTCTCTCTTTCTGCACTTTTCTTCACTCTTTCTACACCCCTCTTGAATGTTTCTGCACTTCTTTTATCTGTTTCTACAACTCTCTTGCCTCTTTCTGCACCCCTCTTCCATCTTTGTGCACCTCTGTTGCCTCTTTCTGCACTCTTCTTCCCTCTTTCTGTACCTCTCTCGTCTCTTTCTGCACCTCTATTGCTTCTTTCTACACTTCTCTTGCCTCTTTCTCTACCCCACTTGCCTCTTTTTCCACCTCTATTCCTTCTTTCTACACTTCTCTTACTTCTTTGTACACTTCTGATACTCCTTCTGCACCGCTCTTGCCTCTTTTTACATCCTTCTTCCCTCTTTCTGAACCTGTCTTGCCTCTTTCTGCAACCCTCCTACCTCTTTCTGCACCTCTGTTACTTGTTTGTGTACTTCTCTTGCTTCTTTCTGTACCTTTCTTGCTTCTTTCTGACCCCTGTTGCCTCTTTCTACACCCTTCTTCCCTCTTTGTACACCTCTCTTGCCTCTTTCTGCACCCCTCTTCCCTCTTTCTGTACCTCTCTTGTCTCTTTCTGCACCTCTCTTGCTTCTTTCTGCACTTCTCTTGCCTCTTTCTCTACCCCACTTCCCTCTTTCTGCACCTCTCTTACTTTTTTCTCTACTACTCTTGCTTCTTTATGCACTTCTGTTACCCTTGCTGCACCCCTCTTACCTCTTTCTACATCCTTCTTCCCTCTTTTTGCATTTCTCTTGAATTTTCTGCACCCCTGTTTCCTTTTACTGCACCTCTCTTCCGTATTTCAGCAAATGTCTTGCCTCTTTCTGCAGTTGTCTTGTCTCCTTCTGCACCTCTGTTGCTTCTTTCTAAACCTCTCTTTTAAATGTCTATACCTCTCATCGCTCCTTCTGCACCCCTCTTGCCTCCTTCTGCACCTCTGTTGCTTCTTTCTGCACTGCTATTGGATCTTGCTGCACTTCTTTTGCCTGTTTGTGCACTTCTCTTGCCTCCTTCTGCACCTCTGTTCCTTCTGTCTGCACTTCTCTTGCTTCTTAGTTATTCATTTTGACTATGTTCAATACCTAACTACTAGTAAAATGGTAAAGCAGCAGCATATGATGACTGACAAATTAGTGATTATGATACTTTGTAAGACTCTGGAAAAGTTCACTTGAAGTGCACTAAATAAATCTAAGTGTCTCTTTGAAATATAAAGTGCACTCTCTCAACTTTTAACGTCTTCATGATCTTCTGTTTAAGATATGTATGAACTTGCACATGTATTGTGATATGTCTTATACATCTGAACATACTGTACATATAAAACACAAGTTACAACTATTTGTATGTTTCTTTGATATATGATACTACTAACAAAAGGTACAGATATATGCATGCATGTTTTTAAGAAGATTGTGAGACTTACACCAGAGACATATGAAAGATTGCTGCTATATCTTTCACTGGGCCCAACACCCTATGTAGTCATAGAATGATGAAGCAGCAGCACAAAAGTGAGGTTTAAGGCATATTAAGAGAAGAATCAATTATAACACTACTTTGTATCAGTCTGTGGAAAGCTACACTTCAAGTATACCACATAATTTTCAATATCAGCTACAAATCTGAACAGCAATCTGTCAAGTTTTAAGGTCTGCATGGTGTTGTAACTAAGGTATATCTCTACTCCCACATGTATTCTGATACATATTATGCATCTGAAGATGCTAGACATATAAAACACAAGTATACATTTATTTGTATATTACTTTAATATATGATATTGCTACCAAAAGGTACAGAAATATGTATAAATGGTTTCCGTAATACGTTAAGACTTACAGCTAAGATATATGATGGGTGTATCTCAGTGATTACATTACTCCATGGGTAGTGCCTGGATGATTGTATGAGTGCAAGGGTAATGTCTGTAAATTGCAAGAGACATTGGATACTAATTAACTGAATGCATAAGTGTAGACATAGATATTGTGTGCATGGATAAGGGCATGCATAGACCATGAATGCATAGATGAGTGTATAAGTAGTGCCTACATGAATGAATAAGTACAACAGTAGTGTCTAGGTTTTTGTATGAGTGCAACAATACTAGTTGGGTAATTGCAGAAAAGTATGAATTCTAACTGGCTGATTACATGAGTGCATAAGTACTGCCTGAGTGATTTAATGAGTGCATCAGTAAATAAAATGAATGCACAAGTCGTGACTGACAGCATGGATAACTGCATAGATAGTGCCTGAGTGATTACATGAGTGCAGGGGTAGTGTCTATGAAATTAGAGGACTGCATGAGGACTACCTGAGTGATTAAAGAAGTGCATAGGTAATGCTTGCGTGATTGCATGACTGCATGGGTAGTGCCTGAATGATTTGAGGAGCGCATGGGTACTGTCTGAGTGATTGAAGAACTGCATAGGTAATACCTGGGTGATTAAATGAGTGCAAAGATAATGCCAGCATGATTAGAGCAATGCACAGATGCTGCCTTGGTACATCGAAGAATGCACGGATAGTGCCTGACTGATTGGAACAATGCATAGATAGTACCTGGGTGAGTGCATGAGTGCAATAGTTCTGCCTGGGTCATTACATAAGTGCATGTGTAGTGGCTGGATGATTGAAGGAGTGCTTTGGTAATGCCTGTCTGATTGCATGAGTGCAGGGATAATGCTTAGGTGATTGCATGAGTGCAGGGATAATGCCTGGGTAATTGCATGAGTGCAGGGATAGTGTCTAAGGGAATGCATGACTGCAGGGGTAATGCCTGTGTGATTCTATTAGAACAAGAGTAGTGCCTTGGTGATTGCAGGAGTACTAAGGTAGTGCCTGGGTGATTGCATAAGTGCATAGGTATTGCCTGAGTGATTTTATGAGTGCATGGGTACTGGCTAAGTGTTTGGAGGAGTGAATAGATACTGACAGGGTGATTGGAGGAGTGCAAGGGTAGTACCTGAGTAATAGAACCAGTGTATAGCTAATGCATTGGTGAATGCATGATGGCAGAGGTAATGTCTGGTGGATTAGAGGAGTACATAGGTGCTGTTTGGGGATTTTATAAGTGCATCAGTACTGCCTGGGTGATTGGAGTAATACTGTGGTAGTGCCTCAGTGATTGGAGGAATGTAAAGGCAGTGCCTGGGTGATTTTATAAGTGCATGGGAACTGGCTAAGTGATTGGAGGAGTGAATAGATCCTGACAGAGTGATTGGAGGAGTGCAAGGGTAGTTCCTGGGTGATTTAACCAGTGTATAGCTAATGCATTGGTGATTGCATGATTGCAAGAGTAATGTCTGGAGGATTAGAGGAGTACATAGGTAATGCCTGGGTGATTTTATAAGTGCATGTGTACTGCCTGGGTGATTGGAGTAGTACTGCGGTAGTGCCTGAGTGATTAGAGGAGTGCAACATCCTGAGTAGTAGCAGAATACTGAAATTGCAGCACAAAAGTCAGGTCTATGACATGGTGTACACTTTTGTACTGCAGCTTCACAATTCTGTAACTACTTAGGGTGTTGGGCGTACCCGAAATAAAGCATCAAACCTACACATTAGTCTGTTATAAATCTCCACATATTCCTGAAACTATACATGCATATATGTCTACCTTTTGAAATCATCATCATATAAAAAGAAATAAACAAATAGACTGAACTTTACATTTGAAAGACACACCTACATTTCTGCAGTGTATTTCAAGTCTACCTTTCCCCAGACTCATAGAAAGTAGCCTAATCAGTAATCCCTTCTGCCAACAGGTCTTAAAACTCACTTTTGTTCTACAGCTTCACCATTCTACGAATATTGGGCCTAGCCAAACATAAAGCAGCAACCCATCACATGTCTCTACCATAACTCTAACCATATTCCTAAAAGCATGCATGCTTCTATGTATACCTATTGCCAAAAGCATTACACACATTAGAATACATGTGCAAGTAGAAACATAAACACACTCACAAGACCATAAAGGCCTTGAAACTTGACAGAGTACACTTAACATTTCAAACACACCTAGATTTATGCGGCAAATTTCAAGTGAACTTTTACACAGACTCTTATAAAGTACCATAATCAATAAATCCTCTCCCAACATATTTTAAACATCACTTTTCTACTACTACGCCTTCACTATTCTAGTACTAATCAGGTATTGAGCATAGCTAACAGCAAAGCAACCCTTCACTTATCTTTGATGAAAGTCTCCCCATATTTCTAAAAGCATGTATGCATATATCTCTACCTTTTCCTACTATCATCATATATAAAAGAAACATAAAAATAAATCTATACCTGTATTTTATAAATCTAGCATCCTCAGATGCAGAACACATATGAAAATACATCTGTAAATACAGACATACCAGTCACAAAACCATGCAGATCTTAAAACTTAAGAAGCTGCACTTCTCATTTCAAATATACACCTAAAATAATGTGATATATTTCAACCATACCTTTCAACAGACTCATACAAAATACCCTAATCACTAATTCATCTGCCAACATCTTTTAAACCACAGTTTTGAGCTGCAGCTTCACCATTCTGCAACTAATTATGTTATTGGACCTACACAAATATAAACTAGCAACCCTTCACAAGTCTCTGCTGTAAGTCTCACCATATTCCTAAAAGCATGCATGCATATGTCTGTACCTTTTGCTAGCAGCATCATATATAAAAGTGATATACAGATAAATGTATACCCGTGTTTTATACATCTATCATCTTCAGACGTATAACATATACCATAATATTTGTGCAAGTAGAGACATACCTCAGTCACAACACCATCCACAGCTCAAAACTTCACAGACTACAATTCAATTTTCAAACAGACACTGAAAATTATGCGGTATACATGAAATATACCTTTCCACACATCATACTAATTACTCTAATAAATAATATCTCTACAAACATATCTCAAACCTCACTTTTGTGCTGCTGCTTTAGCATTCTACAACTACTTATAATGTTACACCTACCCAAATACAAAGCAGGAACCCTTCACATGTCTTTGCTAAAAGTCTCACCATATTCCTAAAAGCATGCATGCATATGTCTGTACCATAACACTATCCACACCTTAAAAACTCACAGAACAAACTTCCAATTTCAAGCAAACACCAAATATTATGTGGCATATTTCAACTGTACCTCTCTACAGACTTAAAAAAGAAGCCTAATCACTAATACCTTATGTCAACATCTTTTAAACCACACTATTATGCTGCATCTTCACCATTCTACTACTACATAAAAAGCAACAACACCTCTTTGTTATACATCATGCACCTTCAAATGTATAAGACATATGAAAATACATATACAAGTAGAGACATACGTGAGACAGAAGTTAATGCACACCTTAAAACTTGACAGACTCCACTTCCAATTTGAAAGCAACACCAAAAATTATGCGATATACTACAAATGTACATATCCACACACTAAAACAAACTACCATAATCACTAATCCATCTTCCAATATACACATATTACTATACAGAATCTATTTCAAACAACATTTAACTACAATAAAACAAACTACAATACACATCTCTACATTTAATACTATATTTCAAACATCACAGTTCGTGAATAATTTTTAGAGATTAAAAATAAACATAATACACCTCACAAATTTATAACTCACCTTCCAAATTGATTTGTAGAATATGAAATATCACAAACTCATAAAAGATTTTCTTATGCACACAATCAATGTAATGCACCACTCTCAATAAGGTATAACCAGTAATGGCAAACTTCCCCTCTCTTTCTCCACACAAATAAATGTAAGTAACAAATCACATTGCTTCCTACATTATTTCAAATTGTAAAACACATTTCTATTGGTTAGACATATTAAACCTTACCAACTAACTTCTAAAAGTGAACAAACTGGTTCTGGAATTTTTGGAGTCGCGACTCCACCACGCAGCAACGCGACGGAGCCGCAAATCCATACGGGACTTCAAAAATATATTACAAATAAAAACACCACTATTTTTTAACAACACACCACTTCTAAAAATAGTACTACTTAGGAAATTATACTTTAATAACATATCACTTTGTGATCGAAAGAGAGATTTAATGCTTAAGGACTACTCAGGATAGTTGCAGGGATCAATATCACTCTTTATTTAGAGAAGTACAGTTTTCTTATTGTCAGAAGAGGGGAGTTCCAATCCAACTTTTCACAGCATCTTCTTCTTTCTTCCAGGTCCTTCGGAGTTCCTCTCCGCCAGCACCCTCGTTAGAAACAGAGTAGCAGGTAAGTGTCTGCTCGTATTTCGCAAGATTGAAGGTTAGTGATAGTGAGAAGTATGCTGCTATTTAGGGAGAAGTGCACGTTAGAAGCAGTTTGGCCAATAAACAAAAGGACTGGGCAGCCCCCCCTTTTTTTTTCTCTTTTTTTTTTTCTTCAAAAGAAAAGAAGGATATTATCTCTCTTCTCTTTCTTTGTTTCACTTTCTTTTCTCTGATTTCCCTTTGGGTTGCACCCTTCTTGTCTCTCCCCTCCTTACTCCCCCTTTTCCTTTCTTTGCTGCTATTTTTGGGTTTTGCCAAGAAAACGGGCACGCACCTGACGGAGCCACGCCCCCACTGGGACGCGGCTGGAGTCTGTTGTCCACTGGCGGGGAAGGAACTCCGTCTCGGCGTGGGCTGTCCGCTCCTCCTTAGACGGGTCGGACTGCAGCTGGGTCGTTGCTCCACGTGCTCCTTCCCGGATGGCTTCTTCACTTTCTCCCTCTGTTCTACGTTCTCCCGCCTTACGTCGCTGGCTCCCGTCTTCTTCCCGATCTGGCACAGCCCCTCATATTCCTCTTGTTCTGGGTCATGCGTAACAGCGTGACCCCTCCCATCTGCCTGACTTCCGGGCCAGGCAAGGAAGAACGGGCTGGCGGACAGACTGCAATCACCCGGTTGGTGACATATCCCCATCCCTGGTTTTTCCTGATCGAGAAAAAGGGGAAAACGTGATAGGAAATCTGGTCCTACAAGGTCTTTCCCTGATTTATGGAACACATCAAACTGAAAGGGTTGTAGCGAGTGAAACCACGTAAGTACCCTGGGATTATTCCCTTTGTTTTTACTTAGCCAAGTGAGAGGTGCGTGGTCCGTATATAAAACAAAAGGTTTACCCTCAAGGTAATATTGGAGTTTTTCAATCGCCCACTTAATGGCCAAGCATTCTTTTTCTATTGTGGAGTAGGCGGTTTCACGGGGGAATAGTTTTCTGCTAATTTATAAGATCGGTTTTTCGGTTCCCTCATTATCTTTCTGTGCGAGTACAGCCCATATACCTATGCCGGAGGCGTCTGTTTGTAGGATAAAGACTTTTGTAAAGTCTGGGGCGGTGAGAATCGGGGCAGATGTGATGCTCTCTTTCAGAGACCGGAAGGCTTCCAGTGCTTCTTTGGCAGGTTTTTGGAATCCGGTAGCGGATGCCCTTTTCTTTAGAAGATCAGTTAGGGGTGCCGCTATGATGGAGTATTTAGGAATGAATCTACAATAATATCTTACTAAACCTAAGAAGGATCGTAGTGCCCTTTTATTGTTTGGAAAGGGGATCTCGGTGATGGCCTTAATTTTCTCGGCTTGGGGTTCAATCAGCCCATTGCCCAATAAATAACCCAGGTATTTGACTTTGTTGTACCCTACTTTTGACTTCTTTGCATTTGTGCGGAGATTGGCCTTTTCTAAGTCAGTTAGGATTGATTGCAAATGTTTTAGATGATCGTCCCATGAACGGCTGAATATCATCCAAATAGGCAGAGGAGTAATCAAGATGGTTTTTAAGAACTACGTTCATTAGTCTTTGAAAAGTAGTGGGGGCTCCATGGAGTCCAAAAGGGAGTACTGTAAAATGAAGCAGACCAAAGGGTGTGGAAAAAGCTGTTTTCTCTTTGTCCTCGGTCCTTAAGGGGACCTGCCAATATCCCTTTGTGAGGTCTATCGTGGTGATGTATTTGGCATCTCTTATTCCTTCAATTAATTCATCGACCCTAGGGAGAGGGTAAGCGTCTAATTTAGAGATCTTATTGACCGATCGAAAATCTATGCAAAATCTTATACTCCCATCAGGTTTGGGGATTAAAACAATGGGAGAAAACCAATTGCTCTGGGAGGGTTCTATCACCTTCATTTTTGACATTTGTTCTATTTCTGCTAGTACTGCTTTTCTTCTGGCTGCAGGGATTCGATAGGGCCTTTGTTTTATCACGCATCCTTCAGGAGTGGGGATAGAGTGTTGAGCTAGATAAGTTTTTCCTGGGACATCGGAAAAGACTGAGGCAAATGGTTGCAACACTCTATTTAGTTCTTCCTTTTGTTCCTCTGATAGGTCTTCATTAATACCTAGCTGGTCTAGAGAGGATTGGAAGTCGTGTTCTGGATACCCCAGGTGGACATTTTGGGGCAAGGGACCAAGCCACTTTTTTAAGAGGTTTATATGAAAGGTCTGTTCCCTATGTTTTCCCATTTGTAACTTGTATGAAAGGTTACCGACTTTTGCCAGGATTTTAAAAGGGCCGCTCCATTCGGATTTTAGTTTATGTGAGGAAGTTGGTAACAGTACTAGAACCCAATTGCCTGGTTGGTATACCCGTAACCTTTTACCCCTGTCGTACAGTAGTTTTTGTTTGTTTTGGCTTTTCTCTAGGTTCTTTGTTGCTAATTCCCGGAGCTTCCCAATACGGGCTTTTAATTGTTGGGGATATTCCAATAAGTTGTCTGCTTCGGGTTTTCTATCGTTCTCCCATGCCTCTCAAGTAATTTCTAAAAGGGTTCGGGGTTTTTGGCCATAGAGCAGCTCAAAGGAGGAACAGCCTAAGCTGCTTTGGACTTGGCTTCATAGCACGAAGAGGGCTAATGGAAGCATTTGGTCCCAGTGTCTTCCTTCTCCAGATAGCATTTTTTTTAGAAGAAGTTCAAGGGAGCCGTTTTATCTTTCAACTAAGCCATCGGTCTGGGGATGATATACCGATGTTTTTAGATGTTTAATATTCAATTGTCTGCATATTTGACTCATGAGTCGGGACACGAAGGGGGTGCCACGATCGGTAAGAATTTCTTTAGGAAACCCAACACGGGAAAACAGCTCTATCAAGTGCCTTGCAATGGACTTGGTATCAGGACAACAAAGAGGGAAAGCCTCCGGATAACGGGTGGCATAATCGACTACAACAAGAGCATATTGGCATCCTTTGTTGGTTTTTGGTAAGGGACCAATTAGGCCCATCCCAATTCTCCTAAATGGGGTACCTATTATCGGTAAGGGTTGAAGGGGTGCCTTAGGAGGTAAGTAGGGGTTTTTCTTTTGACACACTTCACATTTTAAGCAGTATTTCTTTATATGGGCGAAAATACCAGGCCAGTAAAAATTTGTGAGCATTTCCTTGGTTGTTTTCTCCGGGCCTAAATGTCCAGCCAGTAAATGTGAATGTGCATAAAACATTATCTGGTCCTGAAATTCCTTTGGTACTAATAATTGAGGTGGGTCCCGGGATTTGATACAAACGTCCATTCCTTATCTGGAAATGGGGAAACACCTGGGTACTATTCCGTTGGGCCTTGTCCCAAATAGGTTGTAGGAGTGCGTCATTTGTTTGAGTAAAACGAAAATTACGATCAGTCATCCATGGTTCGGGAGCTAGAAGGGTATTTTTTGGGACTAAGTCTTGGTTCTTTTTTATTTGGGTAAGCATGGTGTAAAACATGTCTATGAACTGTGGATTATCAGTTCCTATGATGAGGTATTCTGGTAGATTAGGAAGTACTCCTACTTCTACCTCGGTGGTTCTGCTGGACGTGGAAAGCTCCAGTCTAGCAACAGGATACTGTTTAACGTTCCCATGGACACATCTGATATGTACATATCTCTCAGACAGGATCTGACAAGGTAAAACAAGTTCTGCCCTTATAACAGATTGCTTACAGCCAGAGTCCAACAAGCCCATAGTCGTTTTTATATTAATCCGTACACTTACAAGAAATACAGGGCCCATCTCCTGGGTATAGTAAACAGGGCTTGGGACATAATTGATCTCCATTGGTTCGTCTGATGTTTTCTTGTTCTTACAAAAACGGGCAATATGGCCCCACTCGCAGCATTCAAAACTTTGGGGACTAGATGGAAATTGGAGTTCAGATTTACTTTGGTTGGCTCTTCTACCCTCGTTGTTTGTTCTGTTTTGTTTTCGTTCAGAATGAGAAGTAGCAGCACTTGAGGTATTCCTGTATGGTCTTTCTACCTCGTGGCAGGAAAACCGGGGCTGAATCCGTGAAAATGAGGTGGCCATTTCAACAGCTTGCTCGCTACTGAGTCCTGAATGTTGGCGTAGCCACCATTGAGTTTGGGGAGGGAGAGCTTCTATAAACTGTTCAAGACAAATCCTGTCTATTATTTCTTCCTTGGTGTGATCTTGGGGTTTTAACCATTTGTTGACAGCTGTTTTCAACTTGAAATATAGTACCTTCGGGGTGTCACCCGGTTTACCCCTCTCTTGCCTGAAGCGTAGTCTATATGCCTCTTCGTCTAGGCCTGCCCTGTCTAGTATTACTTTCTTTACTTCATCATAAGTGGCAGTTCCTTGGGGGTTGGCGGTTTGATACGCTGCCTGGGCGTCTCCGGATAACAATGGGACCAGATAATAAGGCCATCTTTCTAGAGGCCATGCACATGCACTCGCCGTACGTTTGAAATTTGTTAGAAAGGCGTCAAGATCATCACCAGGTAATAATTTCTGTAAGGGCACCATTAGGGCATTGGGTGGGATTGTTTTTTTGTTCACTATGCCCGAGGTCACCTGAACTTGTTCTTGAGCTAATTTAGCCAACAGTTCTGTCTGGGTTTTTCAGGTATCACGGAGCAGCTCCCGGTCAGCTTGAGCGGAAGTCATCTGGCGTTCAAAAGCCCACTCGAGTTTTCGTTGTCCTTGAACCAAATTAAGGCATCCATTTTTATTAATGGAAGGGACTATGCCCACATTCTCCACCACTTGTGATCGAAACAGAGATTTAATGCTTATGGACTACTCAGGACAGTTGCAGGGAGCAATATCACACTTTATTTAGAGAAGTACAGTTTTCTTTTTGTCAGAAGAGGAAAGTTTCAGTCTAACTTTTCACTGCATCTTCTTCTTTCTTCCAGGTCCTTCGGAGTTCCTCTCCGCCAGCACCCTCGATAGAAACAGAGAAGCAGGTAAGTGTCTGCTCGTATTTTGCAAGATTGAAGGTTAGTGATGGTGTGAAGTTTGCTGCTATTTAGGGAGAAGTGCATGTTAGAAGCAGTTTTGCCAATAAACAAAAGGACAGGGCAGCCCCCCCTCTTTTTTTTTTCTTCAAAAGAAAAGAAGGATATTATCTCTCTTCTCTTTCTTTGTTTCACTTTCTTTTCTCTGATTTCCCTTTGGGTTGCACCCTTCTTTTCTCTCCCCTCCTTACTCCCCCTTTTCCTTTCTTTGCTGCTATTTTTGGGTTTTGCCCAAAAAACGGGCACGCACCTGATGAAGCCACGCCCCTCCTGGGACGCGGCTGGAGTCTATTGTCCACCGGCGGGGAAGGAACTCCGACTCGGCGTGGGCTCTCCGCTCATCCTAGACGGGTCGGACTCCAGCTGGGTCGTTGCTCCACGCGCTCCTTCCCCGAAGGCGTCTTTGCTTTCTCCCTCTGCTCTACGTTCTCCCGCCTTACATCGCTGGCTCCCGTCTTCTTCCTTCTTCCCAATCTGGCGCGGCCCCTCGTCTTCCTCTTCCTCTGGGTCATGCGTAACAGCGTGACCCCCTCCCATCTGCCTGACTTCCGGGCCAGGCAAGGAAGAACGGGCTGGCAGACGGACTGCAATCACCCGGTTGGTGACACACTTATATATAAATTACAATTTCACATTTTAAGTCCACAGTTAAGTTTCAACCCTTCCCCCATTCTGCTTAATGCCAGTTTCCATAGTAACAGTTCATGGCACATTCAACTGAACTAACAGGTCACAAGTTCACCATATTTTCAAGTTCAGCACACAAGGTTACAAATGCAAACAGCAGGTGTGGTTGACTTTTGCAAAATATGACCTTATCCTATCTACTGTACCTTTTAAACATTTTTTACTAACCAATAACAAACATGCTTTTTAAAGAAAGTAACATGCATCCTATTTTTGAGTGTACAATGTTCTTAAACAGCCAATCAATTCTCTACTTTTTAAAAAACAGCATCTTGTCCACCATTTTAGATTCCTCTCATTCTACCAACTGACTACCTCAGCTATTGACATCTTTCCATTACTTCCAGACATCTCTTCAAGATGCTTACAGTATGGATTGTTGGGCACAGCTATGTTTTCTGGTGCAAAAGGTATGCTGAACGCAGAGGTATTGACAAAGATCTAGCTTTGCAAAATGTGGATATTAAATGGATTGCACAGAGAGGATTAAGCCAATTGATGCCTTTTGTTAAAACCTTTTTGCATCTCCAACCCTCTGACCTCATGATTGTGACCTGTGGTGGCAATGACCTAGGCACATTGGGCCCGATTCACAAAAGTAATCCTTTTGACAGTTTGGGGGAAAAGCAACATCAATTGTGCAAAGGTATCCTTCATGAGCATTTCTAGTCCTACCCCAGTCAATGGGCCCGATTCACAAAAGTAATCTGAGACAAAATCCTAACTTTACTACTTTCGGTATTCACAAAAGGCATTTAGTAGTAGTAAAGTTAGGATTTTGTCTTAAGACCAAAACTTAAGACAAACTTAAGACAAAATCCTAACTTTACTACTACTAAATGCCCTTTGTGAATACCGAAAGTCGTAAAGTTAGGATTTTGTCTCAGACTACTTTTGTGAATCGGGCCCATTGACTGGGGTAGGACTAGAAATGCTCATGAAGGATACCTTTGCACAATTGATGTTGCTTTTCCCCCAAACTGTCTTTGTATACTCTAATATATGCCAAAGACAGAAATGGAAGTGGTCAAATCAATTCTGTCCACATATTGAGAAAGCTAGAAAGTATGTCAATAAAGCTGTTTCTGCTTACCTCAGAGACCATAGGATGGGCTCCATCTAAAACAACAATCTACATTTTGATATGGATGACATCTACAGAAGTGATGGAGTACGCTTCACAGATTATGGGAACAGAGTTTTTCTCAACAACCTAAAGCTGTGCATCCGCACTTACATGTAGCTACAACATACTCATAATAAAAACAAGGGCTCTTTTTAGAGCCACCCTATAACACAACAGTAAATCGTATTCTTATTTAAACATACATACTTATTTTTTTACATTTTTTAAGGATTCACAAATCCGTCGTGAATCGGCAATAGCATGAATTCAATGTACTACAACACAATACACTTTTCAGGTTTAACTATTAATTTTTAATTTTATATATTTTTAACAACTCTATCAATTGTAATCTTGTCATTAACTTCAATCACAGTACCTCTTTAAAACAACTTCACAAATACAACACTACCTTCCAAATTAGATACTACTAAATTATTTATTTGAGGTGAATTCGCAAATCCAACGCGACGTTACACGGGGGGGCTGCGCTGAGATCCCTGTTGGGGTTGCGACTGCAAAATACAAAGAAAAAAAAAAGCCCCACTTCCATTATTCTATATTCGCCCCGGGGACCCCATCCCGGGGCCTGCCAAATATTTAAAAAAAAAAAAATATGGAGGGGGCCGTGTGACCCCCTCCTGAGGCCAATTATGGCCCCTGGGACCCCAGCCCCCGAGACTTGGCCACACTTTATTTATTTATTTTGTTGAGGGGGGCCGCGTGTCCCCCCTTCCCTGGGCCACTTCTGGCCCTGGGGACCCCATCCCCCAGGGCCGGCCCTCAAGTTGGGGACCGTGGGGGGAGCCCCAATGCCCCCATGGCCCCTGCCGGCTCCCCGCCTCCTGCGGGAGCCGGCATTGCTTTTGGGCAAGGGGAGCTGCTAACATGCAGCTCCCCTTATCCAAAAGCAATACTGCTTTGCTTCTTGGAAGCTAGAGCAGGTTTCCTGCTCTCGCTTCCAAGAAGCAAACGGAAATGTCCCGGGGGTGGGCACCCCCAGACATTGCTGGAGCCGGCCCTGGGGGTGGTGGTCCCTAGGGCCATTGAGGGTTCCAGGAGGGGGGCCGCATGGCCCCCCTCACATCAGTATAAAGCCCCAGGTAGGTGGTGATCCCCGGGGCCAGTGGTCCGCAACGGACCCCCTCATTTAAATAAAGTGTGCCCCGCGGAGGTGGTGGTCCCCAGGGCAGTGTGGGGGGGGGCTCAAGCCCCCCTCACAATTTTACAAAGTAGCCCCAGGGACATGGCGGTCCCCGGAGCTTGGGAGGGCCCGCGAGGCCCCTCCACCCTAAAATAACAATGCCCCGGGGAGGTGGCGGTCCCTGGGGCAGTGTGGGGGGACAGGAGCCCCTCCACGCATTTTAATTAAAAAGCCCTGGGGAGGTGGCGGTCCCCGGGGCTGTGATGGGGGCCACGTGCCCCCCGTATATAATTATCTAGGCCTCGGGGAGGTGACGGTCCCCGGGGCTGCGGGGGCCCCCGCTACATATTTAGACATTGCCCCCAGGACCTGGCCCACTTATAGAAAATGAAGCGCAGGAGACCGCTCTACGGGTTTCTTTTTTTCGCGCGGATTCGCGCACTCAGCGCAAATTCGGTCGATTTTTTTTTTTTTTTTTTTTAAATGCTTTTTTGGGCCCTGGGGGTCCTTGTGGAACCCCCTCAGCAGGCCTAGGTGGTCAGGGTGTTTCTACCATGCCCCCTTTTCTTGTTTTTTATCCTTTTTTTAACTGTTTTCTTGTGACTCAGTTACCGAGTCACAAGATGGCTGCCAACACATTCTGGTTTGGAGTGTTCGCAGCCAATCACAATGAAGCTCGTGCTAGGGAGGGTTTGCAAATCCTCCTCGGTCCTCAGATATATACATTTTTATTTTTTGAATTTCTCAGCAACTACTGAACGGATTTACACCATTTAAAAAAAAGGTCGCTTCTGGACCAAGTCCTACCTTTTTGCCAAATTTGGTGTAATTCCATTCAGCAGTTCGGGCTGTAGCCGTGTCTAAAGTTCCTATGGAAATTAACATGGGGAAAATGCGTTTTGGGACCCCCTTTATTCTCGGCCCCCGCTTGACGAATCACACTGAAACTTTGAAGACAGTAGCGGACCTGAGTGAACCATTAGTTTTGAAAATTTTGCAAAGATTCGTCAAACGGCGCCAAAGATATTGGCAAAAGAAAAACCGCTTTTTGAATAGAAACAAGGTCCTCACTATAACTACCTATTGGCGACCACCAGTAGGCACTATGCCTGGTCATCTGGTGGTGAATATCCAGCAATAAACTTCACTGCTTTTTCTGCACACGATAACGCTGGTGTGTCAGTTTTTTGAGCGCAACGAGGTCCGTGCCTGGGTTTCCTGGCAGCGATCGTCAGGCCAGGGTTTGGAGCTTCGATATATATATATATATATATAAATATAAATATATATATATATATATATATATATATCCAAACAACTGCAGCTTGCGGCTTGCTGCCAAAACACAGGTGGTGCAGGTGGAAGACGTTACTGCAAGCACCTTTGTAAACATGCCGATTCCCTTCTTTTATAAAAGAAAGCCCGCACTCGAAGAGCGGAACCTGTCCATGCCTTTTAATATGCCAATTGCACAGAAATCCACTTGTTTTTGTCCTCAAACAGCACCCAATGTAGCTGTACTTAGAATTATTATGTCAAAATCTATTCATCAAATGGGAAATATCGTCCAATGTCCATACTTATTAGCAATTATTCACCCCAAATGGCTCATAGAAATAATGTTGGCCACACAACATTTCCGATACAAAAGGGGATGATGGACGGAACGTTTGAGCCAATCAAACACTCACCCCCAGTCAACTGATCTGGGTTTAATCCATCATCATTCTTTAGCTCACTCCACCACCCCAGTTCAGACATGGCCATATGCAAATCAGTCTGACCCTGTGCCTCATGGGAACAGTCCAGCCCGAACTGCCAAGCCACGTCTTCCCTGGACCGGGAAACAAGCATCCTAGGACCGGTTTCTGGCATTTCAGCCGTCATCAGCCAGGCTTGCTTGAATCCAGTGGCAAAGTGAGCAAGGGACCCACGTCTGGGCATACCCCCGCCAACTTAGGGCGACCAAAGCGATACAAAGGGGATGATGGACGGAGCGTTTGAGCCAATCAAACACTCACCCCCAGTCAACTGATCTGGGTTTAATCCCATCATCATTCTTTAGCTCACTCCACCACCCCAGTTCAGACATGGCCATATGCAAATCAGTCTGACCCTGTGCCTCATGGGAACAGTCCAGCCCAAACTGCCAAGCCATGTCTTCCCTGGACCGGAAACAAGCATCCTAGGACCGGTTTCTGGCATTTCAGCCGTCATCAGCCAGGCTTGCTTGAATCCAGTGGCAAAGTGAGCAAGGGACCCACGTCTGGGCATACCCCCGCCAACTTAGGGCGACCAAAGCGATACAAAAGGGGATGATGGACGGAGCGTTTGAGCCAATCAAACACTCACCCCCAGTCAACTGATCTGGGTTTAATCCATCATCATTCTTTAGCTCACTCCACCACCCCAGTTCAGACATGGCCATATGCAAATCAGTCTGACCCTGTGCCTCATGGGAACAGTCCAGCCCGAACTGCCAAGCCACGTCTTCCCTGGACCGGAAACAAGCATCCTAGGACCGGTTTCTGGCATTTTAGCCGTCATCAGCCAGGCTTGCTTGAATCCAGTGGCAAAGTGAGCAAGGGACCCACGTCTGGGCATACCCCCGCCAACTTAGGGCGACCAAGCGATACAAAAGGGGATGATGGACGGAGCGTTTGAGCCAATAAAACACTCACCCCCAGTCAACTGATCTGGGTTTAATCCATCATCATTCTTTAGCTCACTCCACCACCCCAGTTCAGACATGGCCATATGCAAATCAGTCTGACCCTGTGCCTCATGGGAACAGTCCAGCCCGAACTGCCAAGCCACGTCTTCCCTGGACCGGAAACAAGCATCCTAGGACCGGTTTCTGGCATTTCAGCCGTCATCAGCCAGGCTTGCTTGAATCCAGTGGCAAAGTGAGCAAGGGACCCACGTCTGGGCATACCCCCGCCAACTTAGGGCGACCAAAGCGATACAAAGGGGATGATGGACGGAGCGTTTGAGCCAATCAAACACTCACCCCCAGTCAACTGATCTGGGTTTAATCCATCATCATGCTTTAGCTCACTCCACCACCCCAGTTCAGACATGGCCATATGCAAATCAGTCTGACCCTGTGCCTCATGGGAACAGTCCAGCCCGAACTGCCAAGCCACGTCTTCCCTGGACCGGAAACAAGCATCCTAGGACCGGTTTCTGGCATTTCAGCCATCATCAGCCAGGCTTGCTTGAATCCAGTGGCAAAGTGAGCAAGGGACCCACGTCTGGGCATACCCCCGCCAACTTAGGGCGACCAAAGCGATACAAAGGGGATGATGGACGGAGCGTTTGAGCCAATCAAACACTCACCCCCAGTCAACTGATCTGGGTTTAATCCATCATCATTCTTTAGCTCACTCCACCACCCCAGTTCAGACATGGCCATATGCAAATCAGTCTGACCCTGTGCCTCATGGGAACAGTCCAGCCCGAACTGCCAAGCCACGTCTTCCCTGGACCGGAAACAAGCATCCTAGGACCGGTTTCTGGCATTTCAGCCGTCATCAGCCAGGCTTGCTTGAATCCAGTGGCAAAGTGAGCAAGGGACCCACGTCTGGGCATACCCCCGCCAACTTAGGGCGACTAAAGCGATACAAAAGGGGATGATGGACGGAGCGTTTGAGCCAATCAAACACTCACCCCCAGTCAACTGATCTGGGTTTAATCCATCATCATTCTTTAGCTCACTCCACCACCCCAGTTCAGACATGGCCATATGCAAATCAGTCTGACCCTGTGCCTCATGGGAACAGTCCAGCCCGAACTGCCAAGCCACGTCTTCCCTGGACCGGAAACAAGCATCCTAGGACCGGTTTCTGGCATTTCAGCCGTCATCAGCCAGGCTTGCTTGAATCCAGTGGCAAAGTGAGCAAGGGACCCACGTCTGGGCATACCCCCGCCAACTTTGGGCGACCAAGCGATACAAAGGGGATGATGGACGGAGCGTTTGAGCCAATCAAACACTCACCCCCAGTCAACTGATCTGGGTTTAATCCATCATCATTCTTTAGCTCACTCCACCACCCCAGTTCAGACATGGCCATATGCAAATCAGTCTGACCCTGTGCCTCATGGGAACAGTCCAGCACGGACTGCCAAGCCACGTCTTCCCTGGACCGGAAACAAGCATCCTAGGACCGGTTTCTGGCATTTCAGCCGTCATCAGCCAGGCTTGCTTGAATCCAGTGGCAAAGTCAGCAAGGGACCCACGTCTGGGCATACCCCCGCCAACTTAGGGCGACCAAAGCGATACAAAGGGGATGATGGACGGAGCGTTTGAGCCAATCAAACACTCACCCCCAGTCAACTGATCTGGGTTTAATCCATCATCATTCATTAGCTCACTCCACCACCCCAGTTCAGACATGGCCATATGCAAATCAGTCTGACCCTGTGCCTCATGGGAACAGTCCAGCCCGAACTGCCAAGCCACGTCTTCCCTGGACCGGAAACAAGCATCCTCGGACCGGTTTCTGGCATTTCAGCCGTCATCAGCCAGGCTTGCTTGAAACCAGTGGCAAAGTGAGCAAGGGACCCACGTCTGGGCATACCCCCGCCAACTTAGGGCGACCAAAGCGATACAAAGGGGATGATGGACGGAGCGTTTGAGCCAATCAAACACTCACCCCCAGTCAACTGATCTGGGTTTAATCCATCATCATTCTTTAGCTCACTCCACCACCCCAGTTCAGACATGGCCATATGCAAATCAGTCTGACCCTGTGCCTCATGGGAACAGTCCAGCACGGACTGCCAAGCCACGTCTTCCCTGGACCGGAAACAAGCATCCTAGGACCGGTTTCTGGCATTTCAGCCATCATCAGCCAGGCTTGCTTGAATCCAGTGGCAAAGTGAGCAAGGGACCCACGTCTGGGCATACCCCCGCCAACTTAGGGCGACCAAAGCGATACAAAAGGGGATGATGGACGGAACGTTTGAGCCAATCAAACACTCACCCCCAGTCAACTGATCTGGGTTTAATCCATCATCATTCTTTAGCTCACTCCACCACCCCAGTTCAGACATGGCCATATGCAAATCAGTCTGACCCTGTGCCTCATGGGAACAGTCCAGCACGGACTGCCAAGCCACGTCTTCCCTGGACCGGAAACAAGCATCCTAGGACCGGTTTCTGGCATTTCAGCGGTCATCAGCCAGGCTTGCTTGAATCCAGTGGCAAAGTGAGCAAGGGACCCTCGTCTGGGCATACCCCCGCCAACTTAGGGCGACCAAAGCGATACAAAGGGGATGATGGACGGAGCGTTTGAGCCAATCAAACACTCACCCCCAGTCAACTGATCTGGGTTTAATCCATCATCATTCTTTAGCTCACTCCACCACCCCAGTTCAGACATGGCCATATGCAAATCAGTCTGACCCTGTGCCTCATGGGAACAGTCCAGCCCGAACTGCCAAGCCACGTCTTCCCTGGACCGGAAACAAGCATTCTAGGACCGGTTTCTGGCATTTCAGCCGTCATCATCCAGGCTTGCTTGAATCCAGTGGCAAAGTGAGCAAGGGACCCACGTCTGGGCATACCCCCGCCAACTTAGGGCGACCAAAGCGATACAAAGGGGATGATGGACGGAACGTTTGAGCCAATCAAACACTCACCCCAGTCAACTGATCTGGGTTTAATCCATCATCATTCTTTAGCTCACTCCACCACCCCAGTTCAGACATGGCCATATGCAAATCAGTCTGACCCTGTGCCTCATGGGAACAGTCCAGCCCGAACTGCCAAGCCACGTCTTCCCTGGACCGGAAACTAGCATCCTAGGAGCGGTTTCTGGCATTTCAGCCGTCATCAGCCAGGCTTGCTTGAATCCAGTGGCAAAGTGAGCAAGGGACCCACGTCTGGGCATACCCCCGCCAACTTAGGGCGACCAAAGCGATACAAAGGGGATGATGGACGGAGCGTTTGAGCCAATCAAACACTCACCCCCAGTCAACTGATCTGGGTTTAATCCATCATCATTCTTTAGCTCACTCCACCACCCCAGTTCAGACATGGCCATATGCAAATCAGTCTGACCCTGTGCCTCATGGGAACAGTCCAGCCCGAACTGCCAAGCCACGTCTTCCCTGGACAGAAACAAGCATCCTAGGACCGGTTTCTGGCATTTCAGCCGTCATCAGCCAGGCTTGCTTGAATCCAGTGGCAAAGTGAGCAAGGGACCCACGTCCAGGGCATACCCCCGCCAACTTAGGGCGACCAAAGCGATACAAAAGGGATGATGGACGGAGCGTTTGAGCCAATCAAACACTCACCCCCAGTCAACTGATCTGGGTTTAATCCATCATCATTCTTTAGCTCACTCCACCACCCCAGTTCAGACATGGCCATATGCAAATCAGTCTGACCCTGTGCCTCATGGGAACAGTCCAGCACGGACTGCCAAGCCACATCTTCCCTGGACCGGAAACAAGCATCCTAGGACCGGTTTCTGGCATTTCAGCCGTCATCAGCCAGGCTTGCTTGAATCCAGTGGCAAAGTGAGCAAGGGACCCACGTCTGGGCATACCCCCGCCAACTTAGGGCGACCGAAGCGATACAAAGGGGATGATGGACGGAGCGTTTGAGCCAATCAAACACTCACCCCGATTCAACTGATCTGGGTTTAATCCATCATCATTCTTTAGCTCACTCCACCACCCCAGTTCAGACATGGCCATATGCAAATCAGTCTGACCCTATGCCTCATGGGAACAGTCCAGCCCGAACTGCCAAGCCACGTCTTCCCTGGACCGGAAACAAGCATCCTAGGACCGGTTTCTGGCATTTCAGCCGTCATCAGCCAGGCTTGCTTGAATCCAATGGCAAAGTGAGCAAGGGACCCACGTCTGGGCATTCCCCCGCCAACTTAGGGCGACCAAAGCGATACAAAGGGGATGATGCACGGAGCGTTTGAGCCAATCAAACACTCACCCCCAGTCAACTGATCTGGGTTTAATCCATCATCATTCTTTAGCTCACTCCACCACCCCAGTTCAGACATGGCCATATGCAAATCAGTCTGACCCTGTGCCTCATGGGAACAGTCCAGCCCGAACTGCCAAGCCACGTCTTCCCTGGACCGGAAACAAGCATCCTAGGACCGGTTTCTGGCATTTCAGCCGTCATCAGCCAGGCTTGCTTGAATCCAGTGGCAAAGTGAGCAAGGGACCCACGTCTGGGCATACCCCCGCCAACTTAGGGCGACCAAGCGATACAAAAGGGAATGATGGACCGGAGCGTTTGAGCCAATCAAACACTCACCCCCAGTCAACTGATCTGGGTTTAATCCATCATCATTCTTTAGCTCACTCCACCACCCCAGTTCAGACATGGCCATATGCAAATCAGTCTGACCCTGTGCCTCATGGGAACAGTCCAGCCCGAACTGCCAAGCCACGTCTACCCTGGACCGGAAACAAGCATCCTCGGACCGGTTTCTGGCATTTCAGCCGTCATCAGCCAGGCTTGCTTGAATCCAGTGGCAAAGTGAGCAAGGGACCCACGTCTGGGCATACCCCCGCCAACTTAGGGGCGACCAAGCGATACAAAGGGGATGATGGACGGAACGTTTGAGCCAATCAAACACTCACCCCCAGTCAACTGATCTGGGTTTAATCCATCATCATTCTTTAGCTCACTCCACCACCCCAGTTCAGACATGGCCATATGCAAATCAGTCTGACCCTGTGCCTCATGGGAACAGTCCAGCCCGAACTGCCAAGCCACGTCTACCCTGGACCGGAAACAAGCATCCTAGGACCGGTAACAAGCATCCTAGGACCGGTTTCTGGCATTTCAGCCGTCGTCAGCCAGGCTTGCTTGAATCCAGTGGCAAAGTGAGCAAGGGACCCACGTCTGGGCATTCCCCCGCCAACTTAGGGCGACCAAAGCGATACAAAAGGGGATGATGGACGGAGCGTTTGAGCCAATCAAACACTCACCCCCAGTCAACTGATCTGGGTTTAATCCATCATCATTCTTTAGCTCACTCCACCACCCCAGTTCAGACATGGCCATATGCAAATCAGTCTGACCCTGTGCCTCATGGGAACAGTCCAGCACGAACTGCCAAGCCACGTCTTCCCTGGACCGGAAACAAGCATCCTAGGACCGGTTTCTGGCATTTCAGCCGTCATCAGCCAGGCTTGCTTGAATCCAGTGGCAAAGTGAGCAAGGGACCCACGTCTGGGCATACCCCCGCCAACTTAGGGCGACCAAAGCGATACAAAAGGGGATGATGGACGGAGCGTTTGAGCCAATCAAACACTCACCCCCAGTCAACTGATCTGGGTTTAATCCATCATCATTCTTTAGCTCACTCCACCACCCCAGTTCAGACATGGCCATATGCAAATCAGTCTGACCCTGTGCCTCATGGGAACAGTCCAGCCCGAACTGCCAAGCCACGTCTTCCCTGGACCGGAAACAAGCATCCTAGGACCGGTTTCTGGCATTTCAGCCATCATCAGCCAGGCTTGCTTGAATCCAGTGGATAATGAGCAAGGGACCCACGTCTGGGCATTCCCCCGCCAACTTAGAGGCGACCAAGCGATACAAAGGGGATGATGGACGGAACATTTGAGCCAATCAAACACTCACCCCCAGTCAACTGATCTGGGTTTAATCCATCATCATTCTTTAGCTCACTCCACCACCCCAGTTCAGACATGGCCATATGCAAATCAGTCTGACCCTGTGCCTCATGGGAACAGTCCAGCCCGAACTGCCAAGCCACGTCTTCCCTGGACCGGAAACAAGCATCCTAGGACCGGTTTCTGGCATTTCAGCCGTCATCAGCCAGGCTTGCTTGAATCCAGTGGCAAAGTGAGCAAGGGACCCACGTCTGGGCATACCCCCGCCAACTTAGCGCGACCAAGCGATACAAAGGGGATGATGGACGGAACGTTTGAGCCAATCAAACACTCACCCCCAGTCAACTGATCTGGGTTTAATCCATCATCATTCTTTAGCTCACTCCACCACCCCAGTTCAGACATGGCCATATGCAAATCAGTCTGACCCTGTGCCTCATGGGAACAGTCCAGCCCGAACTGCCAAGCCACGTCTTCCCTGGACCGGAAACAAGCATCCTAGGACCGGTTTCTGGCATTTCAGCCGTCATCAGCCAGGCTTGCTTGAATCCAGTGGCAAAGTGAGCAAGGGACCCACGTCTGGGCATACCCCCGCCAACTTAGGGCGACCAAGCGATACAAAAGGGGATGATGGACAGAACGTTTGAGCCAATCAAACACTCACCCCCAGTCAACTGATCTGGGTTTAATCCATCATCATTCTTTAGCTCACTCCACCACCCCAGTTCAGACATGGCCATATGCAAATCAGTCTGACCCTGTGCCTCATGGGAACAGTCCCAGGATGCTTGTTTCCGGTCCAGGGAAGACATGGCTTGGCAGTTTGGGCTGGACTGTTCCCATGAGGCACAGGGTCAGAATGATTTGCATATGGCCATGTCTGAACTGGGGTGGTGGAGTGAGCAAAGAATGATGATGGATTAAACCAGATCAGTTGACTGAGGGTGAGTGTCTGATTTGCTCAGGCGCTCCGTCCATCATCCCCTTTGGTATCGCTTTGTTCGCCCTAAGTTGGCAGGGTATGCCCAGACGTGGGTCCCTTGCTCACTTTGCCACTGGATTCAAGCTAGCCTGGCTGATGACGGCTGAATGGCCATAACCGGTCCCAGGATGCTTGTTTCCGGTCCAGGAAGACATGGCTTGGCAGTTCGAGCTGGACTGTTCCCATGAGGCACAGGGTCAGACTGATTTGCATATGGCCATGTTTGAACTGGGGTGGTGGAGTGAGCTAAAGAATGATGATGGATTAAACCCAGATCAGTTGACTGGGAGTGAGTGTTTGATTTGCTCAGGCGCTCCGTCCATCATCCCCTTTAGTATCGCTTTGTTCGCCCTAAGTTGGCAGGGTATGCCCAGACGTGGGTCCCTTGCTCACTTTGCCACTGGATTCAAGCTAGCCTGGCTGATGACGGCTGAATAGCAGAAACCGGTCCCAGGATGCTTGTTTCCGGTCCAGGAAGATATGGCTTGGCAGTTCGGGCTGGACTGTTCCCATGAGGCACAGGGTCAGACTGATTTGCATATGGCCATGTCTGAACTGGGGTGGTGGAGTGAGCTAAAGAATGATGATGGATTAAACCCAGATCAGTTGACTGAGGGTGAGTGTTTGATTTGCTCAAGCGCTCCGTCCATCATCCCTTTGGTATCGCTTTGTTCGCCCTAAGTTGGCAGGGTATGCCCAGACGTGGGTCCTTGCTCACTTTGCCACTGGATTCAAGCTAGCCTGGCTGATGGCGGCTGAATGGCCAGAAACCGGTCCCAGGATGCTTGTTTCCGGTCCAGTGAAGACATGGCTTGGCAGTTCGGGCTGGACTGTTCCCATGAGGCACAGGGTCAGACTGATTTGCATATGGCCATGTCTGAACTGGGGTGGTGGAGTGAGCTAAAGAATGATGATGGATTAAACCCAGATCAGTTGACTGGGGCTGAGTGTTTGATTTGCTCAGGCGCTCCATCCATCATCCCTTTGGTATCGCTTTGTTCGCCCTAAGTTGGCAGGGTATGCCCAGACGTGGGTCCCTTGCTCACTTTGCCACTGGATTCAAGCTAGCCTGGCTGATGACGGCTGAATAGCCAGAAGCCGGTCCCAGGATGCTTGTTTCCGGTCCAGGAAGACATGGCTTGGCAGTTCGGGCTGGACTGTTCCCATGAGGCACAGGGTCAGACTGATTTGCATATGGCCATGTCTGAACTGGGGTGGTGGAGTGAGCTAAAGAATGATGATGGATTAAACCCAGATCAGTTGACTGGGAGTGAGTGTTTGATTTGCTCAGGCGCTCCGTCCATCATCCCCTTTAGTCATCGCTTTGTTCGCCCTAAGTTGGCAGGGTATGCCCAGGCGTGGGTCCCTTGCTCACTTTGCTACTGGATTCAAGCTAGCCTGGCTGATGACGGCTGAATAGCCAGAAACCGGTCCCAGGATGCTTGTTTCCGGTCCAGGAAAACATGGCTTGGCAGTTCGGGCTGGACTGTTCCCATGAGGCACAGGGTCAGACTGATTTGCATATGGCCATGTCTGAACTGGGGTGGTGGAGTGAGCTAAAGAATGATGATGGATTAAACCCAGATCAGTTGACTGGGAGTGAGTGTTTGATTTGCTCATGCCCTCCGTCCATCATCCCCTTTGGTATCGCTTTGTTCGCCCTAAGTTGGCAGGGTATGCCCAGGCGTGGGTCCCTTGCTCACTTTGCCACTGGATTCAAGCTAGCCTGGCTGATGACGGCTGAATGGCCAGAAACCGGTCCCAGGATGCTTGTTTCCGGTCCAGGAAGACATGGCTTGGCAGTTTGGGCTGGACTGTTCCCATGAGGCACAGGGTCAGACTGATTTGCATATGGCCATGTCTGAACTGGGGTGGTGGAGTGAGCTAAAGAATGATGATGGATTAAACCCAGATCAGTTGACTGGGGGTGAGTGTTTGATTTGCTCAAGCGCTCCGTCCATCATCCCCTTTAGTATCGCTTTGTTCGCCCTAAGTTGGCAGGGTATGCCCAGACGTGGGTCCCTTGCTCACTTTGCCACTGGATTCAAGCTAGCCTGGCTGATGACGGCTGAATGGCCAGAAACCGGTCCCAGGATGCTTGTTTCCGGTCCAGGAAGACATGGCTTGGCAGTTCGGGCTGGACTGTTCCCATGAGGCACAGGGTCAGACTGATTTGCATATGGCCATGTCTGAACTGGGGTGGTGGAGTGAGCTAAAGAATGATGATGGATTAAACCCAGATCAGTTGACTGGGGGTGAGTGTTTGATTTGCTCAAGCGCTCAGTCCATCATCCCTTTGGTATCGCTTTGTTCGCCCTAAGTTGGCAGGGTATGCCCAGACGTGGGTCCCTTGCTCACTTTGCCACTGGATTCAAGCTAGCCTGGCTGATGACGGCTGAATGGCCAGAAACCGGTCTCAGGATGCTTGTTTCCGGTCCAGGGAAGACATGGCTTGGCAGTTCGGGCTGGACTGTTCCCATGAGGCACAGGGTCAGACTGATTTGCATATGGCCATGTCTGAACTGGGGTGGTGGAGTGAGCTAAGAATGATGATGGATTAAACCCAGATCAGTTGACTGGAGGTGAGTGTTTGATTTGCTCAAGCGCTCCGTCCATCATCCCCTTTGGTATCGCTTTGTTCGCCCTAAGTTGGCAGGGTATGCCCAGACGTGGGTCCCTTGCTCACTTTGCCACTGGATTCAAGCTAGCCTGGCTGATGACGGCTGAATGGTCAGAAACCGGTCCCAGGATGCTTGTGTCCGGTCCAGGGAAGACATGGCTTGGCAGTTCGGGCTGGACTGTTCCCATGAGGCACAGTGTCAGACTGATTTGCATATGGCCATGTCTGAACTGGGGTGGTGGAGTGAGCTAAAGAATGATGATGGATTAAACCCAGATCAGTTGACTGGGAGTGAGTGTTTGATTTGCTCAAGCGCTCCGTCCATCATCCCCTTTGGTATCGCTTTGTTCGCCCTAAGTTGGCAGGGTATGCCCAGGCGTGGGTCCCTTGCTCACTTTGCCACTGGATTCAAGCTAGCCTGGCTGATGGCGGCTGAATGGCCAGAAACCGGTCCCAGGATGCTTGTTTCCGGTCCAGGGAAGACATGGCTTGGCAGTTCGGGCTGGACTGTTCCCATGAGGCACAGGGTCAGACTGATTTGCATATGGCCATGTCTGAACTGGGGTGGTGGAGTGAGCTAAAGAATGATGATGGATTAAACCCAGATCAGTTGACTGGGGGTGAGTGTTTGATTTGCTCAAGCGCTCCGTCCATCATCCCCTTTGGTATCGCTTTGTTCGCCCTAAGTTGGCAGGGTATGCCCAGACGTGGGTCCCTTGCTCACTTTGCCACTGGATTCAAGCTAGCCTGGCTGATGACGGCTGAATGGCCAGAAGCCGGTCCCAGGATGCTTGTTTCCGGTCCAGGAAGACATGGCTTGGCAGTTCGGGCTGGACTGTTCCCATGAGGCACAGGGTCAGACTGATTTGCATATGGCCATGTCTGAACTGGGGTGGTGGAGTGAGCTAAAGAATGATGATGGATTAAACCCAGATCAGTTGACTGGGGGTGAGTGTTTGATTTGCTCATGCGCTCCGTCCATCATCCCCTTTGGTATCGCTTTGTTCGCCCTAAGTTGGCAGGGTATGCCCAGGCGTGGGTCCCTTGCTCACTTTGCCACTGGATTCAAGCTAGCCTGGCTGATGACGGCTGAATGGCCAGAAACCGGTCCCAGGATGCTTGTTTCCGGTCCAGGAAGACATGGCTTGGCAGTTCGGGCTGGACTGTTCCCATGAGGCACAGGGTCAGACTGATTTGCATATGGCCATGTCTGAACTGGGGTGGTGGAGTGAGCTAAAGAATGATGATGGATTAAACCCAGATCAGTTGACTGGGAGTGAGTGTTTGATTTGCTCAGCGCTCCGTCCATCATCCCCTTTGGTATCGCGTTGTTCGCCCTAAGTTGGCAGGGTATGCCCAGGCGTGGGTCCCTTGCTCACTTTGCCACTGGATTCAAGCTAGCCTGGCTGATGATGGCTGAATGGCCAGAAACCGGTCCCAGGATGCTTGTTTCCGGTCCAGGAAGACATGGCTTGGCAGTTCGGGCTGGACTGTTCCCATGAGGCACAGGGTCAGACTGATTTGCATATGGCCATGTCTGAACTGGGGTGGTGGAGTGAGCTAAAGAATGATGATGGATTAAACCCAGATCAGTTGACTGGGGGTGAGTGTTTGATTTGCTCAAGCGCTCCGTCCATCATCCCCTTTGGTATCGCTTTGTTCGCCCTAAGTTGGCAGGGTATGCCCAGGCGTGGGTCCCTTGCTCACTTTGCCACTGGATTCAAGCTAGCCTGGCTGATGATGGCTGAATGGCCAGAAACCGGTCCCAGGATGCTTGTTTCCGGTCCAGGAAGACATGGCTTGGCAGTTTGGGCTGGACTGTTCCCATGAGGCACAGGGTCAGACTGATTTGCATATGGCCATGTCTGAACTGGGGTGGTGGAGTGAGCTAAAGAATGATGATGGATTAAACCCAGATCAGTTGACTGGGGGTGAGTGTTTGATTTGCTCAAGCGCTCCGTCCATCATCCCCTTTAGTATCGCTTTGTTCGCCCTAAGTTGGCAGGGTATGCCCAGGCGTGGGTCCCTTGCTCACTTTGCCACTGGATTCAAGCTAGTCTGGCTGATGACGGCTGAATGGCCAGAAACCGGTCCCAGGATGCTTGTTTCCGGTCCAGGAAGACATGGCTTGGCAGTTCGGGCTGGACTGTTCCCATGAGGCACAGGGTCAGACTGATTTGCATATGGCCATGTCTGAACTGGGGTGGTGGAGTGAGCTAAAGAATGATGATGGATTAAACCCAGATCAGTTGACTGGGGGTGAGTGTTTGATTTGCTCAGGCGCTCCGTCCATCATCCCCTTTGGTATCGCTTTGTTCGCCCTAAGTTGGCAGGGTATGCCCAGACGTGGGTCCCTTGCTCACTTTGCCACTGGATTCAAGCTAGCCTGGCTGATGACGGCTGAATGGCCAGAAACCGGTCCCAGGATGCTTGTTTCCGGTCCAGGAAGACATGGCTTGGCAGTTCGGGCTGGACTGTTCCCATGAGGCACAGGGTCAGACTGATTTGCATATGGCCATGTCTGAACTGGGGTGGTGGAGTGAGCTAAAGAATGATGATGGATTAAACCCAGATCAGTTGACTGGGGGTGAGTGTTTGATTTGCTCAGGCGCTCCGTCCATCATCCCCTTTGGTATCGCTTTGTTCGCCCTAAGTTGGCAGGGTATGCCCAGACGTGGGTCCCTTGCTCACTTTGCCACTGGATTCAAGCTAGCCTGGCTGATGACGGCTGAATAGCCAGAAACCGGTCCCAGGATGCTTGTTTCCGGTCCAGGAAGACATGGCTTGGCAGTTCGGGCTGGACTGTTCCCATGAGGCACAGGGTCAGACTGATTTGCATATGGCCATGTCTGAACTGGGGTGGTGGAGTGAGCTAAAGAATGATGATGGATTAAACCCAGATCAGTTGACTGGGGGTGAGTGTTTGATTTGCTCAGGCGCTCCGTCCATCATCCCCTTTGGTATCGCTTTGTTCGCCCTAAGTTGGCAGGGTATGCCCAGACGTGGGTCCCTTGCTCACTTTGCCACTGGATTCAAGCTAGCCTGGCTGATGACGGCTGAATGGCCAGAAACCGGTCCCAGGATGCTTGTTTCCGGTCCAGGGAAGACATGGCTTGGCAGTTCGGGCTGGACTGTTCCCATGAGGCACAGGGTCAGACTGATTTGCATATGGCCATGTCTGAACTGGGGTGGTGGAGTGAGCTAAAGAATGATGATGGATTAAACCCAGATCAGTTGACTGGGGGTGAGTGTTTGATTTGCTCAGGCGCTCCGTCCATCATCCCCTTTAGTATCGCTTTGTTCGCCCTAAGTTGGCAGGGTATGCCCAGACGTGGGTCCCTTGCTCACTTTGCCACTGGATTCAAGCTAGCCTGGCTGATGACGGCTGAATGGCCAGAAACCGGTCCCAGGATGCTTGTTTCCGGTCCAGGGAAGACATGGCTTGGCAGTTCGGGCTGGACTGTTCCCATGAGGCACAGGGTCAGACTGATTTGCATATGGCCATGTCTGAACTGGGGTGGTGGAGTGAGCTAAAGAATGATGATGGATTAAACCCAGATCAGTTGACTGGGGTGAGTGTTTGATTTGCTCAGGCGCTCCGTCCATCATCCCCTTTGAGTATCGCTTTGTTCGCCCTAAGTTGGCAGGGTATGCCCAGACGTGGGTCCCTTGCTCACTTTGCCACTGGATTCAAGCTAGCCTGGCTGATGACGGCTGAATGGCCAGAAACCGGTCCCAGGATGCTTGTTTCCGGTCCAGGCAAGACATGGCTTGGCAGTTCGGGCTGGACTGTTCCCATGAGGCACAGGGTCAGACTGATTTGCATATGGCCATGTCTGAACTGGGGTGGTGGAGTGAGCTAAAGAATGATGATGGATTAAACCCAGATCAGTTGACTGGGGGTGAGTGTTTGATTTGCTCAGGCGCTCCGTCCATCATCCCCTTTAGTATCGCTTTGTTCGCCCTAAGTTGGCAGGGTATGCCCAGGCGTGGGTCCCTTGCTCACTTTGCCACTGGATTCAAGCTAGCCTGGCTGATGATGGCTGAATAGCCAGAAACCGGTCCCAGGATGCTTGTTTCCGGTCCAGGGAAGACATGGCTTGGCAGTTCGGGCTGGACTGTTCCCATGAGGCACAGGGTCAGACTGATTTGCATATGGCCATGTCTGAACTGGGAGTGGTGGAGTGAGCTAAAGAATGATGATGGATTAAACCCAGATCAGTTGACTGGGGGTGAGTGTTTGATTTGCTCAGGCGCTCCGTCCATCATCCCCTTTGGTATCGCGTTGTTCGCCCTAAGTTGGCAGGGTATGCCCAGGCGTGGGTCCCTTGCTCACTTTGCCACTGGATTCAAGCTAGCCTGGCTGATGATGGCTGAATGGCCAGAAACCGGTCCCAGGATGCTTGTTTCCGATCCAGGAAGACATGGCTTGGCAGTTCGGGCTGGACTGTTCCCATGAGGCACAGGGTCAGACTGATTTGCATATGGCCATGTCTGAACTGGGGTGGTGGAGTGAGCTAAAGAATGATGATGGATTAAACCCAGATCAGTTGACTGGGGGTGAGTGTTTGATTTGCTCAGGCGCTCCGTCCATCATCCCCTTTAGTATCGCTTTGTTCGCCCTAAGTTGGCAGGGTATGCCCAGACGTGGGTCCCTTGCTCACTTTGCCACTGGATTCAAGCTAGCCTGGCTGATGACGGCTGAATGGCCAGAAACCGGTCCCAGGATGCTTGTTTCCGGTCCAGGGAAGACATGGCTTGGCAGTTTGGGCTGGACTGTTCCCATGAGGCACAGGGTCAGACTGATTTGCATATGGCCATGTCTGAACTGGGGTGGTGGAGTGAGCTAAAGAATGATGATGGATTAAACCCAGATCAGTTGACTGGGGGTGAGTGTTTGATTTGCTCAGGCGCTCCGTCCATCATCCCCTTTGGTATCGCTTTGTTCGCCCTAAGTTGGCAGGGTATGCCCAGACGTGGGTCCCTTGCTCACTTTGCCACTGGATTCAAGCTAGCCTGGCTGATGACGGCTGAATGGCCAGAAACCGGTCCCAGGATGCTTGTTTCCGGTCCAGGGAAGACATGGCTTGGCAGTTCGGGCTGGACTGTTCCCATGAGGCACAGGGTCAGACTGATTTGCATATGGCCATGTCTGAACTGGGGTGGTGGAGTGAGCTAAAGAATGATGATGGATTAAACCCAGATCAGTTGACTGGGGGTGAGTGTTTGATTTGCTCAGGCGCTCCATCCATCATCCCCTTTGGTATCGCTTTGTTCGCCCTAAGTTGGCAGGGTATGCCCAGACGTGGGTCCCTTGCTCACTTTGCCACTGGATTCAAGCTAGCCTGGCTGATGACGGCTGAATGGCCAGAAACCGGTCCCAGGATGCTTGTTTCCGGTCCAGGAAGACATGGCTTGGCAGTTCGGGCTGGACTGTTCCCATGAGGCACAGGGTCAGACTGATTTGCATATGGCCATGTCTGAACTGGGGTGGTGGAGTGAGCTAAAGAATGATGATGGATTAAACCCAGATCAGTTGACTGGGGGTGAGTGTTTGATTTGCTCAGGCGCTCCGTCCATCATCCCCTTTGGTATCGCTTTGTTCGCCCTAAGTTGGCAGGGTATGCCCAGGCGTGGGTCCCTTGCTCACTTTGCCACTGGATTCAAGCTAGCCTGGCTGATGACGGCTGAATGGCCAGAAACTGGTCCCAGGATGCTTGTTTCCGGTCCAGGGAAGACATGGCTTGGCAGTTCGGGCTGGACTGTTCCCATGAGGCACAGGGTCAGACTGATTTGCATATGGCCATGTCTGAACTGGGGTGGTGGAGTGAGCTAAAGAATGATGATGGATTAAACCCAGATCAGTTGACTGGGGGTGAGTGTTTGATTTTCTCAGGCGCTCCGTCCATCATCCCCTTTGGTATCGCTTTGTTCGCCCTAAGTTGGCAGGGTATGCCCAGACGTGGGTCCCTTGCTCACTTTGCCACTGGATTCAAGCTAGCCTGGCTGATGACGGCTGAATGGCCAGAAACCGGTCCCAGGATGCTTGTTTCCGGTCCAGGGAAGACATGGCTTGGCAGTTCGGGCTGGACTGTTCCCATGAGGCACAGGGTCAGACTGATTTGCATATGGCCATGTCTGAACTGGGGTGGTGGAGTGAGCTAAAGAATGATGATGGATTAAACCCAGATCAGTTGACTGGGGGTGAGTGTTTGATTTGCTCAGGCGCTCCGTCCATCATCCCCTTTGGTATCGCTTTGTTCGCCCTAAGTTGGCAGGGTATGCCCAGACGTGGGTCCCTTGCTCACTTTGCCTCTGGATTCAAGCTAGCCTGGCTGATGACGGCTGAATGGCCAGAAACCGGTCCCAGGATGCTTGTTTCCGGTCCAGGGAAGACATGGCTTGGCAGTTCGGGCTGGACTGTTCCCATGAGGCACAGGGTCAGACTGATTTGCATATGGCCATGTCTGAACTGGGGTGGTGGAGTGAGCTAAAGAATGATGATGGATTAAACCCAGATCAGTTGACTGGGGGTGAGTGTTTGATTTGCTCAGGCGCTCCGTCCATCATCCCCTTTGAGTATCGCTTTGTTCGCCCTAAGTTGGCAGGGTATGCCCAGACGTGGGTCCCTTGCTCACTTTGCCACTGGATTCAAGCTAGCCTGGCTGATGACGGCTGAATGGCCAGAAACCGGTCCCAGGATGCTTGCTTCCGGTTCAGGGAAGACATGGCTTGGCAGTTCGGGCTGGACTGTTCCCATGAGGCACAGGGTCAGACTGATTTGCATATGGCCATGTCTGAACTGGGGTGGTGGAGTGAGCTAAAGAATGATGATGGATTAAACCCAGATCAGTTGACTGGGGGTGAGTGTTTGATTTGCTCATGCGCTCCGTCCATCATCCCCTTTGGTATCGCTTTGTTCGCCCTAAGTTGGCAGGGTATGCCCAGACGTGGGTCCCTTGCTCACTTTGCCACTGGATTCAAGCTAGCCTGGCTGATGACGGCTGAATGGCCAGAAACCAGTCCCAGGATGCTTGTTTCCGGTCCAGGGAAGACATGGCTTGGCAGTTTGGGCTGGACTGTTCCCATGAGGCACAGGGTCAGACTGATTTGCATATGGCCATGTCTGAACTGGGGTGGTGGAGTGAGCTAAAGAATGATGATGGATTAAACCCAGATCAGTTGACTGGGGGTGAGTGTTTGATTTGCTCAGGCGCTCCGTCCATCATCCCCTTTGGTATCGCGTTGTTCGCCCTAAGTTGGCAGGGTATGCCCAGACGTGGGTCCCTTGCTCACTTTGCCACTGGATTCAAGCTAGCCTGGCTGATGATGGCTGAATGGCCAGAAACCGGTCCCAGGATGCTTGTTTCCGGTCCAGGGAAGACATGGCTTGGCAGTTCGGGCTCGACTGTTCCCATGAGGCACAGGGTCAGACTGATTTGCATATGGCCATGTCTGAACTGGGGTGGTGGAGTGAGCTAAAGAATGATGATGGATTAAACCCAGATCAGTTGACTGGGGGTGAGTGTTTGATTTGCTCAGGCGCTCCGTCCATCATCCCCTTTGGTATCGCTTTGTTCGCCCTAAGTTGGCAGGGTATGCCCAGACGTGGGTCCCTTGCTCACTTTGCCACTGGATTCAAGCTAGCCTGGCTGATGATGGCTGAATGGCCAGAAACCGGTCCCAGGATGCTTGTTTCCGGTCCAGGGAAGACATGGCTTGGCAGTTTGGGCTGGACTGTTCCCATGAGGCACAGGGTCAGACTGATTTGCATATGGCCATGTCTGAACTGGGGTGGTGGAGTGAGCTAAATAATGATGATGGATTAAACCCAGATCAGTTGACTGGGGGTGAGTGTTTGATTTGCTCAGGCGCTCCGTCCATCATCCCCTTTGGTATCGCTTTGTTCGCCCTAAGTTGGCAGGGTATGCCCAGACGTGGGTCCCTTGCTCACTTTGCCACTGGATTCTAGCTAGTCTGGCTGATGACGGCTGAATGGCCAGAAACCGGTCCCAGGATGCTTGTTTCCGGTCCAGGGAAGACATGGCTTGGCAGTTCGGGCTGGACTGTTCCCATGAGGCACAGGGTCAGACTGATTTGCATATGGCCATGTCTGAACTGGGGTGGTGGAGTGAGCTAAAGAATGATGATGGATTAAACCCAGATCAGTTGACTGGGTGTGAGTGTTTGATTTGCTCAGGCGCTCCGTCCATCATCCCCTTTGGTATCGCTTTGTTCGCCCTAAGTTGGCAGGGTATGCCCAGACGTGGGTCCCTTGCTCACTTTGCCACTGGATTCAAGCTAGCCTGGCTGATGACGGCTGAATGGCCAGAAACCGGTCCCAGGATGCTTGTTTCCGGTCCAGGGAAGACATGGCTTGGCAGTTCGGGCTGGACTGTTCCCATGAGGCACAGGGTCAGACTGATTTGCATATGGCCATGTCTGAACTGGGGTGGTGGAGTGAGCTAAAGAATGATGATGGATTAA
The DNA here is from genome assembly GCA_963921515.1 of Calotriton arnoldi. NCBI lineage: Eukaryota > Metazoa > Chordata > Amphibia > Caudata > Salamandridae > Calotriton > Calotriton arnoldi. The sequence continues at coordinate 135,219 of CAWUFW010014237.1, read as the reverse complement.
ACCCAGATCAGTTGACTGGGGGTGAGTGTTTGATTTGCTCAGGCGCTCCGTCCATCATCCCCTTTGGTATCGCTTTGTTCGCCCTAAGTTGGCAGGGTATGCCCAGACGTGGGTCCCTTGCTCACTTTGCCACTGGATTCAAGCTAGCCTGGCTGATGACGGCTGAATGGCCAGAAACCGGTCCCAGGATGCTTGTTTCCGGTCCAGGAAAGACATGGCTTGGCAGTTCGGGCTGGACTGTTCCCATGAGGCACAGGGTCAGACTGATTTGCATATGGCCATGTGTGAACTGGGGTGGTGGAGTGAGCTAAAGAATGATGATGGATTAAACCCAGATCAGTTGACTGGGGGTGAGTGTTTGATTTGCTCAGGCGCTCCGTCCATCATCCCCTTTGGTATCGCTTTGTTCGCCCTAAGTTGGCAGGGTATGCCCAGACGTGGGTCCCTTGCTCACTTTGCCACTGGATTCAAGCTAGCCTGGCTGATGACGGCTGAATGGCCAGAAACCGGTCCCAGGATGCTTGTTTCCGGTCCAGGGAAGACATGGCTTGGCAGTTCGGGCTGGACTGTTCCCATGAGGCACAGGGTCAGACTGATTTGCATATGGCCATGTCTGAACTGGGGTGGTGGAGTGAGCTAAAGAATGATGATGGATTAAACCCAGATCAGTTGACTGGGGGTGAGTGTTTGATTTGCTCAGGCGCTCCGTCCATCATCCCCTTTGGTATCGCTTTGTTCGCCCTAAGTTGGCAGGGTATGCCCAGGCGTGGGTCCCTTGCTCACTTTGCCACTGGATTCAAGCTAGCCTGGCTGATGACGGCTGAATGGCCAGAAACCAGTCCCAGGATGCTTGTTTCCGGTCCAGGGAAGACATGGCTTGGCAGTTCGGGCTGGATTGTTCCCATGAGGCACAGGGTCAGACTGATTTGCATATGGCCATGTCTGAACTGGGGTGGTGGAGTGAGCTAAAGAATGATGATGGATTAAACCCAGATCAGTTGACTGGGGGTGAGTGTTTGATTTGCTCAGGCGCTCCGTCCATCATCCCCTTTGGTATCGCTTTGTTCGCCCTAAGTTGGCAGGGTATGCCCAGACGTGGGTCCCTTGCTCACTTTGCCACTGGATTCAAGCTAGCCTGGCTGATGACGGCTGAATGGCCAGAAACCGGTCCCAGGATGCTTGTTTCCGGTCCAGGCAAGACATGGCTTGGCAGTTCGGGCTGGACTGTTCCCATGAGGCACAGGGTCAGACTGATTTGCATATGGCCATGTCTGAACTGGGGTGGTGGAGTGAGCTAAAGAATGATGATGGATTAAACCCAGATCAGTTGACTGGGGGTGAGTGTTTGATTTTCTCAGGCGCTCCGTCCATCATCCCCTTTGGTATCGCTTTGTTCGCCCTAAGTTGGCAGGGTATGCCCAGGCGTGGGTCCCTTGCTCACTTTGCCACTGGATTCAAGCTAGCCTGGCTGATGATGGCTGAATGGCCAGAAACCGGTCCCAGGATGCTTGTTTCCGGTCCAGGGAAGACATGGCTTGGCAGTTTGGGCTGGACTGTTCCCATGAGGCACAGGGTCAGACTGATTTGCATATGGCCATGTCTGAACTGGGGTGGTGGAAGTGAGCTAAAGAATGATGATGGATTAAACCCAGATCAGTTGACTGGGGGTGAGTGTTTGATTTGCTCAGGCGCTCCGTCCATCATCCCCTTTGGTATCGCGTTGTTCGCCCTAAGTTGGCAGGGTATGCCCAGACGTGGGTCCCTTGCTCACTTTGCCACTGGATTCAAGCTAGCCTGGCTGATGATGGCTGAATGGCCAGAAACCGGTCCCAGGATGCTTGTTTCCGATCCAGGGAAGACATGGCTTGGCAGTTCGGGCTCGACTGTTCCCATGAGGCACAGGGTCAGACTGATTTGCATATGGCCATGTCTGAACTGGGGTGGTGGAGTGAGCTAAAGAATGATGATGGATTAAACCCAGATCAGTTGACTGGGGGTGAGTGTTTGATTTGCTCAGGCGCTCCGTCCATCATCCCCTTTGGTATCGCTTTGTTCGCCCTAAGTTGGCAGGGTATGCCCAGGCGTGGGTCCCTTGCTCACTTTGCCACTGGATTCAAGCTAGCCTGGCTGATGATGGCTGAATGGCCAGAAACCGGTCCCAGGATGCTTGTTTCCGGTCCAGGAAGACATGGCTTGGCAGTTTGGGCTGGACTGTTCCCATGAGGCACAGGGTCAGACTGATTTGCATATGGCCATGTCTGAACTGGGGTGGTGGAGTGAGCTAAAGAATGATGATGGATTAAACCCAGATCAGTTGACTGGGGGTGAGTGTTTGATTTGCTCAGGCGCTCCGTCCATCATCCCCTTTGAGTATCGCTTTGTTCGCCCTAAGTTGGCAGGGTATGCCCAGGCGTGGGTCCCTTGCTCACTTTGCCACTGGATTCAAGCTAGCCTGGCTGATGACGGCTGAATGGCCAGAAACCGGTCCCAGGATGCTTGTTTCCGGTCCAGGGAAGACATGGCTTGGCAGTTCGGGCTGGACTGTTCCCATGAGGCACAGGGTCAGACTGATTTGCATATGGCCATGTCTGAACTGGGGTGGTGGAGTGAGCTAAAGAATGATGATGGATTAAACCCAGATCAGTTGACTGGGGGTGAGTGTTTGATTTGCTCAGGCGCTCCATCCATCATCCCCTTTGGTATCGCTTTGTTCGCCCTAAGTTGGCAGGGTATGCCCAGACGTGGGTCCCTTGCTCACTTTGCCACTGGATTCAAGCTAGCCTGGCTGATGACGGCTGAATGGCCAGAAACCGGTCCCAGGATGCTTGTTTCCGGTCCAGGGAAGACATGGCTTGGCAGTTCGGGCTGGACTGTTCCCATGAGGCACAGGGTCAGACTGATTTGCATATGGCCATGTCTGAACTGGGGTGGTGGAGTGAGCTAAAGAATGATGATGGATTAAACCCAGATCAGTTGACTGGGGGTGAGTTTTTGATTTGCTCAGGCGCTCCGTCCATCATCCCCTTTGGTATCGCTTTGTTCGCCCTAAGTTGGCAGGGTATGCCCAGACGTGGGTCCCTTGCTCACTTTGCCACTGGATTCAAGCTAGCCTGGCTGATGACGGCTGAATGGCCAGAAACCGGTCCCAGGATGCTTGTTTCCGGTCCAGGGAAGACATGGCTTGGCAGTTCGGGCTGGACTGTTCCCATGAGGCACAGGGTCAGACTGATTTGCATATGGCCATGTCTGAACTGGGGTGGTGGAGTGAGCTAAAGAATGATGATGGATTAAACCCAGATCAGTTGACTGGGGGTGAGTGTTTGATTTTCTCAGGCGCTCCGTCCATCATCCCCTTTGAGTATCGCTTTGTTCGCCCTAAGTTGGCAGGGTATGCCCAGACGTGGGTCCCTTGCTCACTTTGCCACTGGATTCAAGCTAGCCTGGCTGATGACGGCTGAATGGCCAGAAACCGGTCCCAGGATGCTTGTTTCCGGTCCAGGAAGACATGGCTTGGCAGTTCGGGCTGGACTGTTCCCATGAGGCACAGGGTCAGACTGATTTGCATATGGCCATGTCTGAACTGGGGTGGTGGAGTGAGCTAAAGAATGATGATGGATTAAACCCAGATCAGTTGACTGGGGGTGAGTGTTTGATTTGCTCAGGCGCTCCGTCCATCATCCCCTTTGAGTATCGCTTTGTTCGCCCTAAGTTGGCAGGGGTATGCCCAGGCGTGGGTCCCTTGCTCACTTTGCCACTGGATTCAAGCTAGCCTGGCTGATGACGGCTGAATGGCCAGAAACCGGTCCCAGGATGCTTGTTTCCGGTCCAGGGAAGACATGGCTTGGCAGTTCGGGCTGGACTGTTCCCATGAGGCACAGGGTCAGACTGATTTGCATATGGCCATGTCTGAACTGGGGTGGTGGAGTGAGCTAAAGAATGATGATGGATTAAACCCAGATCAGTTGACTGGGGGTGAGTGTTTGATTTGCTCAGGCGCTCCGTCCATCATCCCCTTTGGTATCGCTTTGTTCGCCCTAAGTTGGCAGGGTATGCCCAGACGTGGGTCCCTTGCTCACTTTGCCACTGGATTCAAGCTAGCCTGGCTGATGACGGCTGAATGGCCAGAAACCAGTCCCAGGATGCTTGTTTCCGGTCCAGGCAAGACATGGCTTGGCAGTTCGGGCTGGACTGTTCCCATGAGGCACAGGGTCAGACTGATTTGCATATGGCCATGTCTGAACTGGGGTGGTGGAGTGAGCTAAAGAATGATGATGGATTAAACCCAGATCAGTTGACTGGGGGTGAGTGTTTGATTTGCTCAGGCGCTCCGTCCATCATCCCCTTTTGTAACACAACATTTCCAACAATTTTTAAATCGTATCATATTTCATATAGACAGTGTAGGAACAGTTTCACTCATCTTATTGCCGAGTTCATACAAAAACGACCTTCAAATAAAGTTCATGCTGTTGTAGAAAATCCATCCTCATTTCAATGCAAAGGTGATCTTACAAAGACTAATGGTTACCGATCCTCCCCACTTCCGTGGTGCCCTGCTCCCAACTTCTGGATCCATCAGAGGAGCAACGATGAAGGTAACGGGCAGGCAGAGAAAGCCCCCGCCAAGAGAGCCCTGGGGCTCTCAGCACCGAACCTCTCTCCCTGCCTCCGCCCTCATTTCAACTCCTATATTTTCTCCAGGTCAGGGGGCAAGCCGTCGTAATACATGCAAACAACAGCAACTTGCTGCCAAAACACAGGTGGTGCAGGTGAAAGACGTTATTGCAAGCGCCTTTGTAAACATGCAGATTCCCTTCTTTTATAAAGAAAGCCCACACTCCAGGAGCGGAAATTGTTCATGCCTTTTAATATACCATTTGCACAGAAATCCACTTGTTTTTGTCCTCAAACAGCACCCAATGTAGCTGTACATGATAGGAGATGCGTTTCGGCTGATTCAACAGCCTTTATCAATCCAAAACGTGCCGCCATATTGTATGCTCTTTAAATACTAATTAAATACTAGAAATAGAAGAAGTACTTAGCGTTCCCGCTGAAATTATTATGTCAAAATCTATTCATTAGTTCATCATATGGGAAATATCGTGCAATGTCTATACTTATTAGCAATTATTCACCCCAAATGGTTCATAGAAATAATGTTGGCCACACAACATTTCCACCAATTTTTAAATCATATCATATTTCATATAGACAGCGTAGGAACAGTTTCATTCATCTTATTGCCGAGTTCATACAAAACGACCTTCAAATAAAGTTTGTGCTGTTGTAGAAAATCCATCCTCATTTCCATGCAAAGGCGATCTAACAAAGACTAATGGTGACCGATCATCACCACTTCCGTGGTGCCCTGCTCCCAACTTCTGGATCCATCAGAGGAGCAACGATGAAGGTAATGGGCAGGCAGAGAAAGCCCCCGCCAAGAGAGCCCTGCGGCTCTCAGCGCCGAACCTCTCACCCTGCCTCCGGCCTCATTTCAACTCTCATCTTTTCTCCAGGTCAGGGGGCAAGCCGTCGTAATACATGCAAACAACAGCAACTTGCTGCCAAAACACAGGTGGTGCAGGTGAAAGACGTTATTGCAAGCGCCTTTGTAAACATGCAGATTCCCTTCTTTTATAAAAGAAAGCCCACACTCCAGGAGCGGAAATTGTTCATGCCTTTTAATATACCATTTGCACAGAAATCCACTTGTTTTTGTCCTCAAACAGCACCCAATGTAGCTGTACATGATAGGAGATGCGTTTCGGCTGATTCAACAGCCTTTATCAATCCAAAACGTGCTGCCATATTGTATGCTCTTTAAATACTAATTAAATACTAGAAATAGAAGAAGTACTTAGCGTTCCCCATCGAAATTATTATGTCAAAATCTATTCATTAGTTCATCATATGGGAAATATCGTGCAATGTCTATACTTATTAGCAATTATTCACCCCAAATGGTTCATAGAAATAATGTTGGCCACACAACATTTCCACCAATTTTTAAATCATATCATATTTCATATAGACAGCGTAGGAACAGTTTCATTCATCTTATTGCCGAGTTCATACAAAACGACCTTCAAATAAAGTTTGTGCTGTTGTAGAAAATCCATCCTCATTTCCATGCAAAGGCGATCTAACAAAGACTAATGGTGACCGATCATCACCACTTCCGTGGTGCCCTGCTCCCAACTTCTGGATCCATCAGAGGAGCAACGATGAAGGTAATGGGCAGGCAGAGAAAGCCCCCGCCAAGAGAGCCCTGCGGCTCTCAGCGCCGAACCTCTCACCCTGCCTCCGGCCTCATTTCAACTCTCATCTTTTCTCCAGGTCAGGGGGCAAGCCACCGTAATACATCCAAACAACTGCAGCTTGCTGCTTGCTGCCAAAAAGCAGGTGGTGCAGGTGAAAGATGTTACACATATATATATATATATATATATATATATATATATATATATATATATATATATATCTTTGCAACAATTATTGTGGGCACATGAGCCCTTTGTTGTTGATGGAAAAGGCCATTTTATTTATGACCGCTGTACCATGCTCAGCAAGTGCTTATTTAATGTTAGTGTGTGCCACTCACATAAATAAATTCACTTTTAGCATCAGAGATTGCTTGCAGTTGTGCCCACTTTCTTCGTTACGAAAGAAGTGAGCATGAAATGTAATACGTCAGGGTTTATCTATATACTTTGTGAGTGCATCGTGCCCATATTTATCAACATTTCACACAGCACAAGACTTCACTGCGTCAAAGGGTGAGGGCAGGAATGCAACATATTTTTATTAATTTATCAAGATATGTCACATTCCTGCTCTCACCCTACACTGGTGCACTGAGTGCTGCCTGCCGCCAAGGCCGGCACCCTCATGCTATGGTGCAGCAGTGCTACATTACATGGCACCCTGAATTGTTTTTGTGCAGGAAGGGGACACCTCCAGCACCAAAACAATCCTTAGAGGCAAGGACAGCACAAACCCTTCATAAATCTGGGCCCTGGGAGTGGTGATGCATGGTGTCACCCTGACAGGGAAGGTGTTGCACTGCAGGAGTGGAGTGGACGTCAAGTGAATTATAATGCCTGGATTCTTTTCCAGCATGACCTAGCCAGGTGCTCGCTTGGACTGATTTAAGAAGGGATGCTGACTTCCTGTCACTATTAAGATAGTAGTATATCAGAGGTGTTAGTGTTCTTCTCTTTTGCTTTAGGTAGCGCATCCAGTCCCAATCTCTCTGATGTGCAGTATGTAAAGGGAGACTGACTCCGCCCATCTTGATGTAGGGGGAGTAGAAGCAAAAATCATTTGTTGCAATGCATGAGTAGTTAAAAATGTTATTTTAGGATAGGAAACTAGGAAGAGGATATATGATTAAGAAATGACAATGCTGTACTTGTCAAAATGTTTTTAGTAGGGAGTACCACTAATCATTTTTTCAATATTGTTTATTCCTTTCGTAAGTGCCCAAGGGCAAGAGGGCATCTGAGGGCCATGTGGCTGCCACCATCAGCACTGCGGTGGGTGGGACTACCACCACCAGGTTCTGTTGGCCACAGTAAGTCAAGTTTTACTATTATTTCCTACTTTTACCTCTTCCCACTAGTAAAATTATGACCTTGTGTATGTATGCTACTAAATTTTTTCAAATCCCCTATCTAATGTTTGTTATCCATGCATTTCCCTGTTTTTTCCATATTTCCTGTTTTGGCAGGTGAGACTCTGCTGTCTGTAGCTTTTTTTCTACTCTCTTTTTTAGTAAGCTTTCGCTCCGATGTACCCCCAGTGTTGTCTTATGTATATGGTTTACTAGCAGTTTCCATGACAGTGCAGCATGGCAGGAAAGGAATGAGATCCCATTACCAACCAATACCCTATGTCATTCATTGACCAATCCCTTCAGCCCCTTCATTGTGTTTCACTCTCATCCTTTCATAGCCTTATTCCTCCATTAGGAAAAAAAGGTTTGGTTGACTTGACTACCTGACTTTTTTAACATGCTGTCAAACAACAAACCTCCCAAAGTGATAGTTTTGATAGAAGATACTGCTAACCGAACTGTAGTGAGGTATTGCTGTTGTGCTTTGTGCACAATAATTACTTAGTTGGCTAATCTGATATCTAAAATGGGCGCATTATGCATTTTTTCCAGGTGGACAGACCATCACTGCCACAGCAAGAGCCAGCAGTCAGCCAGGGATGGAGGAAACCCAGGCGATCAAAGTGGGAGCAGTCCCTTCGGTGGCAGGGACAAATTGTAAATCACCTTTCTTTTTTATTGACAATCCTGTATATGTTAAGCGAGGATGATATCTCACTTCCCTGCCCATTGCATTTCACCACATAAAACTGAAGCATGGTTTAATTCGGCATGCATTGTAGGCCATGAAATGTGCATCTGCTTCAGTTAACATCATTGCATTACGGAATTTGGAAAGCCCAGTCGGTCACCTAAAACTAGTACTTCACTTCATCATTCTTTCCGTCCAAGCCTACCAAAAAATTTAAGTTTCATCTTGACATGTGCCACATTTTTCTGCCCTAGTGGCCTATATTTCATGGCTTCCATGACGAATTTACACCTGTTCCAATTGGTTCCTTCCATCAAGTCATCATTCGTCAACCAATGTGACTAAGCAAAAGCGTGGCACATGATCAGTAACTCCCAACCATTCCATAGCTAAACCTCTACCTAGCTTAACAGCTCTAACTTACCTTACTGTGGAGTAACTTTCCTTACTGCCATTTGAAGGTATTTGTTGAAAATAATTTGTGGTGGAGGCCAGGGTGTAATGTGGGACTAAATGCCTGATTTACAGTTTGGCAAATGGGATACTATGTGACAAACATGCCAAATAAAATATATCCCTTTCGTTGTACTACAGTGCATTGTTTATAATCTGTGCACTGTCTACTTATGGCGGACAGGATATCCTTTTTATGTCACGTGTCATGGTTTATCAAATCTGCCCCTAAGTTTGGATACAGGGTAGAATTGAAGAGGCAGTTGGAGAAGAGCAAGACCATTGGAGTTAATTATAATAAGTTAATAAACTATCATGCCATTATAGCTGCCCCAAAATCATGCTGCAGAGTAGCAGTCCCACCAGCATGCCTCAATTAATGTTACACATATACTATAGTCAAGTATACTGTTTATACCACAAGAGACTCAGCACTTAGGCCCCATAGGCACTCCAGGGAGTCGCCGTCAAAACCATGGTTCACGTCTGCTTTGAAAGCATTAAAACAGGAGTGTAAGCAATTAGAGCAAGATTGCCATAGGGAATTCTGCCCTCTGGCTAAGCACATGCTCAGACAAAAACAAAAAATGTATTATACTGCTATAGCCCATGCTAAAAGCCTCTACTATTCGGCCCGCATTGATCTTGCCAGGAACAATACCAAGGAAATTTTCTCCATCGTCCAGAGCTTCCTGGCACCCAAAGCCCAATTGAGTACTCTCCCATCCTCAGACTCCTCGTGCGAAAATCTCTCCAGCTTCTTTATGGACAAAATTCAAACTATACAGGCTTCCTTTACCCCCTGCAACAAGGTCACAGCTGCGTCCCTGCCTTCAGGGGCTCTACCTGCTAATCCCACTCACTCCCTGACTGCCTTCACTTCCATCGACCTGGCCAGCTCACTTAAAATCCTTAAGGGCTTGAAATCAGGCTCTCCTTCAGACCCTTGTGCAGCAAGACGGCAGCCGTTGCTGAGACTGTTAACCCAGAAATTAACAGACTCATTAATATGTCCCCTCAGGAGGCTCTTGTCCCGGCAGGCTGGAAGCAGACTAAGATTCTACCCTTACTGAAAAAGCCATCTCTTGATCCTCTGAGCCCAGTGAATTACCGTCCCATCTCCCTTTTGCCTAGTGTGGCAAAAGTGTGTGAAAAGGTGGTTACTAAACAGCTTACGGAGTTCATTGAAAGCTCGGGCCTTTTACATCCAGCCCAGTCGGGGTTCAGGGCTTCCTATAGCAGGAGTCAGCCCTGGTGGAAGTCTCCGAGGCCATCCGGGAGTGTCTGGACGCCGGTGGGAGGGCAGCACTGATTTTGCTTGACCTGTCGGCGGCATTCGACACTGTTCCCCACTCGCTGTTGCTCACTCGACTTGCTGAGATTGGTGTATCTGGCACTGCCTGGGGATGGCTTAAGTCCTTCTTGGAGGGTCGGACGCAACAGGTATGGCTTCCTCCATCTTCTTCATCTCCTCAGATGGTGGCTACAGGAGTCCCACAGGGGTCCTCCCTGAGCCCCTTTCTTTTTAACATTTATGTTACTCCCTTGGTTCAATTGGCGGAGGATTTGGGGGCCAAAATAATCGCCTACGCTGACGACACCCAGCTCCTGTTCACATGGGGGAAAAATGAAGGCTCCACTTCCTCCGCAAAACATTGTTTGACCACAGTTTTTCACTGGCTGGCTTCCGCACAACTTAAATGTATTGAAGAGAAGTCAGACTTTCTCCTTTATGGAAAGATTCCCCCTCAGTTCAGAGAAACGCTCTGGCCATCTGACTTTGTTATGCCAGCCTCTACGGGGAAACCCGCTAAGAATCTGGGGGTTTGGTTTGAGGAGAACCTTACGTTCGCAACTCAGATCAAGAAGCTTGCCGGGAATTGTTTTGGGCTACTTAAAACCCTCAGGACATTTCTTCCACTTCTCCCGAGGGCTGCTAAAGAAACGGTCACACGAGCCCTTATCCTGTCCTGGTTGGATTATGCCAATGCCCTGTATGCTGGCATCGCTGGCTATCTGCTTAATAAACTACAAGTAGTTCAAAATTAACCCTGGGCGTAGTTCGCGTAGTCGCGCTACGCGAAGCTACGCGAAGACGTTGGAGCGCTACGCAAGCTACGCGTAGCTTCGCGAGCATGCGTAGCTGCTTGGCGCGCCCGTTCGCGATGCGTTTTTCTTGCTCGGGAACGCGTTGTTCGTGTTCGGGACGCTGTTTGCGTGCTCGGGGGCGCGAACTTACCCATGCGGTCGCCTATGGGCGCGGCCATTTTGTTTTTCACTTGTCCCGCCCGTTCGCGATCCCTTATTTCCTGTTCCGGGTCGCGTATAGCGTGCTCGCGATGCGCATTCCATGTTCGGGAACGCGTTGTACGTGTTCGCGACGTTTTTGCATGCTCGGGGAGAAATATCGCGCAAACTTACCCATGCGGTCGCGATGGGCGCGGCCATCTTGTTTTACCACTCTATGCTATGGTTCTGGGCCTGCTTTTCTATCCTCCCTCAATCTTTGCAATCCTTAGTTTTTTACACTGTTTTTCAATTTTTCTTTATTTCTTACCTATCTCTCTCTCTGCCTAAGTCTATATTTTGCATTTTTTCTACTTTTTACTGTGTTTTTTACTTTTCAACTGTTTTATATAACTTTCTTCTTTAAGCTCCTACTTCTTCCCCTAACTTTATTTTTCCCTTCTAACTTTTCTTTTTCACCTCCTCCCACCCCAGAACCATGGCGAAGGGTAGCAGCAGCGGCTCAAAGGGCAAGGCGCGTGCGCCCAATCGCCGCCTGCCTTGCGGCAGACTGCGCCCTGCAGGGGTGCAAGCCCGCCAGCTGTTTACGGAGGAGGAGGTGGCCACCCTTGTTTTTTATTCAGCGCCACCTCCCCTTGACCTTGGCAGCAGGCGGCAGGCCAGGCTCCGGTTACCCGACCCAGGAGCGTCACCGCCGGTGGGCGAAGGTGCGTCGGGCAGTGTTTTGCTGCTCCGCGGTCCGGCGCACCCATAACCAGCTGGCCCACCGGTGGTCAGACATTCTTGACCGGGAGCAGGACCTGTTGGACCTGCTAGGTGTCGAGGTCGTGGGGCTTGGTGAGTAGCCAATATATATAGTAGTATAAGTATTGTGATTTGTGTATACATTTTTACAAATAACAAGAATAATGCTGCTTACATTGCAGGTAAATTACGTTTCAAAATCTTCTGTGATTGTAGGACACAGGTGCTGGGCGGTACTCTTACTTTTTGCAACTTTGCGCTCGCTTGTCATTATTATGTAAGAGTTTACTTTAGAGAACTTCAGTTAGGTAATGCTATTGCTAGAGAGACTGTAGTCCTTCCTTTGTCCTCCTGTCAAATAGTGGTGGATGGATTTGATACTAGGTTTAGTTACTATTAGTTGATAATTTTTGAGCGGTCTGCATGACGCATCCTCTGTCACTGAGTGCTGCTTACCCCAGTCCTTAGTAGAACCTTTTGTAGTTTGTTTAGTGAGTGGTAGTGGTAAGCTTAGCTTAGCAGTGTCAGTCAGCTGCAGAACATCAGACGCAACCAACCAACAATTTGGTGTATGCATTATGCACTGACTTTATGCATGTGTCCTCCTTCTCATCTATGCATTTTTGATGGAAAAAAAAATGGAAATGCAGGCTTAATGAACAATTGGCCCGCCTGGAATAGGTGGGCTAGGTCAGAGTGGTACTTAGGCTTAGTTAGTGTTCTGGATTTTATTTGAATCCATCAGAATGGAACACTGAATTAGTGTTCCCAAATAAGTAGACTGTCCGTGAATCCCGCAAGCCAGTAGTCGATCGGATTAGATAGGTCAATTTTATTGCAATTTTTGTTTCCTAAAACGTTTTTTTGAGCATTTTTTTTAGATAATTTATTTGTTTCACAGCAATCATTAATGTTTGTGTCTTTCTTTTTCTTTATTATATCTTACATGATCACTGATCTGCAGCACCCAGGGGCAAGAAGACGGGGTCTGAGTCGGCGGGACAACCACCAGAGGACCGCTCCTCTACCGAGGGCCCTGCTGCTGGTCCCAGTAAGTCCTCCAGTGGTTATATTAACAATTATATTGCCCTAACTTTTACTGGACCTTATTTTTTCAGAACTATTAATTCTGGCTCCACTCCCTAATTATATTTTTTACAAAAGATTCTTTGATCTTGACTTGACTATCTATTTCTAAATTCTGGTTATCCCTGCCTCTAAGTTCTAACTGCCTCTGCTATGAATGTCTGTACTCTGTACTACTACTATTAGTCTGTCGCTAAGCTTGCCCAGTTTGCATTGCCACTCTTTATTGTACGGTTTTGAATAAAACTCAGATTGACCAATACTAATAGCTCAAGCCACTGAGTCCAGTCCTTTCGGTTGTCCTCTTCTAGGCTTCTTAATCTTGAGGCTTTGACAATTACCACAAACAAAATGCACAACCAGATATTTGACTATTTTTGATAGGATATAGTACATACTACTTGGATTCTGCACAGCCCCATGCAGAACTATGCACAATGAAATAGGATGTTGGTGATGCGAGTTTGGAACTTGGACGTTCCTCACACCTCAGTCAGAAGTGAACCCACAATCCCCTGAACGACTAGCTAGTGTCTCATTAGGTCCCCGAACCCCCACCCGAAGATACCCAATGATTATGATTCCACAACCCAGAACATAACACCCTTTCGCTCACTCACTCGTGTAAGTCCACCACCACCACCACACCAAATACCACAGAGTCTATGTGTAAGTTCAAAGGTTTATTTTCAAATAACAACCTCTGTATGTTGTTGTTCTATAAAATTCAGTGTACTCCAGCCAGCTCCAACAGCAAAATGCATAAGATTAAAACAATAAAAATTGTTGCAACAAGTGCATGATGATATAAGACAAAAGATCTGTGTGAATTCTGGGCGACTCCTCACCGTAGAACGTTAGAATTACTGGTTACATGCATCATTCATAAGCTCTGCAAATCTCTGGTTCGTAGAAGGGAATCCTCTGCCTGAGAAAAATGGTGCGTGTTAATGCAAGCATTTGTCAGTCCTGCCAAAAAACTGTAACATGTTACCTATGGCTAAGTAATACGGACTAACCGAACTCCATAACAAAGTGGCTTGTTTTTCGACCTCTTGTACGCAACGCTCAGACAGTAGCTGTATGTGCTCATGTGGGCTCAAAAGGCGTCTTACTGTTACTGCACAACAAGCTGTGAGGTAACATGCGCAAAAGACATGAAGCGAAAAATGGTTGCATGGCTCAGGCTAACTTTGCAAAGAGTAGAGTATAGTATAATAATGACCCTAGGGACCATAATAACACTACTAGTGTCTGTCTACTGACTGTACTCTAGTACCCGATTTGGACTATTGAATGTGATTTATAATAATAATATGTATGTATTAACTTTTTTTCAATCTTGCTAGTGAAAAAGAATAAATAGGGGGAGGTGTACAGGCATCTAAAAATGTGTCATGTTTTTCTAGGCGTACTACCGACCACCAGTGCCGGTGGGGCCAGCGGCGATGGCGTTGCGGCCATTCCGGAGGGGCAGGAGATGCAGCACCTGCAGGAGATACAGGGGTGAGCCAGCAGCAGTGGCGGGCGGTGGTAAGTTATATTCATGACTTATTGACATTGCACTAGCTGGAAGGGTGTGTGGAGTGGACTTCACTCACTGTACTGTTGTTGAGACTTATTAGGTATGAAGTTGTAGTGAACATTATACAACGGTTAATAAAGAAGACACCCTTTACTTAGCATGAGCAATGCAGTAGCAATAGCATTACCAGCGTGACTTCATTAACCAATGGCCTCTTATATCTGACTCCAACTCAGCTGTGAAAGTTTTATGGAGGAGACTAAAAGTCAGATCAGATGACCTTGATGGATGTGTTGAAGAAAAAGGGAAAGAAGGGTGGAAGGAGGAAGGGCGGGCGAGATTTAATATGACGACTGGCAGAGAAGGATACGTTGGAAGGATGGATAGGTGGCTGATAGGAATCAGATGCATGTGTTGTTGAAGGATGGGTGGGAGGTGAAAGAAGAATGGATGCCTGCCTGGGTGGGCGACACAGTATGGGTGGATACTGTGGATAGCAAGAATCATCAGCGGTGTTTGGGTGAAACTCAAAGCCAAGGCAAGCAATGGAGTGAGTGGACGCATGCGTTGTTGTTGGTGAAACAAAGTAACGTTTGTGGAGAGATTAAGAAGAATGATTGACATTTACTTAGAATGGATGGATGCCTGTATGTATTCATCATAGACAGCATAGGTGGAGACTGTCACGGGATGCACAGTTTTAGGGAATGTTAAAGAAACCGCGCCAGCGTAGCAAAGCCGATGTGGGGAGGGGCAGGGTGGGGGTAGTAGTAAACAATGTATTACGCGGGCAAATACAGGTAACTTTACTGTAACATACAAATAAATAAAGTGAATTTCATTGTGCGCACTGCACCGCCAAATGCGATGCAGTGTGCACAACAAAATTAGTTTCATTTATTTATATGTTTACTTACCTGCAATTGGCCGTAATCCATAGTTTACTACCCCCATCCTGCCCCTACCCACGTCACCGCCCGGCCGAACTCCCGAGTCCCACCACCGACCGCTACTGACCTTATGTCGTTGTCCCATATAAAAGCAACGATCATTGGATCAGATATATAATCTGCCTTTTTGTAGTAGCCAAGGCACTGTGAAATTGAGCAATTGCCCTCCATGTAACAGAGAGAGTATGGCCAGTGCCACCCGTAATAGAAAAATACGAGCTTCCCCACCTGCAAACAGTAGTAAATCAAACTAATGTGACTCTGCGTCATGACTCGTATGTTTGTCTTGGGTTCAAGCATAGATGACCGAGCTGGCAATGCCGGCTACAACCAGGTTATGTCATTTCGCTAAACTAGAGATAAGAAGAACACTGGTGTACTGTGTACTGGTTGGAGTCCATAGTGCTAGTATAATGCCTGAAACTCCCACAAATGTTAGAGGCCGAGGAAGTGGGAGGATAGATAGATTATTACCACAAATGTTATGTACTGTGCTTCTTGCTAGTGCTACTGTGCCATTATGTGTTGAATTAATTTTGTGTTACTGTTTAGGTAAGAGTACTGGTTACAACAATATTTTTTTCTTTCTTTTCCCAAGACAAACCATCGTGGAAGGAGTTGGCAGTCAGGGCCCGGCGCCGGAAACTGGAGGCCATATGCCAGGAGTACCGGCGGCTGGTGGCTCAGGCGGAGGAGGAGGAGGAGGCGGCAGCAGCTGCAGCCTCGTCCGATGCCCCGGGCCCCAGCCAGGCCCCAACTCCAGCGGTACGGCGCTGCGGTCTGGTAGCCGCCCGCCGCAATTCACTAGCAGCCAGCACTGCTGTCCCCATTGTGGATGCCACTGCAGGGCATTCCGCAGGAAGATTCTCCTCCGGATGGCACGGCAAGAGGAGCAAATGGAGGAGCGGGTGAAAATCCTGGTGGACAAACACCTCAAAGCCCGCCGATTATAACATCGAGGACCCTGTTGCTTTGCCCCTTTTTATTCCTTGTTTTGGTGGGTGGGAATTGGGCGTTGGGGTTTCGGGACATTCTTTGGACTTTTTCGTTTTGGACATTGGTTGGGGTTAGGGAGAGGGGTGGGTCAGGTGTGGGATAGTTTATTTTTGTTAGGGTAATAAATTATATTTATACTTAAACATACAATGTTAATGTTTTGTGGGGGTTACTGTTTTACGAATTAATGTCACATTGGTTTCCTTGCTGCTGCAGGGCCGCAGCCAGTGTTTGATTTAAATAATCTGCCGATGATGTATAACAAACAGATAGATGCGGTACCCCTCACTGAGTTATTTGTCCTACTAGTATTCTACCTCCCACCAAACTTATCTTACCTGTGATTGATGATGACTACGTTCGGCACAGCGATGGCTGCATGGTTTCCATAGAGAATGTAGAAGATGCCATGGTTGTGGTGGTAGTAGTAGAGTAGACACTGGCAGTAGCATTTGCTAAAAAAATAAAAGAGACAGTCACTTGCGTGAGAGCGACTGTGGGAGGAGTAGTCGAACGAAGTAAAATACAGTACAGAAGACGACTGCCAAACAAACAATATTGCAGTTGCAACTGCTAAAGTCAAATTAAACATAATGGTGGCGGGGACAGCCTAGTACAAGAAGTTATAAACTGTAGTTGTGCTGTCGAGTGAGTCACTTAACTTAACACAATCGTAATTCGTAACCTTTACTGCTGTGTGGTAGGAGTTTGATGATTAATCCAATCAATGACGGCAATTAATTATGATGTACTACTATTAGCCGGTGACGGCTTGCACATAGACTGAGCATGGGTGGGCAAGCAGAAGAAGCTCCTCGCCCTGCCTTGCAATGGAATTAGTGTTGCTTTCACCACATCTGCCCCAGCAAGCGTGTGATCAATTGGTGTACATTTTATGTAGTCACATCACACCTCAATATAAATCACAGCCCGGGGGAAGAGGGTTAGGGTTTGATGAATGGATGGGAAGGGGGTTTGGGGAAAGGTTTGAAAATGAAAAACAGTACGCATGGACAACAAAAGCAAAGCGCAATCTTGGCAGACGACCATGATCTTATCCAAAAAATCTATAAAGGGAGAAAAGGGAAATGCATGCGTTAATGATGATGAAGATTAGATAACTTGATGGTTAATGAGTAGTACTTAATAACTCCTACTAGACAATTAGACAGTACAGGGCACCAGTATATTCTATGCAATTTGCCTTGCCTGTAATATGCCCTCAGAGACCCAAATTCCATGTTGTACTGGGCTTACTTGTAAAGATAGCAAAGACAATTAAAAAACATTTGTAGGGATCAATTAGCAAACAAACACACAACACACAGTCCTAATGATTGCAGAGAAAAAAGGATTCAAATTAATTAAAAGATGAATGATGAATGATACTAAAGTTACTGTATTATCATGCTAAAATTGTGGAGTTGAATCTCGTCCTTCCTCTTGGTCCTATCTTCCATGGACGCTCCGCACATCAATCTTGGTGGCCTTCCTGATGCCGATTGGTAAGGTAAATGTGAGTTGTGTCTCCCAGTATAGGAAGCACAGGGTAAAGGCCGGCCTGTAACGTCTAGATGGAAAAACAAAAGGGGTATTGAGAAATCAATGAATAAAAAAAAACATCATTTACGGTGGAGTCCAAGAAGAGAAGAGAGAACACTTTCAGAGTGAGGCGGCTTGGATATATATTGTGTAGATTCTGTTTACAGCATTAAGCTACAACAACAACAGGACAGAACAGGCCCACCACAGCACCAGCCCGTGACCCAACCTCCATTTACCTTAATTTTTGACATAGCCAGACAAAAGGCATACACAGCAACTTAGCATTTTCCTAATTAAGTGACAAAATCAATGCGCCGCTGTCAGTCATCACTACACTCGACTACACCACTACATGGACATGTAGGTCTGCTGTGTTTACTACTTTCTTGTTGAATTGTTGTGTTTATGTTTACCTTATGCCACTTCATGAAATGCAGTTATTCCTTGAATCATCTCCGATCCAACTGAATGACTGCGCGCAAAAAGATAGTATGGTCATCATCATGGTGTGGTACGTGTTGTCCAACTACAACTCAGTCTGTAGTGACTCCGATTAAGTCCATATTCCATATTAAAAAATTGCAACAGATATTGGCCTGCACCTGCAGTAGTAGGAGTACAATTTGGTTATTAAACAACAAGAAGGGAAACATTGACTGTCACTGACTTACTTGAGTCACTTTGTAGATTAACTAGTAGAGTAGAGTTCGACTTCATGCACAACATCAACAACAAACAACAGCAATCGCTCAGAGTCTGCAAGCATCCAATGCATTCCATCATTACCTGTCTTGCTCTTCTCTTTGGCTGTCAGATCATCAGATGCCTAGTTCTGACATTTTTTTTTTTTTTTTTCCGGGGCAGTGGCCTCATCATTACTCCAGTCCACATTCATTTTGAGTGTTAGGCGCTGTTTCGGTTTTCGTCTTATTCATCTGTGGCACTTTGTCACAGTTTAAGTTGCTTCCCATGGTCAGCACTGTGATGATGGGCCGTGGCCTGTGTAGCGCTCATTGCTGGTCATTTGAGTTTGCACAAATGTCAGAAAGTTTCTTCGAAGAGTCTCTTGTCTTTCTCTGCCAAGTACCTTCTGTCCTGACAGTGAGGACCTTTGGATGCCTGCTGAGGCTGTAGCCTTCGGACACTGATGAGTTTCGGCTCGAAAACAAAACGGAGGATAGCTATAGTAGTCACGTTTCACTTCTAATGGAGGCGGGACTGGTAAAGGCAACATTTCTTGTACTAATGTCTGGCTTGATGGAAATGTACTTGTGCGAGACAGGAAGATGAAGCAGGACTCTGAAGAGTGGACAGTTAAATGCACAGACGTGCAACTCCAATAGGAAATAAAAGAGAAGACGGTGGTGATGGTTTTGTTGTGATTTGATTTGAACCAGAAAGACAGATACACAGACACATAAAGGAAGGAAGAAAGCAACAATTTGAAAGCCTAGTTGTCAGGGAAGAGGAGCTCGTCCTCAAACTCTGGTGGTTCGGACAGAAGTAGGTCCTGTAACGCACTATTTACGTCATCCAAGTCGCTCTCCTCTTCCTGCTGTGATTCACGTATTTTGTAATCCGGTGGTATAAAGTGCTGATTCATTTTGATCATGGTTAACCTCTCCACGCTTTGGGCCGAGAGACTGGTCCTTTTCGAAGTTACAATGGCACCAGCAGCACTGAAAACACGCTCAGAAGAGACACTTGCGATAGGGAAGCCAGATACTTTATCGCCAGCCTGCTGAGCACTGTCCATTGGCTTCTTTTCCCATACCAATACACCAATGGGTTTCGATCCATGAAGACCTCTGTTGGGTCATCCAGATAGGCCTGGACCATCCGCTCAATGTTCAGGGGTGCTCCGATGTGCTCGGCCTGTTTTGCCTTTGCATCAGCACTGGACTTACCATACCCCTGCTGTAGAAACCAATCAGTTGCACATTGTGCTGTGGATGATCCTGTTCTTGATGTTATTGTTGGTGTAGGTGACTGCTGGGAGGCAAATGCACTGCCCTCAGGCTCGAAGTAGAACTTGACTCTGGATGCCCTGTAGTACTGGTTATGGCCTGGGGTGGGGGCCTGTAATTAACAGCCGTTCGCTTTCGAAAATAATGGCTTCCTTAGCTATCAATGTTTTGTAGTTGGCAACATCCACTTCCGAAAAGGAATTACTGCCTTGCTGTTCAGAAATACTTTGTACCGTGGATCCAAAATTGTGGCACTAATGTAATGTGGTTGTGACAACATTTTATTTTTAATCCTTGTATTTTCCGATAAGCGAGCGGCTAAGGTCTCAGCCAAATGATATGCGTCTTGTTTGTCATCCACACCTGCGTACGTTTCAGACACATCCTTCAGCTGTTGCTCTAGCATGTGCAACAATGGGATAGCTTGGCCCATAGTACAGTCCTCCCTGCTGACTTCACGTGTGAAGATCTCAAAAGGAAGTAGCATCTCAGTCAGGCATTTAATGAGGTCCCATTGAGCCATCTCAACGGTCATGCCTCTCACAGTAGGTTCCCTAATCTTTGCATGACATAAGCATTGAGTGGTATGTACAGTTCAAACAGACGATCAAGCATGTAATAAGTTGAGTTCCAACGTGTTGGCACCTCCTGGATGAGCGCTTTGACTGGCATATTATGCTCACGTTGAATGACCCTCAGCTGCGTCCGGGCTTTAAAAGAATGGCTGAAATGTGTGCATATTCTTCTGCAGGTGATCAGTAAGTTGCTGACTTTTGATTCATTTTCCAAAAAGTCTTGAACAACAATGTTAATGCAGTGTGCCATACACGGGACCCTGAAATAGCCACCATTGCGCATGGCCAAAACTACATTACTGCCGTTGTCCGTGGCAACAAAACCAATCGTAAGCCCTCTTGGGCACAGCCACTCAAAGACCTTGGTGTTAAACTCTTCCAAAATGTTTGCAGCAGTATGAGATTTCTCCATGGCAAACATGGCTACAGTTGCATGTTTGCGAGTGGCATGAAAAATCTCTGCAGTATCAACACCAGCAGATACCTGTTCTCTAACCCCGCAAAACTGATCCAGTGTGCAGTGATGCACATGTAATCTGTGGCTTGGCAACTGGTCCACATGTCTGTAGTCAGGTGGATACTGTGAACAGCACTCTGCTTCAAGGCCTTTCCTAGCAATTCCAGCACGTCGTGATGTAGTGCTGGAACTGCAACTCTGGCAAAATAGTAGCGGCTGGGAACATGCCATTTTGGGCAGATGGTTGACACAAATTCCACAAAACCCAACCCTTCAACAAAAGAAAAAGGGAGAAGGTCCAGTGCTAACATTTTAGCCAGCTTCGCATTGTACAAACGTGCTATTGGGTGGTTGCGTTCGTACTGCCCCTCACCCCCAAACATGCTGATAATGGTAGGCTGCATGGTTTTCCTTTCTCTTAGGCTCAACGCACTTTTTGGTAGTGCGGACCTGGTACTTCTTGGTGTCTCCGGCTGACTCTTACTCTTGTGCCACTGAGATGTTGCTGAAGATGTGTGCAACGTTAAGACTGCACTGCTGGGGTCAGGGACACCTTGTGTACCACTACCAGAGAGAATGTCTCCCTGTCCTTCCTCTTCCACCGTGATCGGATCTTCTTCTTCTACTCCTTTATCCCCACCAACACCAATGGTTGCAGTTTTTTTATGGCGCGAAGGTGGTCCTCTCAGCTGATCAAGTGGTGTTTTTCAGATGGGTCATTTGGCCTCCGGTACCATAGTTTGTACCAAGCTTACCACGACTAACAGAGGTATTACAAATGGAGCATATAGCAATGTTCTCCTCCTTTTCGCTAACCGTAAAGAAGTCCCAAACTGGGGAGCTTAACTTTGGCCTCCTGCTGGAGGTGCCACTTCCAATGCCGGATGATCTGTAGGGTGTGTGTTGAATTTGACTCTGTGCTGCTGTACCACTACCTACTCCTACAGAGGTGGTGGTTGTGCTGGATGTAGGTCGCTGCCGGGCCTTTGCTAATGCAAATATGGAAGCTGTAGGTCGTGTTGGTGTTACCTGTGGAGGTATGCGTGCTACATCCCTCGCAGCGATTTTGGATAGAGTAAGAATGTTGGTCTCCATCTCCTCGGGGCCGGGAGTGATGTTCGTGATGACTGGCTCGTCGTCATCATCATCATCATCTTGCTGTTCTGCATCGACCTCCATAAGTGTAAGGCTTTCTGGAACCTTCCTTTTCCCTAGCTTGGTCTTGGAACGTGGCTCCCTCTCAGACTCAGTTTGTGGCTTCCAAGTGGCATCTAGATCATCAGAAGGGGGCTTGGCGAAGAACTTGATGGACTACCCCTCCTTTTCCTTGCTGGGGATTTGGAAGACAATGGATCTTCTGAATGAGTGGCTTCTTCTTCTACCTCTGCATGAGGCTCAATTTCCTGAACTGCCCCTACTTCAGGAGGAACAACAACTACTATTGCGGGCGGTGGTTGCGGCTGTTGTTGTTGACCACTTATCTGCTGTGTTTCCTCCTGCGTTGATTGGGTACTACTTTGAGATAGCGATAAGTTTATCTCCGGCTCAGCATCACTGCTTTCCACCATTAGGCTGGCTACCTCTTCCCCACTCATGTGCTTGGGCCTGGGTTGGTGGGTTGGGTCCACTGATGCGGAGGTGCTGCCCCCAGCTTGCCCCCGGACACCGCTGCTGCAGGCGCAATTTTTTTCCCCAAAAAGGTATTGGCCGGCACACCAGACTTCAGTGTCACTTGCTTCTTCTGTTCCTTCTTCTTCTCAATAGCAACTTTCTTGGTACTGGAGGACCTGGTACCTGCTTTCTTTGGGCCCATCTTCTTCAGATGTCAGCAGCACTCAGTTGCAGAGATGTCTGGTCAGGTCACACGTCACGTTGTGTTGTGTGTACAGCAGCAGGATATCTGTCTGGAAGTGCAACAGGCAATGATGAGAGACACACCTCCTCCTCAGTCTTTGTGCACCTAAAAGCAAAAAAGCCAGAACATCAGTCAAACATAGCACAAATCAAACAAATAGAATATAGAACTTAGTGTGTGGTGGCCTCAATTATTACATTTCAGAAACTCTGTGAACAACAACACACAGTGTAGCCATTTATGAGACGTTGACAACAAGGCCAGGGCTTTCCTGGCTACTGTGTAGTGCTAGTGTACACTCTGGAAGAATAAGAATAGTAAAGAACAAAAACTAAAATGTACTGGAGCATGTTTGGCCTAAATTTGTGCATCACGTGGGATGTATTATATAGCAGCATCAGGGAGCTGCAGCTGGCAATGGGGATGGATTTGGAAGCAGTAAGACAAGAGGAACAATGGAAAGACACGCAGGCCTATGTGGCAAAAACAGCACACTAATAACTACCACAACAAAATGGCCTCCAGAAACATGGTGACTCACAGGCACAAGGCACGGCAAACAATGAACTCAAGCAGGCCTATATATGGGCAGACAAAGGATGCCTTATAAAACACACACAGCTTTAATGCAAAAACTAAAATCCACATGGCTAAAAACACTTTGGAAAGTTAGACAACCACTACAACAACACAATTATAATTACACAGTACACACGCAAAAAAGGCATTTATTTAACACACCCAAAAAGTGAAATAGTCAGACCCTCCAAAAAAAACCACATTTCGCAATTCAATTGAATCAATTCAATGCCATCCATGGCCTAAATGATGTCAAAATTCCACAGACTACACAGAAACAGTTTTATGCACCCATGGTGACTACCTCTGGGCCTACTGGCATACTGGGCCGCAAGCTTGGAGGCCTATGGCAAAAGCACATAGGCTGGTTTAACAAAATGGCCGCCGCCCACATGGCCAGGCCACCAAAAATAACAAAAAAGTGAAGACAAAGGACAGGACCATGCAGTTGGAGACTCTGGGCAACTTGCTACCTCTTGGAAAAAATTGTAAAACAAAAAAAAATGACTCCTTGCTCACCAAACTACATCTAAATGACAACCTGAGGAGTTTTTGTGCAAAATGAACTAAATCAACATTTTCGAGAAGGTTTAATGATGCTCGAGAGATATTGTTCGCCAGATTGTAAATTCTGCGTGTTCGGCATCGCGAGCGTCACAAAATATCGTTATCGCGCGCGCAACGTACATTGAGCGCGCGAAGAAGATAAAAAGTGTAAGTCCGCGTTGTCGCGCAGTGCGGACTTGCCCAAAGTCCGCGAGCTGAACGCCCAGGGTTACCTACTGGCTGAAAAGGCCTATTTATTTAACAAACACCCAAAAAAATAAAATACGCCCCAAAAGCCACATTTTGCAAATCAATCCAATGCCATCCATGGCCTAAATTATGTTACAATTCAACAGACAACACAGAAACAGTTTTTATGCACCCATGAGGATGACTACCTCCGGGCCTACTGGCACACTAGGCCGCAAGCTTGGAGGCCTATGGCAAAAGCACAGTGGCTGTTCACACAAAATGGCCGCCAACACATGGCCAGGCCACCCAGAACAACAAGAAAAGGAACACAAGACAGACAATGCAGGCCTATGGCAAAAGCACAATGCCTGGCTTTACAAAATGGCCGCCACCCACATGGCCAGGCCACCCAAAATAACAAAAAAGTGAAGACAAAGGACAGGACCAGGCAGTTGGAGACTCTGGGCAACTTGCTACCTCTTGGAAAAAATTGTAAAACAAAAAAAAATGACTCCTTGCTCACCAAACTACATCTAAATGACAACCTGAGGAGTTTTTGTGCAAAATGAACTAAATCAACATTTTCGAGAAGGTTTAATGATGCTCGAGAGATATTGTTCGCCAGATTGTAAATTCTGCGTGTTCGGCATCGCGATCGTCACAAAATGTCGTTATCGCGCGGCAACGTACATTGAGCGCGCGAAGAAGATAAAAAGTGTAAGTCCGCGTTGTCGCGCAGTGCGGACTTGCCCAAAGTCCGCGAGCTGAACGCCCAGGGTTACCTACTGGCTGAAAAGGCCTATTTATTTAACAAACACCCAAAAAAATAAAATACGCCCCAAAAGCCACATTTTGCAAATCAATCCAATGCCATCCATGGCCTAAATTATGTTACAATTCAACAGACAACACAGAAACAGTTTTTATGCACCCATGAGGATGACTACCTCCGGGCCTACTGGCACACTAGGCCGCAAGCTTGGAGGCCTATGGCAAAAGCACAGTGGCTGTTCACACAAAATGGCCGCCAACACATGGCCAGGCCACCCAGAACAACAATAAAAGGAACACAAGACAGACAATGCAGGCCTATGGCAAAAGCACAATGCCTGGCTTTACAAAATGGCTGCCACCCACATGGCCAGGCCACCCAAAATAACAAAAAAGTGAAGACAAAGGACAGGACCAGGCAGTTGGAGACTCTGGGCAACTTGCTACCTCTTGGAAAAAATTGTAAAACAAAAAAAAATGACTCCTTGATCACCAAACTACATCTAAATGACAACCTGAGGAGTTTTTTGTGCAAAAAGAACTAAATCAACATTTTCGAGAAGGTTTAATGATGCTCGAGAGATATTGTTCGCCAGATTGTAAATTCTGCGTGTTCGGCATCGCGATCGTCACAAATTGTCGTTATCGCGCGCGAACACGTACATTGAGCGCGCAAAGAAGATAAAAGTGTAAGTCCGCGTTGTCGCGCAGTGCGGACTTGCCCAAAGTCCGCGAGCTGAACGCCCAGGGTTACCTACTGGCTGAAAAGGCCTATTTATTTAACAAACACCCAAAAATATAAAATACCACCCCAAAACCCACATTTTGCAAATCAATCCAATGCCATCCATGGATGCCCGGCCTACACGATGTTTAAACTTTAAATTCAACAGACACCACAGAAACATGCACCCATGGGTACCTCTGGCTCTAGTCCGGGCCTACTGGCTGAAATTCCAATCAAAGAAAAACAACTAGGCCCCTGCCGAAACTACAGGCCACAACAATACATTTTAAAAACTATGGAAATCCCACAAAAAATGTAGGTACAAACAAGCCCCAATCAAACAAACAAGTACACCAATTCTCCAACTTACTTGTAAAATCTCAAATCCAAGAGTCCTCAAATCCAATCCAATGATATGATGCAGCAGACAGACACAAAAAGTGATCCTTCCAGCTCCAAATCCAAATGAAAGTGAACAGCACATGGACAAAGCACTGGGAGGAGCCTGCTGGACAGGAACAGGAAGTTTGAGAATCAGGGCACTTCCTTCCTCTTGGAAAAAAGAAAAAGGACTCCTTGCTCACCAAACTACATCTCTAAATGACAACCTGAGGAGTTTTTTGTGCAAAATGAACTAATTCATCATTTTCGAGAAGGTTTTATGATGCTCGAGATATATTCTTCGCCAGATTGTAGTTTCTTCGTGTTCGGGATCGCGATCTTACCAACACTGCCGCCGGAAGTCAGATCGCGCGTCCGAATGACGTGTTCGCGTTCGCACACTCTCGCGGGATCGTGCGGCCGGATTCCAAATCTCGTGGCGCCCGCAAACGGATAGGAAGTCGCGTCGGCGAACGCAGAATCACGGTAGGTTGTTACCGCGCGCGCGAGAACGTATATTGAGCGCGCGAAGAAGAAAAACAGCTACGCTACGCCGCAAATTGCGTAGTGCACGGTAACTTCGCGTTCTACGCGAATCGCGAAGTTACCGAAACTTCGCAAATTCCGCGAGCGTAGCGTAGTTCACCGCCCAGGGTTATTCAAAATGCTGCGGCCAGGCTTCTCCTGAATATCCCTACTAGAAGCAGCGTACTTCATTGGCTGCCTGTATCAGAACGGGTTAATTTTAAATCTTTAGTCATAGCACATCGTGCCCTTCATGCTTCAGGCCCAATTTACCTATGAAAGCGGTTCCCCTTCTATACTTCTTCGAGACAATTGCGCTCCACTTCTCAACTCCTGGCTCAGGTCCCCGGTTTCAAATGGCAGAGGATGGGTGGCAGCTCCCTTGCCTTGAAAGCGGCTCTGGCCTGGAATGCACTGCGTCTTGCTCTCGGTAGCATTCAGGAACCCACTCTTTTCAGGAAAAACTTGAAAACATTCCTCTTTGTCTAAATGGGCTCTCCCTACTTCTCAAGGTTTGCGCCGTGACACTCTTCGCAGTATCTGTGCGCGCTATAAATATAAATAACATAACATGACATAACATAACATAACTTAGAATATCACAAAAGTATATACAAACATGAGTGTAAATCATCAAAAAAGTGCACGAGTGTGGGAGATCAGTCACTGTAACCTCCCATACAGGGTACTATTGGTCATGGTTGTGCATATATTCAAATTGAGATATACTACTGGTGTTTTGAAATTTATCTTGAAATGTTATTCACACGATGCCAAATGAATGATGTATGAAATTAAGTGATCTGTTTCTTGCAGTGCTCTTTGTAAAAATAACTGTTTTGTCAGTGTATGTGTTTAATATATATATGATGGTTTTAAATTTTGTACATATAGTATGTGTTTTGTAGCCCTGAAGAAGTCCCTAGAGGGACGAAATGTGTTGGCTATGGCTACAGTCAAAAGACATTTTAAAGAAGAGCATGAATATATAAATCTTTCAAATCATTTGGACGAGTTTTCGCATTGTGTGGCTCTGTGCAAATCAGTTGTCTAACATGTTTGATGATTTACACTCATGTTTTCATATAATTTTGTGATATTCTGAGTGCTGGATCTCTTGTGCTATAAATGTGATGATGGATTCTGTTCTGTGGGGGAGGTTACAGTGACCGATCTCCCAGACTTGTGCATTTTTTTTTTTACTGTTTTCAACCTTATACCTATTAATGTGATAGGTGTGATAATTGTTGCCACAGTCCCTGTGTAAATCAATTGCTATAGTCAAGTATACCATTCATTGTGCGGAATATGCACATTACTAAGTTATAAACTGTAATTCTTAACTCACAAAGTGTCTGTTCAGTTTCACTATGAAATCCTTTAAACGAAAATCACTTTTAGATTATGTTGGCATTCTGGCATAATAACTTTCAGTCAGAGCTATTGCATTATGTGATGCATGTGTGGAACAAATGTGGCCCTGTGGCTAATCATATCCAAAATGCCAGTGGTCCTAGGGGACCAGCAATGTTCTGCCACTGTGCCACTTTAGTATAAACATGTGTTTGAACTGAGCATTACAATTCGTGTTTCTTTTTTTCCATTGATATAGCTACTCCTGCTGCTGGAGGTCCCCCATCCCAGCAGGAGATAGCTGCCCAGCTGTGGTGCCAGAGGCTGGAGGCTGGAGGCTGTTGCGGCTGAATACATCTGGCTGGTGGCCTTGGAGGAGGAGACGGGGGCATATGCCTTCAGTTCCTTGGGCTGCTAACCTGGGCCGCCTCCACCCCGGTCACACCAATGCTGGTACCACCTGCAGTCGGGATCCACTGTTGCCCAACAGAGCACACCACCCGCTTCCCTCCTTGTCGTCATCAACAGACCACCTCCCTCCTTGTGCCCTATTCAAGCTGGTGCTGCTGTGGCTAGGGCAGCAGAACCTGGCCCAGGACGTGGCCCGCCTAAGCTCCGAAATGGATGCCCTCAAGGCCCTTTTTTATTAAACTATTTTTTGGTGGGAGCGACTGTGTTGTTGTGGGTGGGGAGGGTGGAAACTGAGGATGGAAGTTGCGGAAAGGATCGGACTCGGGACTATTAGGTGTTTTTGCTTGGGGAGAGGGGAGGGCCTGTTGTGGGTGGAGAGGGTAGGTTTTCTTATATAAAAAAATATTATTATTTTTTACACATATCACTCGTTATCTGTCTTTTTGTCTTTGCCTGGCTAGTTAGCGTAGCATTGCAGTTTATTGACGAGAGCGAGATGAGAAGCTGTCCCCTGAAATTGTTATATATTATACTGTACATCGACTTTCCCCCTAGACTTCCCTTACCTGAAGTCCCTTGCTATGTATTTCATATTTTAGAACGTTACTTTACTTACCTCTTCCTGCAGTTCAGTATCCCCCTATACCAGAGTGGGACCTGACCAGTTCTGTTTTACTTTTTGCTTGATGAGGTTTGCAGCACTCAGCCACCTTTCAAAGCATACACTAGTTAGTTAATGCCATTGTCCTAACCTCTATAACTATTTACCACTAGAGGGGGGTATGTCAACAACATACACAAATAGCTTAATCTTACTTATTTATCTCTGTTTCCCGAGAACAACTTCAATAATACGTTCTTAACTAGTTCACTTCTTAGTTCTTACCTGAATAGATTAAGCGATGGATGCTCCCTCTGTCAATTTTCCCAAACCTAATTTCAGGGTTTCCCAAAGGGCCCACTTAATGCTGGTGGTAGTTGTGGGCTAAGTCTAAGAGGGAAGGTCTCACTCCTACCCATTCCAAATGATGCTTGCAAGGTATTTATTTATTTTTATTTGTGTTTTATATAGCGTTGGATAGAGCCAAAGGTAACAGAGCACTTTACATGTTTAGGGAATAGGTTTACAACAAGTACATGATGAGAGTCAAGTGGGAATCACAGGCGGTCATATAGAAAAATATAGGAGAACCGAGCATTAAACTCCAACTGTAAGATTATTCAGAAGGATTATCCGTCACAGCCTAATAGACTGAAGGAAAACAGAGAGTAAGTAGGTAATCCAAGACTGAAAGACCACCATGACAAAAAGTCATACAACAAACAAGATCTATCAGTAGTACTTCTAAGCAATCTGGGGAGCTAGTATTAATTTAATTCATTTAAAAAAAATTCAAACTAAACTTACAAAAACCTTGAGTCAGGATTGAGGCGAAGGCTACTGCATGTTGCATTGATTTTGTAAGCAAGTCAAGGCCTGATTCATAAAGGTAAAGTAAGTTACACTTTTGGTGATATTATTAATATTGAAATCTTATATAGCCACAGCTATCCACACAGGTTTCCCCGGCACTTTAGCGACGTCGGGTCGAACTGGACATCACCAAATCAGAACATCCAAGTGTTCAGCTTTTTTCGAAAAATGATCAATGAGGTGCATCTTCTCAGGGATTCAGGTAAATCATTCCACAGCTTGGTGCCAAGGTATGAGAAGGATCGAACTACCATACGTGCCACTTTAACTCATGGAACGGTGCACAGGAACAAGTCGCTCAAGCTGGTTCTGGAAGAGCACCCAAGGTTTCTGGCCAGTGCTGTGGGCACCAAAGCAAGGGGTTCCTTCCCAGCACCAATACCTCAGTCTTGTCACCATTGAGTTTGACCGAATTGCTGTTCATCCATGTTGAAATCAAACCCAGGCAGGAGTTTAGAGACTCTGAGTTGTGGTCCTGAGCAGCTGGCAGGGAAATGATGATTTGCGGGTCATCTGCGTACAAAAATAGAGTAAGGCCAAAGTGTGATCTTTTTAAAAAGATGTCATTCAGGACAGAGCTGTCCCTTGAAGACCCAGGTTTGACAGCCTCTCTAACAGGGTGGCATGTGACACAGTATCGAAGGCCACGCTGAGATCGAGTAAAATCAGTGTGGCTGTCTCGACCCTGTCCAGGTGCTGCCTAACGTGTTCCTTGACTCCTAGAAGGGCTGATTCAGTACTATGTCCTGCTCTGAAACCTGACTGAGAAGAATGTAAAAACATTTGGGACTCCACAAAGGTGGAGAATTTACTGTTATCATGCTTCTCCAAAATTTTAAATAGGATGGGCAGCATAGACATTGGTCTATAATTTGATCAATTGGTGAGGTCTAACTTAGTTTTCTCCAGGGGGGCAGGCCCTTGGTGTGCTTCCGCGCCTGTGGAATATGGCCCTCTTGCAAAGAGGAGTTGAGGAGTCCCACCAGAATTAGTCTGAGGTCTGGGTACAAGATGCTGAGCTTGGCAGGGAAAAAAGTGTCTCGCGGGGAACCAGATTTTACTAATTGGAGTCATTGGTCGGCTGGCATATATGGGGAAGGGGGGCGGCGGCAGACTTGCAGAAAATTTAAAAATATATATATATATATATTTTTTAATTTTCTTTATTTACATTTCAAACAAACAATGTCATTACACTTTGACAGGCCAGTCCGATATAGAACAATAAAGGAGCACCTACATACGATTACCTTACAGTACACACTTTGCATGACAGTTGTCTCCGTATCCCTCCTCCCCAGGTCTCGTTCATGGTGCTAGTTTACAGTAGTATATACACACATTGGATAAATGCTATCTCAAAGATAAGAATGCTACCCACAAGTATCCCTGGGAGGGCTATTTAATACATTCGCCCGTCTAGCAATCCGTCCAAATGTCACATTTCCCACTCATTACCATTGGGAGTTGGTGTGAGGTATGAATATATCACGTATGTGAGGATGTCTGCAAATCCTCCGCCCCCAACCCCACAGTCGCCGCCGGGGAGCCCGCATTCCAAGTCAAGAACGGATCCCATATATTACGGGGTCTAGATGAGGGTGGCAACAATTCCCAGAAGGTACTTAATTGGGCGTGCCCGTATGAAATATCTCTGACCCACTCCGTAATGGAGGGCACTCGCCTCCTGCCCCAGTGTACAGCGATCTGGCGCTTTGCAAACAGAAGGAGAAGAGCGTGTAGTTTACGTAACTTGGGCGGAGTGTCCTTTACATACCCCAATAGACCAAGTGTGGGGGACAGATCCAGCGACATCCCTAGTATGTTGTTGACCGCCTCAAAGATCAGCACCCAATAGTTAGCAATCTCGGGGCAGTGCCACGCCACATGGAGGAATGTGGCTGGGGCATAACCACATCTCCAGCAGTCTCTTTCGGCCCGAAGTCCCATACGATGGAGGCTCACCGGAGTTCTGTAATATCTATGTAAATATTTGAAGTGAATCAGTCTTAACTTGTAATTCGGGGAGAGTTCCGAGAGCTGCCCACAGCAGTAGTCCCATTGGGCGTCTGTTAATGGTATATCTAGCTCTTCATTCCAGTGCGTAAGAGACTTTGGCGTTACTATCGGGGCCGTATTTTGCATGCGAGTGTAGAGGCGTGTAACAAGCCTGCGAGGGGTTGGAACTTTCAGCAAGTTGTCTAGTGCATGCAGGGTCGGCGGCGCCTTCTGGAATTCCTTCCAGAGGGAACGGCACGCCGTGCGTATTCTATGATATAAAAAACTTCAGTAAACGGCACCACCTGTCCCTCGGGTGCAACCGGAGGAGGTCCAAATATATCCTCTGGATATAGGTCCGCAAATGTCTGGAGATTCATTTTCCGAGCTAGAGACTTGCTCATACTGTCCCGTATGCAAGGCATCATTGGGTTCTGTGGGAGAGGGACAGAGGGGGCATATAGCAACGGGATCCCCGCCCTCCTGCGCAGCTCATCCCACGACCAGCAGAGGGTCCCAGCAGAGTCTATGTCACCTCGAGGGCGGCGCGGCTTTTGATAGAGCGCAACCTTGAGGGGGATGGGGGCCATAACCTCAGCCTCGACCGCCACATGCGGTTGGAAGGGGGCCGGATGCACCCAGTAATGTAAAAATTGTGCTTGTGCACATAGTGCATACAGCCGCATATCCGGGGCTCCCAGGCCCCCCTGCCGCATAGGGAGAGTCAGCAAATCCCAAGAGGCTCTAACCTGTTTTCCAGCCCATAGCAGAGTAGTCAAATGGGATTTGAGGGTATCGAAAAAGTGTCTCGTGAGTGGGACCGGGATATTAACAAACAGATACAAAATGTTTGGCAGGATAATCATTTTGTCTAGTGATATCTTGCCGGCCAGCGACAGCGGCAGTTAACCCACATTTTTACCTTGTCCTACAGCCACGTCATCGTGCGGCCATAGTTTAGTCTCCACACTTCCTGCGTATCTCGGCTGATCCAGATTCCCAAATACTTTACTTCTCCAGCCTCCCAACGCAAGGGGAATTCTGACACTACCAGGGGGGTACCCTCTGTCAACGGGAATATCACAGACTTAGCCCAATTTATAAAAACACCCGAGAGCCCACCAAACCGTATGAACTCCCTCAGCAACGGGTCCAAATTCTCCTCGGGGTTCAGAATGTAAAGCGTGACATCATCCGCATATAAGGAGATGAGCAGACTTCGAGAGCTAAAGCCAATTCCCCGTGCGGTATGGTGTTGGCGGATGCGAGCAGCCAGGGGCTCCATTGCAATTGCAAAAAGTAAAGGGGAGAGCGGACATCCCTGTCTAGTGCCCCGCGAAATCAAAAAGGGGTCGGAGAGCAAGCCGTTTACCTGCACATGCGCCATGGGTGAGGAGTACAGTAGTTGGATACGGTTTAAAAAAAGCGGGCTAAACCCTATACACCTGAGGATGGAAAAAAGGTAGGACCAGTCAAGCGTATCGAACGTTTTAGTAGCGTCAAGGAACACCACCGCAGCCTTTTCGCTTGGGTGGAGATAGTGTAGAACCGAAAATAGTGTCCGTAAATCATGAGATGTCGACCTCCCCGGAATGAATCCAGATTGATCCGGCAGTGCTATCATTGGCAGAAGTGGCTGTAATCTATTAGCAATTAGTTTTGCCAATATCTTTACATCCACATTTATCATGGAGAGTGTACGGTAGGAGTCTAGTTCCTCCTCGGGTTTTCCAGGTTTTAGGAGCGTAAGAATCGTTGCCTCCCTCATAGTCTGAGGTAGTACCCCTCCCTCCAATGCCTCCTCATACACCGCCAACAGCCTAGGCGCCAATTCCTCAGCATACGTCTTGTAAAAGGCCGTAGTTAGGCCGTCAGGGCCAGGAGCTTTACCTAGGGGCAGGCTTTTAATAACCTGAGCCACATCCTCCACTGTAAACGGGAGGTCCATATACTCCCTGTGAGTATCGTTAAACCAAACCAATGCAAGCGTATCAAGGAATGCCTTCAGTTCTTCGGTACAGGTCCCCTGAGTGGACGTGTACAACCGGGAATAAAAGGTAAAGAACTCACCAGACACCTCCTCATGCCCCCTAACCATGGCACCCTGCGCATTACGTATCTCATGGACAAATGACGCTGATTTAGATGGTCTAATCATGTCAGCTAGAGTGCGACCCGGCCTATCCCCTTCGCCATATCGACGAGCCTCGGCATACTTGCCCAGGAATTTCGTTTCACGCTGCGCCTCCTCCGCGTAATCTAATAACAGTGATTTCAATTTCTGCGCCGTATTGGAGTCGGCTGTTGAATAAAAAGTGTCCTCAAGTGTCTTGATCCTGGCCTCCAAAGAGACGAGCGTACCTCGAATTGCCTTTAGCACCCCCGCCTGACGCGCAATGCACTGACCTCTAATCACCACTTTAAAAGCCTCCCAAAGTGATGCTTCAGTGTCCACAGAGCCCTCGTTATTGATAAAGTAATCAGTTATATCGCCCGTATCTCCTCCTTAAAGGCCTCGTCCAACAGCGCATGTGGTGGGAGTCTCCAAGTGAACGCGCGGGGGAGCGACCCCGGGAGAGACAGCTGCAGTAAACATGGGGCGTGATCTGATAGCGTACGTGGTAAATGCGAAACGTCCACGGCCCAGGCCGCCGCGTCTCTGGTAATTAGCCAAAAGTCCAATCGGGACCATGCACTATGGTGACCCGATATACATGTACCTTCCTGCACCTGTGGGTGTCTGTTTCGCCAAATGTCTACTAGGTTCCCATCTGCAACTATAGACTGCAAAGCAGCGCTCGCAGCCGGATGCAGGGCACGAGTCACTCCCCTCCTATCTATGTTATCATCCAATATAGCATTATAATCTCCACCCCATAGCACAGTGTCATATCCCGTCATCTTAATTCGTGCCCACACCTCATGGAAAAACTCAGGGGAATCTGTATTTGGGCCATAGATCGCAGCAATCACCAGTGGCAGGCCCCCCAACACTCCACACACAATGACAAATCTCCCCTCAGAATCTTTATGCACTTCCCCTTCACACCAATCCAACCCCTGTCGAATC
This sequence comes from Calotriton arnoldi, assembly GCA_963921515.1. Taxonomy (NCBI): domain Eukaryota; kingdom Metazoa; phylum Chordata; class Amphibia; order Caudata; family Salamandridae; genus Calotriton; species Calotriton arnoldi. The sequence goes on along the minus strand of CAWUFW010014237.1, from coordinate 100,483 downwards.
AAAACTGCCACTCCCCTAGCATAATTAGAGTAAATGGTTGAGTACGTGTGCCCCCATCTGCGATGGCGTAGCCGCTGAGACGGCGCAATATTTAGATGTGTCTCTTGCAACAGACAGATGTCAACATTGTGCCATGAGAGATAAGCATGTACAAGCCTAGCCTTACGACAATCATTCAGCCCTCTAATGTTCCACGTTAACAAATTCAGAGGTTTTGCGTGTGTGCATCCAAAGAAATTCCAACCATGAGGAGTAGGTAATCATTCAGCCCAAAGGACAAATCGCAGAGTGTGCACCGTGACCAACGTCCATGTCTCGTACTGGCATGAAACAAACTAACAAAACCCACCCCCAACCCCCACCCACTCCAACCCCCAATCAGGTTGCAGGGTAACCCCCTTTTGAACAAAACCAAAACAGTCTCTGGAAAGTAAAAGGGAAATCTCCCATGGGGGGCGCAGTGGCACTAGCAATCACCCCTGAGTTAACAGGGTGGCCAGGAATTCTGCAGTGTGTGGTATAAGCCCTCCCCGACACCCCTAAACAATTCTACTAATCAAGAAAATAGAACATGAAGATCCACAATCCCATCTGCAAGCAATATCATATACTTCAACATCTCGCCTAAGATGCACCCAAGGTATCCCAGACAGTGGTACCCAATCAGTCAGTGTCACTGAGGTGGCCAGTCTTCGACGCCGCTGCTCCACATGGGTCTTTGCTCTTCTTACCTCCTACATGCTTGGCGAATTTTAAGGCAGATTTCGCATCAGTGAAATAGTGCGCAGTACCATCATATGAAACTTTTAGTTTGGCAGGGTATAGCAAGGAATAGGGGATCTGCACCTGCAGGAGTATGCGCTTGGCCTGGAGAAACACACGTCTCGCCGCCTGAACAGCCGGGTTAAAGTCTGGGTAGAATGAAACATTATTGCCCTGATAGGACAATTGGCCTTTATCCCTCGCCATTTTCAAGATATTATCCCGGTCTTGATAGTTGAGCAATTTGGCTAATATTGATCTAGGCGGCGCTCCCACCGGGGGTTTCTGTCCCAAGGACCTGTGCGCTCTTTCCACCACAAATACAGGGGATAACTGAGGGTCAAACAGCGCATGAAGGAGTTCCGTCACATAGGTTTCCATCTTGGCCATTGCAGTGGTTTCCAGAATCCCCGTAATGCGTAGGTTATTTCTCCTTGCCCGCGCCTCCAAGTCGTCATTTTTGGCCCGAATTAACCCCAAAAGCTTATCCATATGCAGCAGTTTCTCCTTGGTTTCGACTTGAAACTCGTGGAAGTCGGTTTGCCGGTTTTCCAGGACATCCAGGCGAGTTTCATGGACAGTAACTTGAGTCTTTACAGAGTCCAGCTGCGCGGTCAGGGTATCTAATTTAGAGTCTATATTCCTTAAGCTGGAACGCATTTCCAACATGAGGGTGCGCAGATCTTCTCCCTGGTCCTCAGAGTGCGGCTCCTGCTGCGCATCCTCCCGCGACTCAGTAGGTGATTCACTCTGATGCGTAGAGCGCTTATCAAAGTTAAGCTTGGGCTGCTTGGCATCGGGCTTGCCCATGCTGAATCAATTGCACCACGGTCCAGGGGCTAAAGTCAAGCCAGAGGCCTCGCTTCGTCTCGGTCACCCTCCACAGATCACAGCGCCAATATCAGCCTGGGAAGACAAGGGAGGCGGGCTCACAAACCCCCTCCCGGCGCAGGGTACAGATGGAACAAACCACGCCTAGGCCCCCGCAGGGAACAGGAGGGGCACCAAGGGAATGCAGGCCCAGCGCAGGTATCAGCATACAGCTAGCCAGAGAGAGCACCTTTACATCACAATGTCCCGGGGTGGGGTGCACTCCTCAATTGTAGGAAGCAGGGACCCCTCGTCCTTACCCACAAAGCTCCACCTTCATCATAGTAATCGGGCGGCAGGATGGGCTTAAACCGTAGCACCAGGGATATCAGCGCTTCAACGTCAACAAGCGCTGCTCAGGGCAAATGCAGCAATAAGAACGTCCAGGGGCATCCAGGCTTCATTCAGTCACAGTCTCCTCTCCGCCTCAGATCTGTCTCACTCACCCCAAAATGGCTCCTCACAGCAGCGCGCACCCTCTCTCCGCCACTAGGGCATCGGGCGCCTCACCAAAGCCGCACTCACCGCGTCCTGAGTCCCGGCTCCACAGGCTGCTCTCCACTGCACCTCAACGAGGATCAGCCTTCAGAGGGGGAGCGGGACACCCCCTCAACGGACGTTCGCCGTCTCCTACCCTCGGAGCTCTCAAATATGACGGCGGAAGCTCAGCTTCGGCTCAGCAGGGCTCCTCCTTATCCCGACCAAGAGCAGTCACCAGCAGCAAGTATCTCAGCCTCCAAGCGTGTCTCCGCTGCACGCCAGCGCCTCAGCCTCCGCCAGCAGCAAGTCGGGTCCGCACACGGGCTCCGCACCCTCGTCAGCACCTCCAGGCCCACCGCACCGCGGCAGCCGCGGGCTCAATTTTCGGGACAGGCGGCCTCCTCTCACGGCAGCAGACAGGGGCGCGCAACTCTCAAACAGCGCCCACGCCACCACACTGCAGAGCACCCTCCAGGCGCGGCGCTCACACCGCTACAGTCCACAGCAGGTCAGCGATACAGGGGTGCCAGAAATAGGCTCGCCACAACACCTTATGGGAGGATTATTGCAGGATTATACACCCAGCCAACGGAGCTCACTCAAAGAGCGGCCATTCCGCTGCTCGGCAGACCACGCCCCCATCGAAAATTTAAAAATATTAAAATAAATGGGTATGTGCACAAATGAAACTAAAATATATAGAAACACTTACCTCACTACAGGACCGCCTCGATCTGGAACTTGTCACGACTGCAGTGCAGGCCCCAGCAACTCCCTTGACTAATCCTGGCGCTGCTCTCACCAGCATGACAGCTGCACCCTGATAGTAGGGAGCAGCCTGTCTCAGTGCTCCACAGCTCTCTGGAGGCCTGCACTTGTTCTAACCCAGCTACCTGTCTTAAGGCAGCTGGGCTAGAGGTTTCAAAGTGCACGTCTGGCTCGCCATCACAAAACAGCCAGCCAAAGGAACATGTGCACATTGAAAAGAGCATATACATCCCACCTTCTTCCCTGTTGCTGCTCTCACTAAACCCTGCCCTGTCCCAACTCTTGGTTCATGACGGGAGGCTGAAAAATAAAATGGTAATGAATTATCATTTTATTTTTCAGCTCAGGGGTATTTAAGGGGGGTGACGATCCTCCGCTCCAAAGGAAGAGCCACCCCTGATCGGAGCAGGACTAGAAAAGGGGGAAGGTGCAACAGGAACCTAGAGTTCAATTTCTGGTGAGCATGTGTAGTGACCAAGATGTTGAAGCCTCAGTGACAGGATGCATCCCTAGGCTGTAGCATGGAATACTCTTAATTGACTGGGATGCTTCCATCCCACTATCTGTCAAAGTATGTTGGATGTCTGTCAACTTTTTGACAAAAAGTGCTCCAGCTCCTCTCATTGTAATGCTGATGATGGAGATGCATTGCTTGGGTTGGAGAGTTCCTTAATTACTCTGAACAGAGTAGAAGGGGGCCCGAGCAACTCTACAGAGTCCATGATATTTTTTAGTGCCATTTTAAATTTGAGCTTTTTACCCTTATCATAGGAAAGCCTCCAGGACCTATCCAGGCCCTTACATCTGTTTCTCTCTGCCTGTAAGGCATTGGTAAACCAGGGGGCAGAGGGGTGAAGTCTAGCTGAACACTTGAGTTTGACCGGCAGGACAGCATCCAGCGAGTTCTGCATCCATTTGTCAATCATAGGTTGGTCTAAGTTCTGCCACCTGCACTATTGTTTTCCTCAGTTGGACATTGAGGGCAGTGACATCCAGCCTTGACCAGTTTCTCATCCTAGCCTGAGATCTGTCAACCCGCAGAGGAGGGGGCGGAGGAGTCAAGACAGAAAAAGGTACTGCGAGGTGGTCCTGGCACAGTAGTGGCAGCAGGTAGTCAGTGTCTAGATGGTTTATATTAGAAAAGATAGTGTCTAAAAGATAACCTGCTTTATGGGTAGGTGCAGAATTAATTTGGTTCAGATTCAGTGCTCTGAGAGCTTCTATCAGGGCCTAGTTGAATATTTAGATCTCCAAGCAGTTGGAAATTGGTGCATCTAAGGATGTATGGTGCAAGTAGGTCTGAGACCAGTGTACACTAGTTCCCGGCATATTCAGTGGCGTGGTAGATTAGAGCACCAGATATTGTAAAGTTGTGCATAACGCCAAGCAAAAAGTACACAGCTTCACAAGCAGAGATCGATAAATCCTGGATAATACATTTATAGCTATCTTTAAAAACAATGGCAATCCCACTCCCTGGTTTGTTTATCCTGTCTCTTCTCACCAGGGAGTAGTTTCAAGGTAGTGCCGCAATAACACCAGATAGGGAGGCCTAACGGAACCATGTTTCTATTAAAAGCACGGTGTCAGGGTCATGCTCCAACAAAAAGTCCAATAGATGCTGTTGGTGACTTCATAGCGAGCGATAGTTGATGCTGAAGAAGCAGAATTTGCTTCCCAATGCACTGCCAGAGATGGTATCCTCACTGCTTACTACTTCTGAGGTGTGAGCTGCATGGCCCCCGTCAGCATGCAAAGGTTTGCCATGTCTGCTAAGCAAATAGTTGCAGGAGGAGCAGCTTTGTAAGCTCGTTTGCGGGTTCAATGATGCCTGACAGGCCTCTAAACAGGAGGGGCTGAGTGTCCTCAATTGGTCAGCAGAGAATGTCTTTAAGTCTGACCCAAAAGAGCAAGGGTTCCTGACCCCTGGACTAGTTCGGGCGTGGACAGGCACAGATGGGCTTACCTTAGGGGCGCCTTCGGTGCACCGGCGGCACGCTAGCTGCGCGTCCATTCCAGGGCCGCTCTAAGTAGTGGCATGTGCTGATAGACTAGCCCTCTAACCGAGCGTCTGATCGTCCCACAGTGGCCGCTTCCAAAATGGGATACTAGCAGGGCACTAAAATACGTGCTCCTCGCTTAATGGTGTACTCTTAGTGATTTTTTTTAAATAAAAGGTGTTGCTTTACTCTTGCAGCATAGGTTTACGCCTTGTAACTTTTCCATCAGTACCTCAACTTTACGAGTAGCAACTTTGTGAGTAGTAAGTAACTCCTATCATTGTAAAAGGATTTATAGTTACTTCTAGTAGTTAGTTACTACTCACAAAGTTTCTGGCTGGTAGTACAGTTACACTGCAAGAGTGAACTTACACCAAAAGTGTAACTTCACTTTACCTTCATGAATCACGCCATAGTGTACACTAGTCCACCTTGGGACAGACATTGTTCTAAGTAAGTTTCTGCACTATGATGATGATATCCCTTTCATGCTAGGGTGGGGGTCGTAGGGCTGGCATGGGCTATTGTTCAGAAGATCCTGTAACAGTGAGTTGACTTTGCGTGCACCACATCGGCCCTGCAAAGTGTGTGGTCCATTTATGGTGTATATTATAAGTCACATCTCAATAGATCACACAACCTGGGGGAATAGGGTTAGGGGTTTATTGAGTGTATGGGAAGTGGGAGTTGGAGGAAGGTCAGACAAAGTCAAACACAACATTCATTAAGTGGAAGAGCTGCACATCATCACACCTGTTGTGGAAGGAATGACACAGTTCAGTTACCAAATTCATTGCATTCCTTCATCCCCAGAGTCTCAAGTTATCTTATGTTACCTATACAAAAAAAAGAAAAAAATACAAAATAAGGAGGGGAAGGGACCACCCCACCCCCTATTTTCTGAATCATTGAGTGGGTTTAGGAAGTCTTAAGGAAGGGGTGTGTTATGGGTGTTCCTTCCAAATACTGATTCCTTATAGAATGCATAAAGGTTTTGTGACCGAAATCCTGTCACAAAACATTAATAATTTACCACCAACCCAAAGAGTAGGCAGTGGTCCTCTGGGTGACAGCTTAATTTAAAGACAAGTTTGTAAACACTTTCATTATCATTTTCTAAATGCATTCTGTTTTCCTTCTAGGAAACATGCTGCATTAAAAAAAGATTACTTTATTTGAATAAAATCATAGATATGGTGGTCTGGTGACCCCAGCAGGCCACCATGCCTGTGATTGTAGCCAATCGTAGGGAGTCACAATTTGCCACTCACCTCATTAATATTTATGAGGTTGGTTGAATTGCGACCAACTACGAATCTGTATTTTGTGTACGGTCCTATACATAGATACGTTGGTTCGCAAAATAAGAATGCATTTGGTAAAAGCCAGTCCGCAAATTGCGACCGTTTTTACTAATGCATTCTTCATACATGAGGCACATAATTTGTAAATTTAAGCTATGCTTCCCGAAACATGGCTGCTTTCAATTTCTGTTTAATCGTGGAGAAACATGGAATTTGTTGAAAATATCACTTTCTGCTTCTGAATTATTGTGGAAAACAGATCAGATTACTTCAGTCCTGCGAAGCTTCACTTCAAAATATAGTCAGCTGTAATGCACAGAAGATTTTTGTATCCATTATTTCTGCTGAGCTAATTAAGTATATCGCATTATAAACAGGCACAAAAACATGTTTGCTTATATTTAAGTCACAAAGTAAGGGAGAGGGGCCCCTTAACCACCAAAGGAGTAGGGCGCCAAAAGACCGTAGTCAAAAATAAAGTCCCCTTTGGGTGATTCAATACATCCACAAACATACACTCTTACAGCATATAACTCACCACAACACAACCATTAAAAGCCAAGTGTCTCTAGTTATAAAAATATTTATTGCAATTCATTTAAAAATTGTATCTACATAAATTCTTCTACGATATCATATACATACAACATTTATTAAAATCATCAATTAAAACACATATAACGAAAACAAAGATAGAAGGGAGAAACAGCTAGAAAGATAGTTTCTAATCACACATAGAGACTAATACATTAGATCCAGATCATTTGCTTGAAGTATATTGCATATATATAGCGTTTTGTCAATAACCAAACAAATTGTCAGCACAATCTATAGTATGCCTCTCCAAGTAAGCGTCGACGCGTTTCGGTGGATAAAGTTGCTTTAAAACACCACCTTCCTCAGGACAGGAATAAGTATCTCCCATACGAAAAATGAAACTCTTCTCTAGGTAATATCCCCAATTTCCACTGCAATCAAATACACGTGTAGTCCAATATGGGGATAAATTAGTCTCCCATTCTCAGGTTAGCTCGCAAGTGTAAAGTGTTCCATCTACTGTACACTGGGAAAACTTCAAAATTATCCCAGACAAAAAGCCGATAGGTGCCTTTATAGATGTATACAAGGTATTAATCCCTTCATCTCTTTGTGTTATTCACCAATGAACGCACTTCCAATCCAGGTGTCCCAAAACAGGACCCGTCAGTCCTTTCCCAGTATACGATGTGTCTAAGAAGAAACGTCTCCTCTATTTTTAGTCGGAGATCTTGTACAGATCAGGAAACGCCTTAAACGGGGTCAGCACACCTCCGTTACGAAGATCGGAAGTGCGTTCATTGGTGAATAACACAAATGGGAGACTAATTTATCCCCATATTGGACTACACGTGTATTTGATTGCAGTGGAAATTGGGGATATTACCTAGAGAAGAGTTTCATTTTTCGTATGGGAGATACTTATTCCTGTCCTGAGGAAGGTGGTGTTTTAAAGCAACTTTATCCACCGAAACGCGTCAACGCTTACTTGGAGAGGCATACTATAGATTGTGCTGACAATTTGTTTGGTTATTGACAAAACGCTATATATATGCAATATACTTCAAGCAAATGATCTGGATCTAATGTATTAGTCTCTATGTGTGATTAGAAACTATCTTTCTAGCTGTTTCTCCCTTCTATCTTTGTTTTCGTTATATGTGTTTTAATTGATGATTTTAATAAATGTTGTATGTATATGATATCGTAGAAGAATTTATGTAGATACAATTTTTAAATGAATTGCAATAAATATTTTTATAACTAGAGACACTTGGCTTTTAATGGTTGTGTTGTGGTGAGTTATATGCTGTAAGAGTATATGTTTGTGGATGCTTATATTTAAGCACAATTTTAAAATATTTACTCGGTGCTGTAAAACTGTCATTAAATGGCCATTAAAATGTAGGAAAACTGGAATTACTCAGAACATGGCATTTTAGTAAACACTGGATGACTAGATAGGGAGCCAACAGCTGAAATAGTGCTCTTGATAAAAACACTGACAAGGTTTTACCAGTATCAGTGCAATTTGGCTACTCATTCGATAGTGAAGAAAGGAAGTGGTGCTCCAGGTGGAGAAGAATAAATGGCTAAGAGGATAGAGAGGGAAGCAGGGAACACTACAATGTAAATTAAGTAGGGTCCAAAAACATATTCAAATAAAAGGGGGTGGCTTAAGAGAGGGAGGAGAGGGGGTTCAGGGATTAGAGTGGGTACAGATTGGGGTTTGGGGATGAAGTATTCCTAGGGTGCCCCAGTTTCACTGTATTACAGAGTAGCAGGTGCAATTTGATGATAGAAAGATGATAATACAAGAGGGGCCTTGTTAGACCTGTCTTGCCTTAGAGTGGTCTTCCCCTGAACGTTTTGCCTTTTCTCCTCCATTTTTGTTCAAATTTGTTTTTGTTGGCCACTGCTGCCACTGCCAAAGTCCTTGTGCTCACTCTCCTAAACATGGTAAAACTTGCTTACACCTGATTGGCATATCAAAATTACTTATACGTCCCTTGTAGAATGGTATAGCATATTCCCAAGACCTGTAAATTAAATGCTACTAGTAGGCCTGCATAGCAAAACCAAAGGGGATGATGGACGGAGTGTTGAACATTGCAAGCACTCACCCCCAGTCAACTGATCTGGGTTTAATCCATCATCATTCTTTAGCTCACTCCGCCACCCCAGTTCAGACATGGCCATATGCAAATCAGTCTGACCCTGTGCCTCATGGGAACAGTCCAGCCCGAACTGCCAAGCCATGTCTTCCCTGGACCGGAAACAAGTAGGCCTGCAGCACTTATTGTGCCACCCACTTAAGTACCCCCTTAAAACCTGTGCCAGGCCTGCCATTGTAGGCTTAATGCATTTTTTTTTGTGTTGTAATTCTTTATTAACATTTTGCATAAGATTTCATCATGAAAACAGTGGCATCAGTCACACTTTTACACTAGACAATTGAACAAATTAATAAGAAATGTGTGCGACATGTGCCTCTTGATGATTAAGAAAAGACATATAAATATATAACTAGGAATACAGCTCGGGAAGGAAGGGTAAAGGGCGGGGGGGGAAGGAGAAGTACAAGGAAATCTGAGAACTGATATATATAATGATAATAGCAAATCCAGTGTTGGTCTAATGCGTGAGGCCCTAAGGGTGCCGATTTTGGTCGAATAATTGGGTTTAGTGTATGTGGTCGAGGCCAATTAGCAATCGAGGTTCCAAAGATCGGTGGTATATAACTAGGTAAACTGGCGCCACTCAGGAGATGTCACACATGTATTGACAGATAGAACAATATCAGATAACGGTGATGCAACGTGAAGAGAACCACCAACCTCCCCAAAATTGTGGCCTAGGCCAACACAACAAGTAAATACAATCCCCAGCACACGTCTTCAAGTTTAGAAAAAGCAAAAGTGATATGTGATAGTGCACGCAATTCAGAAACACAGTAGTCGTAATCCTTTCTTTCTTTATTCTTTTCCTCTCGTTATTTAAAGAGTTCTTAGCCAGCCAACACGTATTTCGTCGCCACACTGGGAAATTGTCCGCAACTTTTTCAAGGCTAAGTAATAAACAAAGAATAAATAGCCAAGGACACCATACAGAAACTGGCGTACTTTTGACACCTCAAAACATTTCAGTGTGACTGAGTATAGTTCCAATCGCAGATTGGAGACATATAAGCAAAACATGCACAGTGTGGATCCTTCAAGCTCAATTACAAAAACGCGGAAATTGGGTAGAGAAGGTCATATAATCCGGATGTTACAAGGGGGACCACAAGCCCCCAGCGCTACTGCAGTAAAATAAAATGTGCGTGAATATAACGGTTACATGATGCACCACCAACCACATATCAATAGTATGTGTAAGAGCAAAAAGAAAAGACAGAAAAGTGCTATAGACACCAACCAGTGCCAAGACAATCATGCGTAAATGAAAGATCTTCCAAATACCTCAAATATCACTTGTCCAAATCTATATAAAAGGGAAATGAAATCAATAGTAATCAGAAAAGCTGCGTCCATCTAAGGCCTACTCTTATCTGGAATCTCAAACGAACACAAACACACAACAGTATCACCTACTTCTCTTGTGGTGATAATTCCATCCCACAGATTAAATAGAAAGATATTCAAGTTCGATATCCCAAATCCAAGTCTGATGACGATCCTAATTAGATCCTCCAAGTCTATAATCTGTAATTGAAAAGATATGTATCTATATGTCCGACCTGCTAAGTTCATACCACACATACCACACATCCTCCTATGAATTAGGTCCTTTACACCATATAATGCATCCTGCCCATATTTCAGGATGGACAAGTGGACCACCCGTAGGTGTCCTTATACACAAATAAATCCATATCTCTGTATCAAACACTCTGTGATAATATCATAAATCAAAGCGTGTATAAAATTACAAACTTCCATGAGCCATGACACTATATTTAAAAGTGTTCAGTCCCACTCTCACAAACGTGATCACGTAGTCCGATGTGCTCGTAGTAAGAAAAAGCTAAAGAAGCCCAAAGTCCAAGCAGTCTATCGCTTACCACTGCGTATGTGGATGGACAGAAAAGGTCCCCATAGGTGTCCTTTCGTCATCAGAAACCTCACGTCGCTGAAAATACAAGGCGCCAACATGTAACACAATCTAGTTACACATGTTAGTAAAAAAAGGTGCTCTACCCTAAATCAGCATTCAAACTCTCTTACCGCTTATCAAATAGGTCGTCCGTCTCCCTAGCTCCAAACGTGTCCTCGAGTACGAGACCCGTTTGACCAACACTACTGCATTTAAATATCTCCTGGGAGTTCGGCGCTGGTAAACATGAAGTTAGGACAGAGAATTCTGTCCAACCCTCCGTGGGCGCCATCTTGGAAAACCAGACGGTCCGACTTAGTCTCCTCCTGCGGGCGCCATCTATAAGTTTCTTCCGACCAGTATATAAAACGCAAGGGATGGGGAGCCCACTTACCAATTTAGGGGTTACCTAGTAATCACAAAAGCCGTATAATTAATATTAGAAAATCTTCGGACGGCGTCAGATACAAGTGTTTCTCATAGAGTATACCGGTCAGTGATAATCAATAATTGGAAATCATTGAACGGCGCCAAATACAAGTGTGTCTCAAACATTAAACCGGTCCTGGTATAAGTGGCAGGGCGCCATCGAGCCCACTTTTAAACATGCAGTTAATTGAAACCCGCATTCACAGCCAATGGAGAGTGATCTGACGGACAGGGCTCAGCACCTCAAAAATTCATAAGGCACAAGTCAAAATAATATAAAATAAACATAACGTCATAAATCAGTACAGAGACGGTATCAATAAGCACAGTGTCACCAATGATAACCTAATATATATCCATACAGATGTGACAGCCAAAACGCCAGACAGTCACTAGTGGGTACGCATCAGACAAGTGATGTCCCATATGTGTATACAGTAAATCGACTGCGTAATTGACACGAACTCTGGAGGAATGTGTGGCAATAATCCTTAGTTCAAATCCTTCTCATTTCTATTGCTCTTGCTTAGTGCGCAAAACCTAAATCCCTCCGGATCGCCCTACCAACACCATAATGCCGGTCAATATCAGTACATATTGGACTGTCCATCTCCTCTAGATGCTCATATATATCGAGGTGACCTCAAAAGTGTTATGGAAAACTCCTAATAAAGTTGTGCCCACAAAAAATTAAAAGTTCGAGCACGAAAAATACAAAAGGATGTCAGTGACTAAAAAATTTAAAAACAAAACACAACCATATTATAACATCTCCTCAGACTCCTCAACATAACAGAGGCAAATTTGAACAGGTGTATCACAAATCATTACAGTAATGCCATTCATTAACACACATGACAGTAACAGTGACCAGCAAAACCTCTTACATATATTATACATTCCTGGCATCAGATGTATTATGGCAATTATCTGCCTAGTAAGTAATGAAGCTCTTGATCCAGATTAAGATCTATTTCTGTGCTACGTAGTCTTAGAATCCAAAAGGCTTCTTGTCTGCGTAAAGCCAATTCCCTGTTGCCACCCCTTGGGTGCCTCAGGGTCTGATCAATCCCATAAAATAGAAAGTCTCTATTCCTGTTCTGGGAAGGGCACTGCGCTATATGTGCTGCAATTGGGTACCTATTGTCTCCTTGCTTGACAGCTCTCATATGCTCCCCAATTCTCTCACGTAAGGTTCTGATAGTTCTGCCCACATACCTCTTACTACGTTTGCACTCAATGATATACACAACAAATTTCGTGTTGCAATTAATATTCGCCATGATCTTATATATTTTATCACCAGGGCCATTAAAGTGTCTTTTCCTGTTACAGGCCCACTTGCATACATTACAATGGCCACATCCATAAAATCCTATCGTGTGTGGAGTCAACCAGTTTGTTGTGGTTTTCGCCCCAGGGTAACTGGGACTCAAAAGGTTCCTGAGGCAGACACCTCTTCTATAGGTAATGTCGGGTCTTTCAGTAATTGAACCACATAGGGATTCCGTTCAGAATGTGCCAATGTCTGTTCAAGCTACTCGCAAGTATCCGTGACCATACGTATTTTTTCGTCCTTCTTAGTCACCTTTTTTCGCTCTTTCAATGTATCCTGTCTCTTGATCTTATGTATTCTCTGCTTGGCCCTTGCCAGTGTATTCTTATCATAGCCCCTTGTTTTGAAGTGAGCCAACATTCCTTTTGCGCATTCCTCAAATTCGGGGTCATAACTGCAATTACGTCTCACCCGAATTAGTTCCCCAAGGCGATAGCCCTAATTTGGTGTGCAGGGTGTGTGCTAGAGGCATGCAGCAACGGATTACACACAGTTGTTTTATGAAAGAGTCTACTGGGAATCTTATTGTCCCTGATATATAATTCTAAATCCAGGAAGGTAATCCGACTCGCACTATATTCAAATGTGAACTTGATATTGCATTCATTATTGTTAAGGTGTTCAAAAAATCCCACAAGTTTCTCTATGCCACAAGTCCATACCATTAGGCAGTCATCAATGTACCTCCCCCAAAAAAGGATGGAATCATTCCACTCGGTGCCCATGGGACCCCAGATCCACGTCTCATTAGCAATCGAGCAAACCAACTTGTGACTCTGGGGGAATACACTCTCTATTCCTGGGTGTAGCTACTGTGCCTAGTGGTGGATAGGTGCTGAAATACGGGAAGAGGGGGTCTTAATATGCACCTTCTGTTGCTGGATCACTGCATGGCATCTAAGCGCAAAATGATCGCAAAGTATCTGAATTACTATATTGCTACATTGCAGATATACTGTGTTGCATGGTGTTGTATTGTAGAGTAGGGTAGAGTAGAGTAGAGACAGGGGGGGAGTGGGCATGGGAGGGAAAAGCTAAGGAGGAGGGAAAAAAAGAGGTGGATTAGGAAAAACAGGGAACAAGGAGGGAGGAAAGAAAAGAACCTGTAGGGATATGGGAAGAATCATCATATTGTCCAGCTGAGGGTACAGGATGACTGGAAATGTCGAAAATAGACAATGAATTATGTAAAGCAGACCTAGTGTGTCCATATGAGGGATATAGATAAGGGGAGGAGGAGTTTGAAGTGCATGGAAGAACACATGAGCACTAATGGGGGATGGTAGGAAGAAAGAGGACATCTTAAGCAAGGGGTCATTACTCTTGTTTTGTAATTAAAAGGCATCAATTTATATCAATGCCGCTGCAAAAGTTGGAATGTCTGTTATGGAGCTATGTAGAATAGGTCAGTCTGGTCGTGGAGATTGTAAATGACTCGCTCATGGGAGGCCGTGTGTATCATAGCTACAAGCCATTCCTCCTGCGATGGTGGGAAAGGTGATTTCCACTGTCAGAGTATGCATATTTTGGCTGTAGCTAGTGCTGTATGAAAGAGGCGACGTTGTGGTTTTGAAAGCTTTGGGGAGAGTTGCAAATTGTGCAGAAGGATGGTGGCAGGTGTGAGTGGGAGGTGCAGAGGCATTGTGGTATGCAGTACTTTGCCCACATAGACCCAGAAGGATTGCACCATCGGACATTCACATATAATATGGATCGTGTCACAACCGGTGTTAGCACATTTCCAGCAGTTAGCATGTGGAAGCAGTCCAGCCTTATGCAATTGTTTCAGTGACCAGTGCCAGTCATGGAGGATTTTGAATAAACAGAATTTTAGCCTTGCTTCCCGGGTGCCCCTGTCCAAGTCCTCCACTATCTCCACCCACTCTTCATCCGTATAGGAGACCGATAGCCGGGTTTGCCAACTGATACGAAGATTCCGCAACAGGGGCTGTGAAAAGAGATGGGATGTGAGTACTCTGTAAAGACCAGATGTTACTCCCTTATGTTTACCCCATGTCTTTAGATATGATACTACTGGCGAGGTCTGAAGCGACCAAGGGAGCAGACCCAAACTGTTCTTCAGGCAATGCTGAAGTTGAGTGTATTTCAAGTATCGCTGTGTCAGAAGGTCAAATTCCTACCTTAATTGTGCAAATGTTTTGAAATCACCGTCATGGAGGAGCTGATCCAGGGTGTGGATGCCTGCTGCCTTCCACGAGGGCCAGGATATTGTTCGTCTATTAATGCGTATACCTGTATCACCCCACAAGTGTGCTTTCTCATGGATTCGTGGACTCGAATCCAAAAAACAGTGTGCACGTTTCCAGGCCTTGCGCATAGCTGATAGTATCAGATTCTTGGGGTCATGGCGACTTGTCCCATATAAGGCTGAGAGACCTGATTCTGTGGACAACAGGTGCCTTTCTACATGTACCCATTGCGGCACATCAGGGATTCCTGATAACATGTACAACACTTGAGATAATTGCAATGCAAGGGCAAAGTGTTCAACCAACGGGAGGCTCAATCCTCCATAAGAGTGATGTGCTTTCAGTTTCACCGCAGCAAGGCGAGGTCTTGCTGAACCCCACACAAAAGATCTTATCTTAGAATCTATTAATTGTAGCGTGGACAGGGGGATCTGAAGCGGGAGCATACCAAGGGTGTATACAAAATGAGGAAGGGTGACCATTCTAACGGCTTGAACCCTATCCCACATGGAAAGACCCAGCATTTTCCATTTTTCAAAGTCATGCTGCATCTGGGTGATCAGGGGGCTTAAGTTATCTGCAACCATCCTCTCCATACCCTTGTTCACCAAAACTCCCAGGTATTTAAGACGTGAGGGTTGCCAGTGGAAGGGAAATCCATGTATAGCTGCTTTTGTGGTTCTATCTGAGATGGGCAGTTCCTCGCTTTTGTCCCAGTTTATTTTGTAGCCGGAAAAGGAGGAAAAATCATCTATAATTTGGAGCAGAGACGGCAGAGAGCGGGGAAGATCCGTTAGAGTAAGCAGGATATCATCCACGTATAAGTAAAGTTTAGATTCTCCTGTCGGGAGGCGTATGCCCGTGACTGCTGCTGTTTGATGTATTGTGGCTGATAGGGGCTCCATAGCTAAAAGAAAGAGGAGTGGGGACAGGGGGCACCCTTAGCGTGTTCTTCGACAAATCGGGGATGGATCCGATATAAAACCCCCGCAATTAATTTATTGGGGTGGTGGGGTTATCGTATAGCAGTCTTACTTTGGCTATGAACCTTTTCATTTCTTTAAAAAGATATTCCCATTCGATGCGATCAAACGCTTTCTCTGCGTCAAGTGATAATGCTAGTGCGTCATTTGAAAGGCATTTGGCAGACCACAATGTGTGGGCTAAAGTGCGCAGGTGGTTCCTAGAGGAGCATCCTGGTACAAATCCCACTTGCATTTGATGTATCAAGGAAGGCAGGACTTTACGGAGACGAGAGGCCAGGATGCTAGCCAGTATTTTAATATCACAGTTTAACAGCGAGATGGGGCAGTAACTGCTGCAAAGTAGGAGATCTGTTCCGGGATTAGGTAAGACGGCAATCACTGCTTTATTAGAGAGAGGTCCTACTGAGGACTGATGATCCGCCTCTTGGAATGCAGCATGCAAAGTGTCAATTATACTGTCTCCTGCCCATTGATAAAATTAAGCTGGGAAGCTGTCTTCCGCGGGAGCTTTATGATAGGGCAGGTTAACTATTGCACGTGAAATCTCCTCTTCACTGATCTCACCCTCAAGGAGTTCTCTGACTTCATCCGAAAGATGGGGAAGATCCGCCTTTGTCAGGAAGGTAACCATCTTATCTGTATCCCCAGGGTGTAGAGAGACTTGTAGAACAAGGCAAATTCATTCACAATATCCTGAGGTCGGGTGAGTGTGGTGCCTCCAGCTGAGCGTATGGCCGGTATGGCCATAGCGGCTTCTGTTTGGCTTAGCTGTGCCACCAGTAGTCTCCTTGCCTTTTCTCCCTGCTCATAGTGTCTCCCTTTCATTCTTTGTAGGGTTTACTCTGCCTTGGATGTGAAAAGCCCATTCAACCCCATGCGGGCTTGCTCCAACAATTTGCCGTGCTGTAGAGTTGGCTTTGCTGTGTATCAGCTGGTATAGGATGCAATGTCCTGTTCCAGCTCCTTCTGTCGAGCAGCATTTTGCCTATTGGCTTGTGCTGCTTCTTGCATAAGTTGACCCCTAATGGTGGCTTTAGCCGCAGCCCAAATAATCCTACCTGAGCCCACAGACCCTTGATTGGTGGAGAGATAATCCTGAAGGTGCGTTCGTAGTTGGGATTTACCCTTAGGGGTCTTATGACGCTGAATGTTCATGTGCCAGGGTTTGTGTCCTGGCCTGGAGAGTCCTAAATCCAGTGATGTAAGGACCGGGAAATGATCAGAGAGTGCTGCCTCTAAAATGTGGGATTTCTGTACCAGTTGTACCGCTCACTGGGATACCTGGAAATAATCTAAGCGAGAAAGCGTGCCACGAGTAGGGGAGGTAAATGTATATACTACATCAGTCGGGTGACAAAGGTGCCAGTGAGACACCAGCGCATTATCTGCTAATATATCACCCATTAAGGCTCCCTCTGCGGCATTGCCCCTGTCAAAGGGACCCATTTTGTCTAATACTGGATCTCTAACCAAGTTCCAATCCCCACCAATAAGGTGCTGCGAGGCCCCTATTTCTGTGAGTTCAATTTGAGAAGGAACAATTTTTTTGCTCCAATCGGGGCATAAACTGATCCCACGCATACATGAGCTTCTCCTATTCGCAACTTAGCAAAAATATAGCGTCCATCTGGATCTATCCATGTCTTTGACACCGTGGCCGGAAGAGATTTGTGGATGAGGATCGCTACTCCGCATTTGCAGATAGGGCCCATATCTGGAGTTTCTCCCACTTGCACACTGCTGTGAATCACCCTTCCCACCCAGTCCCTGCGCAATTTGTCAAATTCCAGCGCATCTAGATGCGTCTCCTGGAGTAATGCCATGTCTACCCACTTTGATTGGAGATAAGAGAGAATTTTTTTTCTTTTTATGTAGTGCGTGAGACCATGTACGTTCCATGTTATTGCGCATAGGGGATGAGTGTTGTTCATGGTAGGAGGACTAAGGGATGGGAATCTGTGCCAAGCGGAGCCTGAGGGTTTGTTTAGAAATCTTCAGTGATGTATGTGTGGGGATGCATAAAATATTTCCAGCATTTCAAGGAGGGAGGGAAGAGGATGAGAGGGTAAGGAAAGGTATATGGATAATAAGGGTGAGGGGCCCTGGCTCAAAGGAAAGGTGTTGCTGTCCAATTGGATGATCGATGCCGGCAGTGATGAAGAAGATAGCCCGGATTTGGACACGTAAGGAGTGAAGTGGCTTGCTGGGGGGGTACAGAAAAAAGGGGAGGTGGTGATGCGGAAGCAATTGGGAATGGAATCTGTAGGTTGCTGTGTAGCAGCACTGAGGGCCCTGAACTTTTAACCGCGGGCCTGGGTTCACTGGAGCACCGCCGCGAAGTGGGGCTCCATCAGGAGGGCAGGGTGATAACTAGGGCAAACGTAAAAATAGCTGTGACCAATGGGTCAGGGTATGTGCAGTGTGAGCTGTTAATTAGGGGAAGTATGCAATGGTGTAACATGTTAATACATAGTTGTTCATTATTAACCCTACATGAGAGCGGAAGGTAAAATTACTTATATGTTGCAAGTGGGGTTAGCTTTGTTTAGTGACAGTGACGTCAGTTAGATCAGTTGCATTGTACCTAACAAACATAATGAAGCCGCAAAAACTGTGGATAACATGTACCACTTATATACCTAGTCAGGCGTTTAACATAGCTAGTGCAGTTAATATAGTAAGCATAAATATGTTAAGAAATAACACATTAAATATAAAATATAAAATATAATAAGGGCAATACTCAGCTGCCCGGTGTCTGGGTGTCTTCTTTCTTCGTATCGTATTATTATCATTGTCCGCTCACCACTCTGTCTCTAGCATTAGTGGTCCTGGCTATAATCACAGTAATGATCCTAATTACAGCATTAAGTGTAATTGCAACCATGGCTGGAACTACTTTAATCTCATTCCGCATCTGAGGTGGACTTTAGGGGGGAGTGGGATTTGTCCCTATGTTGTTCTTGCGTGAAGGCAGACACTGTTTGAAGGGCCGAGGCCTTGTCCTCATGAGTACGGGCAGATCTTTCAAGTTCTCTACCTTGGTGATGGGAACCACTGGTGTTCCTTCGCCTGTTGTCTGGTTTCTGTTGGGAAATTCCAGGATCGGGTTGTGATTGTTCCATTGAATTATGATGTGTGTCCCCTGTGGTTTCATGCGATCTAAAAAGTACTGCGGGTCCTCAGGATCATAGAAGTCCTTTGAGTCCCCATTCTTGGTGATGCGAAGGCGAGCGGGTTCAAATAAGCCATATTTGATTTCCATTTGCTGCAGCTGAGGTCTCATAGAGAGGAATGCTTTTCAGCGTTTATTGGTTTTCCTGGAAAAATCGGCCGCCATACGGATGTCCTGTCCATCATATGTATATGGACCATGTACGTGTGCTGCAGCCAACAGCTGTCTCACTTGTTCGTGCATAAGAAAGCAGGCGATGAGAGGACGCAGGCGTATTGTAGAGTCCTTGCGAGAAGGGCCAATGCGATGTGCGCGCTGTATTTCTAGTTGTGGGTCAAAGGTAATGCCAACTAGTTTCGGAAGGATGTCACGCAGGAAAATTCTGGCATTCTGACCTTCGATTTTCTCCGGGAACCCAAAGAAGTGAACATTGTCCCTTCTGCAGCGATCCTCCAGGTCGACTAACTTGCTGCGGAGGAATAGCAGCTCCTGATCCCTGCCCTGTACCGAGTCAAGGTGGCTCTCCACCACTGTGGAGAGCCACTTGGGCGCTGTTAGAACCCTTCTGCTCTTGTGTAAAAGCCCACGATGTCCGCCCTGATCGATTTGGCTTCAGTTGTCAGAGAGGATATGTTAGTGTCCATGACTTTCAGTCGTCGACTGACGGCTGAGATTTCCTGCAGAATTCGGTCCATGGTCTCACCCTGTGAGGGGGTTGTAGTGGCTGCAGCGGTTTGAGGCAAACTACTTGCAGGAGGGGTGACGCCTTTCGTAGACATATTGCGTGTTTGTTTGAGCGCTTCTGCAAAAGGGAGTTGTTTGGAAAACTTGCTCCCGTGCTTGTTGCTGGATATTCGCCTTTAAGTCCAAGACGGTGTACTGTAGTGGCGTAGAGGGGCGTTTCTATACACTTCTATTTTGAACCATCCGTATTTGAAATCTGCGGATAGCTCAGGCTTACACGGCAAATCCTTGTATAGGCCAGTTACTGATCTCGACTGTGTTGATACTTGGGTTGAGGAGTATCTTGACTGTGATGTACCTCTCTTTTTTTTTTCTCTCCTTCTGCAAGCCTAACCAGTCATCGTCCTTGTGGCCCAGATCTGCTTCCGATGTCCATGCCTCGTGTCTTGGCGCCCACTAATGCGGGTATTCTGTTTTCATACTAATAAAGGTGAGGGGGAAAGGAAGTTGTATTCTTGACTCTCCTTCTCAAGTTCAGATTGCTAGGATGATGTTTGGTAGTGCGCCGGCTGGGATGTAGCTATGTTAGCACCGGTGGTACTGGAGTTCTGGGCACCAAATTTTTAACCTGGTAGATTGAGTGTTCCACCAAGCCTTGATCCTGGGGTGATGTGAGTGCTATGAGTAGCTGAGAGTAGCTGAGAATATGGCTCGGACTTCACATCCTTGGGTGCTGACTTAGCCTTGATTTTCAGAGTACACTGAGCTGCAAGTAATGGATAGGGGGGAACATGCTTCTGAGTGTGCGAATTCCTTAGTTGCTGGCCTCACCTGTCTTGTTCCGACTGTCGGTCTAGGTTGTGTTCAGAGCCTGGGGGGCCAAGCTGGCATATATATTGCTCCTCAGGTTTGTGAAGGGTTCAGCTTAAAGAACTCCGCTTTGTCTGACAACTTTCAGGTGGACCAATCGATAAAGTGAGAGGGTGAGTCAGAACTATTGTAGTACAGGGTCACCACTGCGGGCTTCAGCAGATGCCACTATGTTTCCTGGGCAGTAGAAAAAACATTCGCAGGTCAAGGCATTAAGACACTCTTCCAGGCCCGAGTTTTCCACAGACTGCAGTTCCCTCAGGAAGCCCAAATCTCCACATTAATTTGGTCAGTGAGGCGCTGTGATGTCTGAGGCTCAATGCCGCTGTTCGTTTCCCCAGTATATATTGATAGCACCACCACAGTTATGGCCGTCAGGATTATGAGTAAACTGAGCACGCGGTTGACAGCTGGTTCAACAGGTGAGGTAAGTTGTTGTGCTGTTGCGGTCGCGTGAGGGGAGCTGCAATTACCGTTGTAATAAGCCTCCTGTTTTTGTTTCCTCAGGGTCGCCGATAGAAAAAGTCAGGGGAATTGCTGATATTTCTTCACGGAACTCAGTCAGCGCATCCGGGTATCGGGCAGCTCCCACAGTCGCTGAAGCGAAAGGTGCAGGCCTCTGGGCAACTCGGGAGCCGAGGCTACACAGATGTCACAAGGCCCGGTGCCCTAGTTTTCTCTGGCCGTTTTCTCGCTAACATGGCTCCCATTTTTAACAGGACTTGGATCAGTCATGCCTGGGGTCCCTAATGTCACGAAAAACGTCGTTGTTGTGGGCACAGCCTCGCAGGAAAGGACCGGAGCCTCTGTCCGGAGCCCGTCTCACAGAGGAGCTCCCGTTTCAGGCGGCCATCTTCCCTCACGGCTAGACCACGCCCCCCCCTTAATGCAGTTTTAAACTGACAATTTGACTTGACAATATAACCTCTTGCCAGGCCTTAAAAAACCCTTTTATTGCATATAAGTCACCCCTAAGGAAGGCCATAGGTAGCCTATTGTTCATGGTGCATTGTAATTAAAAGGTGACATGTACTTTTAAGTTTTACATTTCCAAGTAGAGAAAAACTCCTAAATTCGTTTTTCTCTACAGTGAGGCCTACCTGTCATTGGGTTGCCTTATTACATTTGATAAGTGCTAACTTTTGATTGGGAGCAGGTTAGCAGTTCATGTTTGGTATCTATGAAATTATAATTAAAAATCCTCTTAAATGGTAAAATCAGATTTGAAAATTGCAGTTTTAAAAGTAGCACTTCTAGAAAGATGGTATTTCCCTGCCCTTGCTATTTCTTCCCAGACAGTCACACAATAGAGGGATTAGGTGTACCTGAATGGGCCATAAACTGCAGGGGGGCAGAGCTCGGTACAGCACCACTTGCAACTGAATAGGTTGTGCCCTTCCTTCACACAAAGGACTTGTCACCACTGCATTGACCCTGCAGCCATCTAGGAACCAGGGCAGGGGAGTCAGAAAATTCCAAGCACTTCAAAGGACAACTTATAGAAAGTTCTCCTACTTAGAAGGAACCAGTTATAGAAAGGAGACACTCAGACCCACTGTTCAGTTTACTTTCTGGACCTGTGGAAGGACTCTCAGAGGATTGCCTACTACATTGGCCTGCAATGTACTCCACAAGACTGCATTGCTGCAACCGGAAGGACTGGTTTGCTGCATGGAGCCTGCCTTGAATCCTCTAGAGGTCTGCCTGTTGCTTGTGCCATGCTTAATCACTTGAACCCAGGGCTACCAGAGTGACTTCAAGGGCTAGTTGGCTGGCATCCTTATCAGAGCCTCCCACCATCTTAAACCCGTGCATGGATCCAGCTTGAGTGAGGGCTGAACCCCCAAATGGTGCCCCTCCAGTGCTGGACCCTTCATTTTAGATTTCGGCTACCTGGGCACCTTTGCCCAGGTAGCCGAAATCCAAAACGGGCAATTTTCGGTCTATAAACTGCTCTGAGAGGTGAGGAAAGACCTGCTCATCTATCCGCCCAAGGTGCATCATCAGTCAGCCTGATTTTGTAGTAACTCTCACTCTGTTCTCTGCAGCAGCAAATTGTGTTCAAAGGTCCTTCAAAGGGGTATCTGGACTCCTGGAACTCTTGTCGGCTACAGCCTCCAGCTTCATCTCACTGAAGATTTTCCGAAGGAAGAGACTAAGTCTGAACATAGCAAATTTTACATCAACTTCCTCCAGCGGCTCCCTGATGATGACGTCTCCTCATCGGACACCGCCTGCAGCCTGGCCCCACTGAACTTTACCTTATCAGATCATTTCTTCTAAGTCTGAAGGTATGCACCAACTGGACTTATCCACTTCTTGTATCCAACCTGTGCTCCATCGCAGTTACCCATATTTTTCTCCTTTGACCCGGTTCTTTGCGCTTTGATCTTTTAGGGACTAGATTTTACTAAAAACTTTAAAATTCATAACTCTGGTTATTCTGATTGGATTTTTGTTGCTTTGGTGTCAAAAATGTATTAAAATATACTCTATTTTTCTAAATTGGTGTGGGAGTTTTTCTGTGTGTTATATTGCTTTATTACTGTTTGTGTGCTTGCATAAATACGTTACACATTGTCTCTAGGTTAAGTGACTGCTTTTGTGCCAAGCTACCAGAGGGTTAAGCATAGGTTAATTTACTGACTTTTGTGGTTCACCCTGACAGGGATTGTGGCTTTTGCTTGAACAGGTGTCACCCCCAATTCAACCAACAACCCAATTTTTAGGTCGAGCATTCGAGACCTCTTGTATATACTTTAGTATATACTTATATGTGTATGTAATTTGCAGGCTCTGGAGATCAGCCCTAGGACTTGTCTGCTTCCGCTAAGGGACTTTTTTTCTGTTCAACTGCCTCTATTTAACTGTCTTTATAGAAAACGACCAGTAGATGTCAGTAAAATACCAGAATTGCTTTCTGCTGAGGGACTTTCTTTTTTTTATTTTTCTGGCAACTGCCTCTATTTAACTTTCTTGATAGAAAACGACCAGCAGAGGTCAGTAAAATACCAGAATCACTTTAGCATTCTCTAGATTCTAGTCTATAGAAATTGTCTTCCACAAGCACCTGTAGACAATAATCTTTTTTTCAAAGCTTGTATTTTCAGTGATATGACCACCGAAGGCCCTGATTTTATATTAAAAACAGAGCTTTGGACTACAATTTCCCGCTGAAAGGGAATATTTCTCACCATGTGTTCCCATACCTGGCATGTCACGCAGTTTGTTGCTTACTTTCCCTCCATGTTAAAGAACAGTAGATATTTCAGCACCCAGGCTAATGTGCTGCATAGCTAAATAGATTCAAATGCGTACAACCGGTGGATATGCTTTCAGATCTGCACATCTATAAGTTAGTTATTCATGTTTTAACAATCATTTTATAGCTCATCAATTACAAAGGGTGCTCCCATGGTGCTACAATACCCACCCACCATGGGTATAAGTCCACTAGATCTGCAAATGCAGTCTAGAACAAAATGTCCAACAGATGCACCAAAGCACACCAAAACACTGTCACTTTTATCCCCAATCAGTAATTCAACGAAGAAGAAAAAAACAATTTTTGAAGTTCCGTTGGCGAATTTCCAATAAATTATCCACAGAGGTTGATGTATCAGGTCACTCTATTTTATTCCATTCATAGACAAAAAACGGCAGCCGACGCGCGTTTCGTCCTCCTGGACTTTCTCAAGGCTGCAAAATTACATATACATACAATTTGCATCATATAGTATTTTAAAAGGATTTACAAAAAAAGTTGGTGTGCTTTGGTGCATATGTTGGACATAGCTAAATACATATAAGGTCCCAAAGGCGAGACCGTTGCATTGCAAATGCTTGTTAACATTGGTGTTCAGCGATGTGGGTCAGGACTTGTGTTTGTGTAGTGCCATGCAGTTATTTGTGTAACACAAAAATCCCATGTAAATAATTTGAAAACAGAGTTGGCCTCTTTTAAATCCTTTTTAGTTTTCTATTGGCTGTTTTTTCTCTTTTCAAAATTTAAGTGTTCTACCCGCTGTTTTTGAAGCATGGAGATGGATCTGGTCAACTTTGACACCCTCAACAGGGCTGAGTTGCGAAAGCTCTGTAAGGACAAGGGGCTGAAGTCAGGCAAGAAGGCTACCAAACTGAATCTCCAGGTAGACCTCTGAGCCTTTGAGGAGGTACAACAAGGATAACTCAGAGGAGGAGGGGGGAACATGAATGATGAGGAGATTGATGACCCAGACCTGAGCACTGTGCTGCAAGAAGAGCCCAAATAAACCTCAGGGGATTCCCAGGATGGGGCTGTGAGCAGCATGTCTGCCGGGGGCCTGTCACTAGAGGACCTTGATTACGGAAAGGCAGAGAGGGAGCTTAGACTACAGTTGGTCAAGATGAATGTGGAAGCAGAGAAGAGGACAACGGAGACAGAGAAGCCCTTGGCTGAAAAACAACTTTTGCTGGCACATGAGATGGGTCTGAAGGCACTGAAGCTCAAAGACAGAAAGATCTTAGAATCCAGTAACAGTGGTGGCAATATCACCCCAGTGCCCACAGGAGAAAAGAGGATCTGCATCCCAAAGGATCTGGTGCCTAACTTTGTTGTGAGGAATGACATAGACAACTGGTTTGAGATCTATGAGGTGTCCCTGGAGGTGAACAGGGTCCCTGAAGAAGATTGAGGGGCAGTCTCTGGAGGCATACTCCAAATAAAGGGAGGGATACTCTGCTAGCCTAGGGAAAAGAGCCAGGATGAAGTATCCACTCATGAAAGAGGCCCTGAACAAGAAATATGGGCTAACCCCAGAGAGATACAGCCAAAGGTTTAGGAACAGTCAGAAACTGTCCTAACAGGCCTGGGTGGATTCTGTGGCCCATTTGTGCAAGGCACTGGGTGGTTGGGTAAAGGGCATTGAAGAGAGTGAAGTGAGTGGTTGCAAAGGGATGCATAACTTGATTGCAACAGAGCAAATGTTCAGTCTTTGTTTTATAGAGCTGTGCCAACACCTTGTGGATACTAAGTTCACTGACCCCCAAGGAGCTTGCTAAGGAGGTGGACCTAACAGATCAGCACCAGGGTCCACAAGAAGGCACCTGGGGGGAACTCCCAAAAGGGTGTCAGGGTTCCCACCAAACGAAGGAGAGGAGTGATAAAAACAAGAAGGAGTTCTTTCAAGGCCCCAAAAACAGTTCACCGAGGAAAATGTCCCATTTCCAATCTAGTCACCAGAAGAAAAGGATTTGTTGTCAAAACACTGGCAAGTTTGCGCCCAAGTGCTATGAGTGTTACCAAGATGGGCACACCAAGGGTGATGCCAAGTGTCTTAAGAGGGCACAGTCCTGCAGTAAGGGGCAGGCCCAGGGTAGGCGATTGTAGCGCCTGGGAAGGAGATGGCTCCAGATAGTGTGGGGGAGACAGCTGATGTTAACCTAGTGTCCCTGGGTGACAGAGAGATGGTGCTCAAAGCCCACTCACATGCCTTCTAATACTTTCAAGTACAGGCAGTAGGTCTCTATCAATGGGCAGAGAGTGGAGGCTCTGAAGGACGCAGAAGCCAGTATGACTACTGTCAGGTGTCATCTGGTGACCTCAGAGCAAGTGATACTGAATACATTCCACCAGGTTAGTGGTAGGAGATAACTAGGAGACCCACTACCCTGTGGTTTTGATTTCCATTCGGGAGGGAGGGTATCAGGTGTTCTGAAAGCTTCTGTGAACCCTGCCATGCCCATGGACTGTTTGCTAGGGAATGACCTGGAGCACACTGCCCCCAAGGAAGTGGAGCTCTGGCCACCCCTGAACATTTTGAGGTTGCCTGAGTGGGTCTGTGTGACCATCAGGTCCATGGCTGCCCAGGAAGAGAGTCAAGGAGGTCTGGAGCCTAGAAGAATGGCCCAGACAGCTGGCAAGAATGAGAAGGACAAGGGGCGTGGGAAACCAGACCCTGAATGTCCCACGCTATAGGTGGAAGGGGCATCAGAGGATGCAACCCTGGGCTTGCCAGGGAGGACATTAAATCCCTTGGTGACCTACCCAAACTTGCTGAATGGCAAACAGAAGGTGGGCACAATAGGAGGAGTTCTGTAAGGCACAGGTAGAGTTTCCAACCCTTGAGGGCATGAGGTGTCAAGCTGAAGTACAGGCAGCAGGTAACATCTCTGGAGATCACCTCATATATTGGGAGAATAACCTCCTGTATAGTGACCCTAAGGAGCCTGTGCATGGAGCAACCTGTGTGTTGGTAGTCCCCCAGTGCTGCAGGGCCTTCCTACTGGGACTGGCGCATGAAAGTCCTCTGTCCGGACATCAGGGGAAGGACAAGACTTTTGTCAGGCCCCAGATGAGGTTAGCTTTAGGTATTTTCTGTAGGACCTGTCTCACCTGCCAAGCCAGTGGAAAAATAAGGAAAAAGCTGAATGCTCCCCTGAATCTCTTACTTGTCATTGGCACCCCCTTTGAAAGGGTGGACATCAACTTTGCAGGACCCTTGGACCCCAAGACAGCCTTGGGCAACAGGTTTATTCTGGTCTTGGTAGACCATGTCAGTAGATACCCAGAGGCAATCCCTCTGATGGCTGTGACAGCACCATCAGTGGCTAGGGACATGATGAGGATTTTCACCTGAGTAGGGTTCCCCAAGAAAGTGGTGTCTGATAAGAGCACCAACTTTATGTCTGCATACATGAAGTCAATGTGGAAGGAGTGTGGGGTAACCTACACATTCTCTACCCCCTACCATCCACAAACTAATGGGCTCGTTGAAAGATTCAGCAAGTTCCTAAAAAGCATGATTATGGACCTGCCTGAGCCCATGAGGCAGAAGTGGGACTGTCCTCCTGCCATGCCTACTTTTTTCCTACAGAGAGGTACCACAGAAGGGAGTTGGGTTTAGCCCATTTGAACTTCTGTATGGCAACCCTGTTAGGGGACCTCTCAGTCTGGCGAAGGAGGGGAGGGACCAAGCTCCCAAGAACCCTCCCCAGGACATGGTGAGCCACAAGCTAACCATCAGAAACCAGATGGCCAAGTTCTGGAAGAAGGCTTCTGAGAACTTGGAAGCAAACCAGTGTTATGACCTGACAACCACTCTGGTTGCATTTCAGCCTGGCCAGAAAGTGTGAGTGATGGAGCCAGTGGAGCCCTGGGCCCTCCAGAACTGTTGCACTGGGCCCTATGAGGTGGGAAGGGGGAAGCCACTTACCTGGTGGACCTGAAGGCTCCCAGAAACCTGTTAAGGATACTCCACATCAATTGCCTCAAACTCCACTGTGTGAGGTCTGAGGTCACCATGTTGCTGGTGACTGATGATGGAGAAAACGAAGAGAATGATCCTCTCCCTGACCTCCTCTAATCAAAAGAGAAAGATGGGTTAGTGCTAGGCATCAACCTCTTTCCAATCCTGACCCCAGAACAGCAGAGGGACTGTCGCCAATTGCTGGGATGTTTTGCCTCACTGTTTTCTCTCACTCCTGGACTTACACATTTATGTACCCATGATATTGATCCCGGGACAGCCTGCCTGTCAAAAACAAAATATACAGAATGACTGACAAAGTGAGGGCAAGCATAAAAGAAGAGATCGCCAAGATGTTGGAATTGGGAGGGATTGGGCATTCTGGTAGTCCCTGGTCCAGCCCAATGGTGCTGGTACCCAAAGCTGCCCCCCCAGGACACTGCCCCAGAACTCAGGCTCTGCATAGACTACAGGGGGCGTAACTCAGTCACCAAGACTGATGCTCACCCGATTCCTGGAGCTGATGAGCTCCTCAATAGATTAGGGGATGCCAAGATCTTGAGTACTTTTGACTTGACTTCAGGGTACTGGCAGATTGCCCTAACTGAGGGGGCTAAAGAGGGATCAGCATTTTCAACACCAGAGGGCCACTTTCAATTTAAGGCCATTTGGCCTGAAGAATGCCCCTTCCACCTTCCAGAGGCTGGTGAACCTGTTTTTGTGACTGGCGTGTAGGGCTTCAGTGTTACTTACGTGAATGACATAGCTGTCTTCAGTAGCAGCTGGGAGGACCACCTCTTACACATGCAGCAAGTGCTTCAGTCTCTGCAACAGGCCCTGATTATCAAGGCCAGTAAGTGTCAGAAGGGACAGAGTTCTGTCATGTACTTGGAACACCTTGTGGGAGGGGTAGAGTGCAGCCCCTCCAAGCCAAAATAGAGACTATCCTGCACTGGGAGCCCCCACAGCTCAGACAGAACTAAGGGCCTTCCTGGGCCTCACTGGTTAATACAGGAAGCTTTCAAGGAATATGGCACCATTAGTGCCCCCTTGACTGAGCTTACTTTCAAGAAGCAGCCCAAGAACATGATCTGGGGGAAGTCTTATCTCAGCTAAATGAGGAGGGCTTGGCTGTAGCTTTCATCTCTCTGAGGCTTCTTCCCAAGCAACAGAGGTGGAGTGCTATTGAAAAGGAAGCCTTTGCTGCGGTCTGGGCACTGAAGCAGCTGAGACCATAACTGTTTGGGACTCACCTATGCGGTTCAGACAGACCACAGGCCCCTCAGATGGCCCATCCAAAACTGTTGAGGCAGTCCATCTCCCAACATGGAAGGGACTTCACAGTGGAATTCCCTCCTGGGTCAGACCACTCCATTGCTAATGGTCTGTCTAAGTACTTCCGCATTAGTAATGAGAACTCCGAGGAAGTTGGATAGTTCTGCCCGCTTTCAGCTGGCGGGGGACAAATGCTAGACCTGTCAGCCTTAGGGTGGTCTTCCCCCAAACATTTTGCTTTATCTCTCCATTTTTGCTGAAATTTGTTCTTGTTCGATTTAGGACTGTGTGTACTTTACCACTGCTAACCAGTGTTAAAGTGCCTGTGCTCACTCCCATAAACATGGTAAAATTAGCTTACACCTGATTGGCATATTTAATTCACTTATAAGTCCCTAGTAGGGTGGTATAACATATACCCAGGGCCCAATCTACTTCTTGCATCCGAACTGCCCTCCATCGCGTTTGGCCATATTTTTTTTACTTTGACCCGGTCTTGGCCAAGTAGATGTCCACAGTTGGCACTCTGATCTTTACTCAAAACTTTAAAAATTCACAATTTTGGTTCTACTGATTTGATTTTTATCATTTTGGTGTCAAATTATTTATTGAAATGTACTATATTTTTCTAAATTATTGTGTGATATTTCTTGTGTTGTGTTGCCATTTTTAGAATGTTAATGTGCTGCATAAATACTTTACACATTGCCTCAAAGTTAAGCCTGACTGCTTTTGTGCCAAGCTAACAGAGGGTTAACTTACTTGCTTACTTATGCCTACTACCCCTCCTGGGGTATAGGCCATCAACGAGGACTCTCCAGCCATCTCTGTCCTGGGCTTTTCTTTCAATCTGACTCCAGGTGTAAACTAAGTGTAAACCATTTCCGTGCAGTCAGCCTCAAGGCCTCTTTTCCTTTTCCCTTGAAGGCTCCAGGTGAGGGCTTGCCTGGTAGTGTGCCTGATCTTGATTTGCAGCGTTAGATCTTTTGAGCTCCATATCTTCTTTAACTGAATGAAGACAGCAGTTGCTTATGCCAGGGAATGACCCGCAAGAAAGTCTAGGGAAGACAACTCACTGAAGCCTTCAAAGTGAGGATTGGAGTCCGCCAGGGTCATCTGCTCTCACCTTTTCCCTTCTTGCTGGCCATAGACTGGATCATGAAGAAATCCACAGCAAGGAAAAGATATGGGACACTGTGGACACCTTGCACACAGCTTCACGACCTTCACTTTGCATATGACCTGGCCCTACCCAAGCACACATATCCACAGATAGAAGAGACAGGGCCAGACTGGCCATAGCGGGCACCGGGTGTTTCCCCGGTGGGCCACTAGGGTGGGGGCTGGTTTTGGGCCCCTGGGGGCCATTTTTGTTACCGGGGTCGGCAATATCGGCCCCCTGTAACAAAATCGGCCAAAACCGGCCCTCGCAAACAGCTCTGCTGCACCCCCCCTCCTTACCCCCAGGGAAGGGGGGCCGAGCAGTTTGCCAGGGCCGGTTTCAGTTCCCAGTCCGTTCCTGACAAGAGAAGACCAACAAAGTGGCAGCCACATCAGCACAACTTGACCTCAACATCCACAGGTGAAAAACCAAGATCCTGAAGGCTAACAAGGCCAGCACTACTGCAGTCACTCTTGCAGGCAATGTACTGGAAGAGGTTGAGGCCTTCACCTACCTGGCAGTGTCATAGACAAGCAGGGTGGCACAGACGCTGATATCAAGGCAGAGGGTTAATCACAGGTTAATTTCATTACTTTTGTGGTGGACCCTGACAGGGATTGTGGCTGTTGCTTGAACAGGGGTCATCCCTCATTCAACCACCAACTAAATTTCAAACAGGCCTGATTCACAAAGATAAACTTACACTTTGTGCAAATGTATGATTGTTTGCTATTCACAAAGGTATTTTACTAGTAGTATCTTTATGACTGCATCATAGAAAGTTTGTTAAAATTGCAAATTTGTTGATTCGATCTATATATGAAAAATCATTTGTAAAGAGGCATTTTAATGATGATTATTGATGCTCAAATATATAAACCCGAAAACCTTTCTACATCATTAGTGTGAAAATTGGTCTGTAGGGCACACTCTTTGGCCCTCATTACATATGGCCTGATGTGGTATGGAATGATTGTGCTACCCCACAATATCGGATACAGTGGTGTTTGAAGTTTACTGGCTGCCTATTCAGAGTTGTGCCTGCAAAAATGGAACATGTAATGCAGAATTTGGTGCTTACCACACCAAAATTATCTTGTCCTGGGATTTACTAGGCATTTTTCTCCATTAAATTTTGACAGGTGTGATCTGTTGAATATACCATGGCAAAAATGCTGGAGGAAAGTGTTTGCAGCAAATCTCTGAATTCCAGTATGTGGGTAACTGGAGTTACAGTTACATAATGGAAGTTAGCAGGTCAATCATAATGAGGGCCTAAGAAATACTATGTGCCTGAGTATCCTTACTGCCAAGACTGTTGTCCACCAGCTCGATTTAAATGTGGGTGGACTTTTTGTTTAATCACATTGGAGACTACTTCGTCTAAGTTGTAATCTAAACCCTCCGATGGCCAGACAGAGCAAGGGCCATTGGAGGTTGGTCTCTAATTCCACTCCCCTAATTTAGATGGGGAGCATTGTCTGTTTTATTTTCAAAAAGAAAAAATGAAGTATGATTTTCTTTTTGAAAATAAAAAAGCAAATCATTTGCCTTATGACTTTGTCATGCTTCACGAGTTGTCCGTCAAACTTCAAAAATCATTGCCAGGAACCGCCATGATATTGGTTCCTGGCAATGCTGTAAGAAAAAAATGACCGCCGGCTTGGCATCATTTCATAATTTGAAGGGCAGAGATGCAGTCAAGGCAGCGGAGTAAATTACTCTGTTTCCGTGACAAACAATCCTCCGTCGGCCAAATTATTAATCGGCTCTAGTGCAAATATAGACAATTATTTGTCATGTAATTCACGTTCAAGTAGGTTATATTACTGGGTAGTCAAAAGGGATAGATGTTGAACCTGGCCCTTTTTGCAGGGTTATCAACAAACTGTTTGCCTTCTTCCTCATATTTTTGTTTGCTTTAGACCTCTGGGTACTTTCCCACTGCTGATCAGTGCTGAAGTGCATATGCTCTCTGTCTAAATTGTAATGGTGATTGGTTTATCCATGATTATCATACTTGATTTACTGGTAAGTCTCTGGTAAAGTGCACTGGGTGTGCCCAGGGCTTGTAATTCAAATGCTACTAGTGGGCCGGCAGCACTGATTGTGCCACCCACATGAGTAGCCCTGCAACCATGTCTAGTGGGCCGGCAGCACTGATTGTGCCACCCACATGAGTAGCCCTGCAACCATGTCTCAGACCTGCCACTGCAGTGTCTGTGTGGGCAGTTTTAAACTGCCATATTGACCCAGCAAGTGCACCCACTTGCCAGAGCCAACCCTTCCCTTTTCTTACATCTAAGGAAACTCTAAGGTAGGCCCAAGGAAGCCCCAGGGGCAGAGTGCAGTGTATTTGAAAGGTAGGACATGTCCTGGTGTGTTTTACATGTCCTGATAGTGAAATACTGCCAATTTCGTTTTTACTATGGTGAGGACTATCTTTCCCAAAGGTTATCATTGGAGCTGCCTTGCAACATCTTAGAAGTATAACTTTCAATTGGGAAAAAAAGAGATTTGGAGTTTGGGTTCCCTGAACTCAGGATTTAAAAATACATCTTTCTGTGAGGGTGGTTTTTAAATTTTGTGTTTGAAAATACCACTTTTAGAAAGTGGGCATTTTTTTGCTTTGCCATCCTGTGCCTCTACCTGCCTGTGGAATCAACATCTGGTTTAGACTGACAGCTGGGTTGTTTGGGCATTCACTCTAGACAGTGGCACAAAGGGAGCTGAGGTATGCTCTGCATATCCTGATGGGCCATCACCAGGCTAATGGGCCTTCCTGAGCTAGAGTGGTGGGAGGAGTTGTGACTGACACCTCAATAGGGCTGTGCCTTCACGCTCACAATGCTGTCTCCACCCCCCTGTAGTGTGTCTGGACCCAAGGCAGGCCAAAGCAGGATCTTGTAGAAAACAAAGACTTTCCTTTGAAGTATGCCTACTTCAAAGGCCAAAAGGGGTATAAGTATTGTACCTCTAACCCCACTTTTTTTAGAACACTTCTGGATCAAGAGGAGATTCTGCCAAGAAGAAGAACTGAAGAACTGTTAGGAGGAGTACTACCCCTTTGCTGTGTGTTGCTTTATTGGGCCGGCCTGCAGTTGCTGCTTCTGCTTGTGGGCAGTGAAAGTACTGGACTGTCTTTCTATCCTGCTTGCCAAAGGCTCTGCAAGGGCTTGTGTGTGCTTGCCACCAGCTTTCATAGAGGTCTCCAGGACATCAAGGATCTCTTCCTACATCTGACTGACTAGGGCGCTTTCAGTGTCAGGAGTGTGCCCAGTTATGACAGAGGGCTTGAGTGTGGTGTTTTCTATGGGCCCTAAATGCTCCTGCTGCACTGAGCTGCCTCGTTGCCCGGTGGTTTTCTCCAGCCCTCCTCTTTCTACAAGCAGCAAGGACAAGCGGCAAGGATTTTTGGTGCCTGTTGCAAACATCGCTGGAGGTCACTGCGGTACTGTCTGTGTGTGACTCAGTGGCTACCTGTGAGAGGATCACCGTGCCAAAGTTCCAGAGAGAGACCCTCAACTGCGGCCACCAGAGCTGCCCTCTCCAACTGCAAGATACTGTGACCAACAGACCTGCGCATATTCCGAGAGACTCACTTGTGATTTGGGATCCCCGGGCGGAGCTGCTCCGAATCTCCCCGTTCTCAGAAGCAGAGATGGCCACAAGGTGGGGGGGGGGAGCCTGGAGCAGTGCTGTAAACTCCTATAAAGGGAGTGCCTGCACTTTGTGTTCCGATAAATCTGTGGTGGCACATCGCCAGCTGTTGAAACGCGCTAGCACTGCTAGTGGAGCTTACTGCAATACTTGGGGACAAACTACTTTTCGTTACTTCGAACCCGAGCGGTTCCAACATGTTTTTTTACACCCCTCGCATTGACTTCCCAGATACCATAATTGCTTTGTTAAAAGTGCCCTACCTTCAACAGTCATTGTTAGCCATGCCATGGGGATGGTTTATGTAACCCTAAATACAACGAAAGCATCCTGCTTGAAATAAGTGACATCTATACATATGTATGTTGGATTTTTGACGTTTTGGTCTGGTTTAGATAAAAAAACACAATTTTTCTAATCTGGTGTGGCCTATTTGTAGTGTTTTCACTGTGTTATTGTGTATTGTATTGTGTATTGTATGTACATATGCTTTACACATTGCCTCTGAGATAAGCATGACTGCCTGTGCCAAGCTACCAAGGGGGTGAGCAGGGGTTATTTTAGCTGTGTAATCCCCTTACCCTGACTAAAAGAAAGGGTCCCTATTTGTACAGGGTGCAAGCCACTGCCAACCAAAGACCCCCATTTCTAACAATAGATAACTGTATGTTGATGCGATTTGAAATTTGACAGCAAATTAATTTGTAGGAGAGTGCTATAAAATGAATAAGCACGCATGTGCTTTATAAGCGTGAAGCACGCTGCCTGGGCCTCTGTCAGGGCTTCGTGCTGAATGCCTCTGTTCTCGAGGGTCAGTGTCACTCTTATTTCATGCCCCTTGTCTCAGCTCTTAAAATTGAAAAGGGCCTCCTTGCTAGAACCTGACAGCATCAAAGTGCGTTTTAGATGCAGAGGCTTGTCATTAATTAAAGATGCCTTCATTAACAATGCTTTTTTCTCAGGACTGCCTTCGGGTGGCTAAATTAACATTTGCCCACTGTGGAAAGCAGTTAACAGCGTTGTCTTCAATGTATGACAAACTTTACGTCTCAATTATTATGTGCAGAAACGTTTAAAAATGGCTTAGATGGCAGCATATATTGGCTTGGAGTCAGCAAATTCTTTTGTTGCCAGCAACCATTTGCAAACTTCTGAATTTTTGAGAAGTCTGCATAGTTTCTTTAGTTTTTCCCCACTAGCAAGTACATTTCAATGCAGTTCAACCTATTCAGCTGGGAAACGTTTGCAATTTTTTTCTGTAGCTTTACCTATTTCAGAGCTTTCTATGCACTATGGAATTGTTCAGGAGAAAACAAAAATTTCTCTGCAAAGTATATCTGATGCAGAGGATTTTTAGTGTCCATAAGGGTATATCCATTTCAATGAAAATAAAAGAGGCCCAATAACACATGGTATTTTAAGCAACTGTAGTAATAAACGCATATTCCGTCATGTATTGCTATTACTATGATTTTCCCATTAAATCAGCTTTTGAACACTAAGTTGAAAATAATTTTTTTTTTTACAATTTCCCCAAGCGGAGATGTAAAAAAATATGGGGCATATTATCAAAAACAGCGTTAAAATGATCGCCGCTTTAGCGGCAGTATTCTGCCGCTAAAGCGGCGATAATGGGCTTGATAATATGCCCTTGAGAATTCCAATAGAAGCCCATGTTCTGGTGTAAACATGGGCTTCTATTGGAATTCTCAAGGGCATATTATCAAGCCCATTATCGCCGCTTTAGCGGCAGTATTCTGCCGCTAAAGCGGCGATAATTCTAACGCCGTTCTTGATAATATGCCCCTGAATTTTAATTTCACCCATGCCTGTTTTTTGGGAAACAAACTGAACCTACACAGAGGAAATAACTTTCAGGACTTTGATCACTATGCCACTTTTTTATATATTGGGCGCCATGGCTTGCGGGCTTACAAAGCACACATTAAGGTAGAATTTTTTTTTTTTGTGTTTAAAAAAGCTTTATTAAGGTATTTAGAGGCATAGGTACAATATGTGACAATGGGTGTAAAACAAGAAGCAATAGATAAGCAATCTGATTATACAAATTGGCGGAATAAGCGATATAATAAATCTATCTAAATCTAAAGATAAGCCAAAAAGGAATAGAAATAATAAAACTAGTACCTAAAGAGTGAATAGCATTTTATGTTTTTTTAATTTTTCATAAGACAAAGAGTCTGAAAGGAAAAAAGAGAAAGAAAGAAAGAGTAGAAGAGGGAAAGAAAGACAGAGGAGGGGGAAAAGAAAAGAGAGAGAAAGAAAAGGAAAGTAGAAAACTGGAAATATAATAATATCTTCATCTAACATAATATTGAGACAATAATCTTATACCAATGACATTGGTTTCCAAAAACAGAATAATAATTACACATGTGACAAATAAAAGAAATAAACTGGAGGAAGGAAAAAATAAAATACTCATGGAGGTTGATAGACAAAAGAACTATCTTGATTGCGTAATGCAGATGCGGATAAGTAATTAGTGAGTGGAGACCAGAGGGCTTCTTTTCGAATAAGTTGTTGAGAAGTTTTGGAAGAAGCTCTGTCTAGTCTGTGGTGATAACAAAGAAGATTCCACCATGCAGAGAAGGAAACCTTAGAGGCATCCTTCCAATTAGAGGTGATTACCTGAAGGGCAATAGCAATTAACAAGTCCACAAATATACCCACCTTCCGAGAACCAAACCAATATGAGGAATTGCTTCCTAAAAATATGGAGTATATATCAAAAGGGAAATTAATAGTACAAATAGAGGAAATTGACTCACACACCTTAGTCCAAAAACGGGCAATATTAGGGCAAAGAAAAAAGGAATGCATAAAGGAGCCAGGAGTAGAAGGACATACCCAACAATTCGGAGATAAATGCAAACTATACTTGGAGATTGATAATGGAGTTAAAAATAGTCTATGGTAAAAATAATAAAGGGTCTGAGTGGTGCTAGAGTTACAAGAGGTATGATGTATACGTGTCCAAATGGGGCTCCATGTATAGACAGAGAGGGCGTGTTGTAGGTCGGACTCCCATAAAAGCTCTACTTTACTTTTAGGACGACTAGGAGAAGAAAAATGTAGATACTTGTAAACATGGGAGGCTTTAATGAAAGGGGAAGAGGATAAAGGTTCTAACAAAGGATCCTGAGGGGGAAGAGAAGATCCAGAAAATCGAGAAAGCTATTCCGTTAAGAGCAAACGTAAAGAATCATATCTTAGTAACGAGGAAGCAGGTAAGTCAAAGGCGGACTGAACCTCTTGTGAGGAAAGACAACGAGAATCCTGTGTTAATTGTTTAACTTGAAAAATCCCTTTGGCAGCCCATGTTTTCCAAAAAATAGTGCGATTGGACAATTTAATGTTTTTGTTATGCCAAAGAGGTGAGTCTAAAAAAATCTGTAAAGGACTTTGAGATTTACATTTAATAGGATGAAAAATTGAAATAAATTTGGAAATAGTTGGATAGTTAAAAGAGCGAGGAGGATGGGTAAAAGTTGGTAAAAGAGAGAAGGGAAAGGAGAGATCAGGGATTTCTCCAACCTATGCCATACCGAAGTAAAAGATCCTTCCAGGGTAGATAGATATGGTAGCACTTGACGAATTAGAAAAGAGGAATGATATTGTCGGAAATTGGGAAAATGGACACCACCCCGATCCTTAGGAGCAGAGAGAAGGGCTAGAGAAATACGAGCCTTTCGACCATTCCAGAGAAATTTACTCAAAATTCCATTAAGAGTTTTAAAAAATGTCAATGGTATTTTAACAGGTAACATGGATAAATAAAAGTTAATAACGGGAAGCAGCATCATTTTAATGGTGTCTAATCTACCCCACCATGACAAAAAGAGGGGAGACCATCTATCAGCCATATTTTTCACTTTTAATAAAACCTCATCCAAATTAAACTGAATCGTTTTTGCAAGGGTAGAAGAATATTTAATCCCTAAGCACGTAACATTATTCGTATTCCATTTAAAATCAATACCCTCAAACATACTTCGTATACAGTATTTATTTAAAGGGAGCACTTCAGATTTGGAGAAATTCAATTTATAGCCTGACCAGGCAGCATAAGAAGAGAGAAGTTCGGTAAAAGCAGGCAAGGAGGTAGAAGGATCGGAAACATATAACATAATATCATCTGCGTAAGCCGTAAATTTAATTTCAACTGATTTCAACTGATTTGTGCGTAAAGCCTTGAAAAGTGGGGGAGTGTCGTAAAGAGTGAAGAAAAGGCTCAAGAGAAAGAATAAAAAGTAACGGGAACAGAGGACATCCTTGACGAGTGCCTCTTTGTAAAGGGAAGTAAGGAGATTGAGAGCCGTTAACGAAAACTGAAGTAGTGGGAGAGGAATATAATAATTTAATAAGGGACGAAATGGAAGGATCAAATCCATGCCATTTAAGAGCGCGCAACATAAATGACCAATGAACACGATCAAAAGCTTTTTCCGCATCTAAGGTGATGGCAGCTATAGGGGAAGAGCTCTTAGATGCAAGATGAATAATATTGAGGAAAGTTCTGGAATTATCAGAAATAGTCCTACCCTTAACAAACCCCGTTTGTTCAATACCTATTAAATCCGGAAGGACTTGATTGATACGGAGGGCTAATATCTTGGTGAATAGTTTACAATCAAGGTTAATCAAAGATATGGGACGATAGTTAGCGCATCGGGACGGGTCTTTATCTTTTTTGGGAATGAGACAAATCATAGCTTCAAGAAAGGAGCCTCGAGCCTCTTCATTAAGAGCAAAATATTGAAAAAGAGATAAGAGATGGGGCAGAAGAACAGACGAAAAGCACGAATAGAACAGTAAGACCATCGGGACCAGGAGCCTTGTCCCTAGGTAACATGGACAGAGCAGATTTAATCTCTAGAAGAGATATATCTCCTTCTAAAACAGAGTAATCAGGAAGAGGGGAAGAACGGGGAGGTAATGAAGAAAAATAGGAGTCTAAGTTAGCGTCAGAAGGGGACGATTCAGGGGTGTAAAGGGTTTTATAGAAATCTGTAAAACACCTTAATATGTCTTCATCTTTAAAATGGGGAATATCAATATCATCAATAATCTTAACAACTCTAGATCTTTGCGATTTCACCTTCAAATAGTTCGCCAACAGCTTACCAGCTCGGTTGCGACCACCATAAAATTTTGAGTTTATTTTTAGCAATGTCCCGGAGGCCTCTTCTGTGGATTTCTTATTAAAATCAAGTTTTGCTTGGACCAGAGTCTTAAGGGAATCCACATTTTTAGATGAAAAGTATGCATGCTCCAACTTTTTAATGGAAGCGAGCAAGGAAAGTGATTCTTTGCAAAATTGTTTCTTTTTGATAGCTACATAATCAATAATAAAGCCTCTAGCTGTGGCTTTAAAGGAATCCCAAACAGTATGGAAGGACATATCAGGAGTAGAGTTAAGAAGAAAGAATTCAGATACTAAATCTTTAAAACGGTTTATAAAGGTGAGATCTTTGAGAAGATAATTGTTAAAACGCCAACGCCGGGATTTAGAGGAAGAGGAGGGAAGATCTAAACTAATCAGAACAGGAGCGTGATCAGAGATAAGAATAGGGCCAATCTCCGCATGAAGGAGATTGGAAAGGAGATGTGGGCTTAAAAAAATATAATCAATTCTAGAGGTAGAGTTGTGAGTAGGGGAATAAAAAGTATACTCTAAACTATCAGGATTGAATGTTCTCCATGCGTCCACCAGGCCTCTTGCAGAGATGGTCCTAGCAAAGGTTTCTTGCATTTTATTGGGAATGTATTTAACAGAGGATTTCCTATCTACGAAGGGATCCATGACCTGATTACAATCTCCACCCACTATGAGATTATCGCTAGAACACGCATGGAGAGTGTGGGACATAGATTGCCAAAATTGTGAGTCAATGCATGTGGGACCATAGATGTTCAGTAAAGAAACATGAGAACCATTGATAATAGTGTGAAGAAGGAGCCAACGACCATCTTCATCCCTCTCCTCCCCCTCTATCGTGAGGGACAAGGATTTATGAAAGAGTACTACAACACCATTTTTCCTGTCTTTGGAAGGGGAACAGTAAACATGACCCACCCATTGTTTCTTAAGGGAATTAACATCATTTTCATTAAGATGGGTTTCTTGTAACATAGCAATTTTACATTGGAGTCTAGCGAGATGGGTAAGTACCCGTTGCTTCTTAACAGGATTACGCAATCCTTTTACATTCCATGAGATAATCCGAATATTGTCAGTCATTACAATTCAAAGAAGACAGTAATATTATTAATAGTGATAGACAATGCAACAAAATTATACAGTCAATATGAAGGAAACCTAAAACAAAACCAAGAAAGCATTGAGAAGTGTGCAATTGAATATAAAAATAACGATTAATGCATTTGAGTAAAAAAGAATAAGCATGAAGAAGAAAATGGACGATGCAAAAAAACAAGGTAGAAAAGTGGAAGAGAAAAAAGGGGAAAAAAAAGAAAAGCGAGTAAAAATAGAGAGATAAATTCAGAAAATAAGAAGGAGAGGATGAAAAAGGAGAAATCACAGAAAGAGAAAAGGAAAGAAAAAGAAAGTAGAAGAGACAAGTGATAGAAAAAGAAAAGTTGACTAGAAGCCGAGGGACTTCAGTCAAATGAGCAGGAATAGATATCCATAGTGAAGAAAATAGCTTAGGGAAGCGGGGAGCTGCGAGGGAAAAACGGACAACAGATCCGATACGGACGAACGAGATCATTCAAAACTAAGAAATAAGATACTTAAATACAAAGAGGTACTCTGACATAGACTAACAAAATAAGGGAGACCAACTACCTAACATGAAATAATGTAGGCGGAAAACAGCGAACAAAATAGCAGTGAAGAGCTCAACACTTACCAGACATAAGGAATGGCCGTGAACTCTAGGGTCAGGATGGAAGGGCAAGGAGGAGGGAGACATCAAGGAAATGGATCGGTACAAGAGGAGGAACAGCTACAAGAAAAACAAGGACAAGTCACCATATGAAGTATACACTGAAGAAGCCGCGAAAGACAAGGGAAACAACAACATCGAATCATAAACCGCAACAACATAGAAGATAAGAATCTTCAGAACATTGGAAGTGAGATAATAATCTCAAAAAACAACACATAACAGATTAACGATGCAACTCAGGGTCCTCCAACATCCATAGTGTCCCCTTTATGGCGAGAGATAAATTGTCTCAAGTCCTCAGGACGATCAAAGGAGTAAGACCTTTCTTTATAAGTAACCTTGAAGAAACAAGGGTGAACTAAACCATATCTGGCGTTCATGGATTGAAGAGCCGGGCGAAGAGAAAGGAATTCTTTGCGACGATCTGCAGTTGCGCGGGCCACATCAGCTGCTTCCTAGACTTTGCCGCTCAAAAGGACCGTTAATAATTCAGTGTATTCCAAGAACAAAACAATTATCCCTCTGGGACGTTTTACTGAAGATGAAGGAGAAGAATCTGCAGTTTTAGGACCAATGCGGTGAGCACGCTGTAAATTGAGAGTTGTGCCGTCCTTGAGACCAACAATCTTGGGAATGTGTAATTTTAAAAAGGCCAGCATGTCAGACCCCTCCTCTCCCTCAGGAATGCCATAAATATGAAGATTATTGCATCTATTACGATTTTCTAAATATTCTGTTTGCATCTTGAGGAGAGCAATTTCTTTAAACATGGCCGCAACTTGAGGTAACAAATCCTGAGTGTCACTAATCCTCTGTTCCACCACAGACATTCTTGAATCCAAATTAGACCATTTCTCATCCAACCTCTGAAGAGTAGCATTAGTATCAATGACAAAAGGTTTAATCAACTTTATCTCCTCCATAAGGTCTTCCATTGTAATGGATAGTGGTGACTTGGTAGGCGAATTGGGTTCCTTTTTATGTCGTTTAGAAGAGGCGGCCAGATTGGAATCTTTGCGAAATGAAGACATATTTGTTAAAGATGTTTTCTGACCAGGAGAGGGAGAAGGCTCCTTGTAGATAAGAATACTGAAAAATTAAGACTTTCAAACATGTGCAGCGTAAGAGAAACAGATTGTAAATCATACAGCAGCCGTCAAAGTTAATTTCCTTGTATCAACACAGCTGAAGTTTGACCATTGACTCTGTTAGCAGTGGCTTAATGAAATGAGGCATAGCATATTAGGAGACCACATAGCATAGAGACTATTCAAAATTATAGCTGGATGTTGCACATAAGGTGTTCCTATGAAGCTGTATTTTCTGACAGACATTTTTGGGCGTATATCCGACTTTGGGGAGGCAGAAGTCAGTCAGAAAATTTACCTGAGTGTTTGCATTATAGCGCGGTGGAAAGCTTTCAATAAAGCACACAGTCTCCTCAGGGAAATAAAAAAGCGACACGGTGAGAAGGAAACCAAGGATGAGGCATTTTATGCGAATATAAGATGGCGGTCGCGATGTAAATATAGAATGCGCCGCATGATATAATTATGTATTGCAGAAGAATTGGAGGTGAAGTCAAATTGGTAGAGGGACCCTTGTCCGCTTCACATGGTTATCGAAAACGGCATACCTTCAGGCTGTAGAGTGCTGATTGCCGAGCTGAGGTGAAGTCGCAAGTTCCACAAAATGGCGGCCGCGCACCTCTCAGAGAGCGCGCCACATTATAAAGATGAATTCCGAAGGATTGCGGGATCACTGCAGGATAAAGAAGGTGTCCTTAGGCTCAGCGGACACTCCGACAGCCAAATCTACCACCAAACTCCGCCGGGAATCCACTCCATCGGTCGTCCTATTCAGGAGACTTGATCTCGGATCGGAGCGAGATCAGCCCGCCGCCATCCCCGTCGGTGCTCAAGCCACGCCCCTGCAAAGGTAGAATTATTAAGATACAAAAAATAGATGTTCTTACATGACAGTCACATTTCCTATCCATGTGCCACCGCATTGCTTTCAAACTCTAGCACAACCAGAACACAGTGGTGCTCCTGGCAGCCATATATTTTTGCTATATTTGTGGGTGGTATAAAATACAGACTAATGCCCATATATAGGACATTTAACTTCTACGAGACTG
Organism: Calotriton arnoldi; assembly: GCA_963921515.1. Lineage (NCBI taxonomy): Eukaryota > Metazoa > Chordata > Amphibia > Caudata > Salamandridae > Calotriton > Calotriton arnoldi. Next base: position 57,579 of record CAWUFW010014237.1, on the reverse strand, counting down.
GAGCAATTTGTGTGCGATCTACCAGAGCGTTACCGGAACGTTAAATAGGCCAGTTGTGAAACCAATTTTACCAAGGACATTTTCGGGCCTGAGCACACAGGGGCAGATTTACAAGCCCCTTGCGCCACTTTTGCGTCACTTTTAACATGGGAAAAGTGACGCAAAAGTGGCGCAAGGGGCTTGTAAATCTGCCCCACAGTGTGGCACTGAATAGTAGTGTTACAGGGCATAGACTCCTAACACCAGCAAAAAATGAAAATCCAAGAGTGATCATGCCAAAAAGGTGAATTTCCTCCATTTTGCTACAATTTTATTGTGGTCTTTGGTCACTAATATGTGTGTCGGGAGATTTCCCTATATAATGGCCACACCAAAAATTAATCTTTTTTGCCCCCGTCCAGAGTAAGCATTGCCTAGGGCCTTCTGCATGGTGCAATTAACAATCACGAACCTTCCTCCTCAGCTTGTTCCTAGTCTCTAACATAATGTGCAAGAGGGTGCTCTTGTGTTATGTCTTCATTCCAGTATGGTCACGTCCTTTTCTGTTTCTATTGTTTGCCTCTCCAAACTTTTACAGACGGACGTTTCCCATGCCATCGACTATTCCCATAAGACTACTTAGAATGCGTGCCAATCATTGCCCTTGAATGTAGTCATATCTATATTTTGTGAAAAATAATGTTAATATCTTCCACTATACCATCTCAGAAGACAGGATATTTTAATGTGTAGGTATGCAGCTCCAGTTCTTGCTGCAGTCTTATTTTAATTTCATCGGCGAGTGATTCAATAGTGTCCTACCAGGGTATGTAATGTCTGTCACACATTTTGCATGTGCCATCCTCACCAATGCATGGTCTAGTCTTGCGTAAGTTCCAAGCGTTTTCGAGTACCATGAGTTCACCCAGTCTCCCAGTTTTTTCTCCTTCCACACATCTCTTAAATCTGGGTCACGCATGACCCTTCTCAGGGTATTGGCCATTAGTGGCTTATACCGCACTCCAGAGCTTTTCTATATACCATTACATTCAATATACAGTTTAGAACTCCAAAGCACAGTAAGGCCACTCCAATGAATAGCAGTTTTATTTTTTGGAAAACCTCTTTTTGTTGTCAACGTTAGGTGTGTAAATATTTATCAATCAAATTTTTACCATTGAGGAGACCCTGTGGCATAACATATCTTCCCTTCAGGTATATTACTTTCGAGTGGCTTTAAATAATGTAACTAGGGCCAGCCATATTCCTATCCCTCTGCAATGTGTGGTGTGACCTGCATTCTAAAAGTACGTGCTCCACCTTTTTGCGGATTTTTCCTGCCCGTGGGACGGTGAGGTGGGTTTCATACTGCATGCTATTTCTACCCCCTTCGTCCCTTTAAAATCTGAAGTTTTTAAGCACTATAAATAACAAACATAGGTTTTTGCCAGAATTGACCTTAATGAGCTAACCAATGCAAACAGCAATTGTTTATGCCAGAGTAAGCATGTGTTTAGCTAATAAAACCACGCCTTTTGGATATGACAAGGCCTATTTGATCTTTTCTCCTCTGTTCTACTCACATCTCCGTAAACTTCCTCTACTTTCTCCACCCTGCTTTCTCTTTTTTATTTGTTCTATGCAGACCCTTGTCCATCTCCTCGTTTTCCCCTTACCACATTCTACCTCACTCCTTCATTCTCCTCCATTTTTTAATCTCTGTATTTCTCTCTACCTCCGTGTTCTTCTTAAAACTTTCCTCTAACACTTTGCCCCTCTTTTCTCTCACGTTACCTTGTTATTCATTCTCATCTCCACTCCCCACACCTATTGTCTCCCCTTATGAGTGGAAGCATACCTTCTTTTCCTCCCACTCCACTCTTATTTCTACCCTCTCTAACTCTCTCATGCATCAACCTGCCTCTGAAGCAGCTCCAACTGAACTGAGTGCTTTGCAACTACACAGCAGAAAACTAAAAGACAGGAATGAGAATGGGCCTCACTCACCTCCAGTCGCGGCTCCTGGTGGGAGTGCTGTGGGGTGGTGGGCGGGGTGGGGGAGGGGCAGGGTGGGGGGTAGTAAACTCCGGCGTACGGCCGAATGGAGGTAAGTACATAAATAAATAAATAAAACGAATTACATTGCGCGTGCTGCATCGCCCCACCGCCCCGCAGCACTCCGACTAGGAGCCGCGACTGCTCCTCTATCTGGAGCCCTCGTGCTTCATCACTGCCGCCCTTTCCAAAAGCCAGGGCATGAGTGAGGACCCATTTCTCAATACCTGGAATGAGAAATTATTGTTGGAGGGCATTTCTCCTTCATTCCTCTATGTTTCCCATCCTCAGGAGGCGGATGTAGAAACAACAAAATTGCCCACTCTTTTGATTTGTTTAACGTAAATGGCAAAAATGCATTTCGCCGACCCTTACTTTGGAGTCTGTGAGGAACATTAACACTTTGTGCCTTACCTGCTGTCAACACAAGAGAAGTGTTGGTCTTGGAGCTAATCAAAGTAGATGAGAAACAATTAACAGTCACAGTAAATGCACCTGTTTCCTTATCTCCGCACCGCCTCAGTGTATTTCTGCTTCTGACGTACTTCATAAGTTATTTTAATCGATATTGAATACAGCGAGAGTTGGCGTTCTATCCCCCCAAATAAAATGGAGGATGTTATGGCCAAAACTTACATGTTCATTGAGGATGTTATTTCCTAATCTATGATGGTAACCAATTGCACATGAGATTGAGGTATTGATAGAGACCAATGTGAACTGGTTGATGACAGCCATTGTTTCATCTTCAACAGGTTAGCATTCCTCAGTCTGATAATCCCTGAGTTCCTTCCCTGATGACGGCATTGGTGTGAGATGTCACCCATCCACCCCAAATAGATTTGGACTTATCTGTAAAGAGCTGTATCATGATTTAAATGCTGTTCCTATTATTCTGTACTTTGACATTAGCACTTCTTTCCCTTGAAAGACTCTGAAGTCACATATTTGTTTATGGCCTACCAATCATCTAAAATGCAAGAATAGGCACTTAATATACTTTTTCATTATCAGGTAGTGCATGCGCCAGCAAACTTGTTTCAGCTATACACTGAAAACAAAGAGAAGCTATAAACTTATATTTTTTGTGGTATTATGTGTTAAAGGAGGAATATTCTTATCATGATAGAACACAAGTAGCTGCAGAATGATTGCCCAGTTGATAAGGTATACTGTAATACAATACTCTGGAAACACTGATCAAGAAGATTGTTGAGATAATGCTGCTTGCTTGTCTTATAAAAGTATTCACTATAGTTCAATTGAAGAAATCAGTCAGGTCTAGTAGATGATGCTACATAGTACATGTACATAGTACACAGTACATAGTACATAGTACATAATACATGTCTTTTTCCAACCATCTTTCTCCCTTGTTTCCTTGGGTGTGGCTTATAATTAGAGTTACTCAGTAACCAAGATCAGCAAGACATTACGGCATAGGAGTCCTATCATCCCTGCGCAGGAATCAAGAGACAGTCTCATTTATGCTTTCACTTTTGTGGCACATCACTCACTTCACACATCAATGACATATACATTTTCATGGATTCCATCGGCTTGTTATGTATCATCAAATCAATATATAAACAAGCACTGGGAAAGCCATTATGTGTGGCTTCACTGTGCTAATGCTTGCACATACAATAATGGAGAAAGTGCACAGAATATGTGTGTGTTTTCTCTCTGGAGCCATCCTCTTTTGTGTCCCCATGTCTCCATCTTGTTTTTAATTCCTCACGCTTATGGTGCTGCACAGAAAGAGCACTGTAAGCTTGGGGAATAAAAAACAGCACTGGAGTACTTACCTAGGTCACCATTTAACCAGAAAAAAATCTCAGAAGTTGCCTGCCTTAGTGGAGTCCAAGACACAGTGGCACATTTCTAAATTCCATAGTCAGCATGTGACTAGAAAAAGAGGTGTATAGTCAAAATTGGCCTCCTTGAAGGATGTTCTAGAAGAATAACGGTTTGTCTACCAAAGAAACACTTGAATAGCTGTGGTATCTGAATTACCCACCAGGATCTGATTCCAAAATCTAGAGGACAAAGATGTCAGTATTTGTGGTCCACATCAGCGGTATCACAAATCTTTTGACAATCCTTATTGTCCATCAGTTGATCAATGCCTCTAACCTAGAGTATTTACAGGCTTGTGACAGTAACCCATGTGGGAAAATTGTAAGGGAAAATAAATTGTAGCAGCCTCTGAAAGAGGCAGTTCCTGCTACCTTTGTGTGCCTCACTTGTAGCTTGTCTTTGGCTCCAAAAATAACAAAGAATTCCATTAAAAATAGCCCCCCTGAAAGTTGCTCCCCGAGTTCTGTCTTTACTCTATATTGAATGTTCCATTGCTGTGGTTGTGATTGTTTCAATCCCATGAGTCTTCTCTGGAGCTAGGGCCCATATTTAGAAATTACAATGTATCAACATTAACTTACATTGTCCATTTAACATTACCTGTTAGTAATTCTTAGCTGTATCACTAAAGCAGCACCAGTTCTGCCTCCTGTGTTGCTTATTGTCTTTTAAGTTTGTGTTTGTTCATCAGTCTGTGATCATTTGTTTGTCAATATATGCATTACAACACATTTTCTTCACTTTGTACCACTCAAGCCTTCTTCTTCTATTCTTAGTAGGTTTGTCCCAGCATTCTTGACAATTTTATTCTGCTGTAATTGAGTCACTGCAAATGCCGGTATCTGTCATACTACTTGCATTTTTTTTACTCTTTCTTGGCACTTGGAGCTAGCTTTTACACTTCTTAAAAAGACACACATGTGTCCTCTCCTACGAGAAACATAAGTACGTCTAGCTTGCACTCTTTTATCTTTGCATTCTTCTTCACTGGTTTACAATCACCTCACTGCATGATACTACTTAACATGGTCTGTAATTTTCAGTTGCAGAGTTCCACAGGGTTCTGGGATGGTCTTTGTGGCCTCTGAAATCTCTGGTGCCAATGCAGAGTGCTAGAAGTGAGAATTTGAGGCCTTTTTGTGGGAGTTATAAACTGCATGTAAGTCTTGTGTCAATGACATATTGAGGAGCATGACAATTTCATAAGATCCCCGATATGATGGCGGGTTCCTCTTAGCGATAAATTCTAATGAGTGGTGTTAGATCTGGCACCATTGGCGTGGGTTTCCCCTGTATTTTTGCCTTTGCCTCCTGTGTTTTTGCTGTGTGTTGGACTTCGTTTTGCTGGTCTAGATGCTTTGGGCACTTTGCCACTGCTGTTCAGTGCCAAAGTGCAAGTGCTTCCTTTGTAAATTGTTGTTATGGATTGGTGTTTCCATAATTGGCTATTTGATTTACTAGTCAGTCCCTAGTACAATGCACTGTGTGTGCCCAGGGCCTGTAAATCAAATGCTGCTAATGGGCTTGCAGCACTGATTGTGCCAACCACATAAGCAGCCTGTAAATGTAATTCAGGCCTGCCATTGCAGTGCCTGTGTGCAGTCTAGTACTGCCATGTCGACTTGGCAAGTGCACCCACTTGGCAGGCCTTACCCTTCCCTTTTCTTACATGTTAGTACCCCCTAAGGTTGGCCCAAGGCACCTCTGTGGGCGGGGTGCAGTGTATCTGAAAGGTAGGACATGCCCTGATGTGTGTGGCATGTCCTAATAGTGAAATACTGCCAATTTCGTTTTTCACTATTGCAAGGCTAACTGTTCCTATAGGATAGAATGGGGAGTTTGCCTATAACATCTTCTAAGCATAACTACCCCTGGGAACAAGATAGGAAAATAAAGTTGGATATGCCTGAACTCAGAATGTTACAATGCATCTTTTAGTGAGGGTGATTTTTACATTCTGTGTTTGAAAATACCACTTTTAGAAAGTATATACTTTCTTGCTTAGCCATCCAGTGTGCCTCTGCTAGGATGTGTATTGACTGTCTGGCTTTGGAGTGACAGGGGCTGGGGAGGTGCAGTGGCTCCAGAGAGTCTGGATGAGTCAGGGCTGGGCTGAATAGACCTGGGCTGCATTTAGAGTAGGGAGAGGAGATTTCCTTTCACCTGAATGGGCCTGGTCTGCCAAGGACAATGCTTTCTCCACCTCCTGCCACGAAGCTGCACCAGAGAGGACATAACTGGTTTTGACTGAGCACAGGGCTTCTCTGCCCAGAGAACAAAGGATTTTGTAGTATAAATATTGGGGCCCAGACGTTTAGATCACTTCTGGGAATCAAGAGGAACCTTTGACAATGCGAAGAGCCGGAGAAGCTGAGGAGGAATACTGCGCCTGTGCTGTTTGCTGTCTGGGGTTGGCCTGCAGTGGCTACTTGCTGCCAAGGAAAGGAGAAAAGGACTTTGCTGTTTGCTGTGTTCCCTGCTTGAGAAAGATCTCCAAGGGCTTGAAACTGAGCTTGCCTCCTGTTCTGAAGCCTCAGGGACACAAAGACTTCACCCCCAACTCCCCTGAACTTCCTTGCTGGGAGTTCTGACCTGCTAAGAGGTGCCTGCTGTTGTTTTGGACCTCTGGAGGCTGTCTGCCGCTGGGAGATGAAAAAAGTAGCACAGCTTGGAGAAGCGTGATGCATTCGCACCTGTTTCTGAGACATCGCCGAAGATATCGTCGCAGCGCCTGCCCGCGGCTCCAGAAATCGCTGCACGCCGCATCGAGTGCACTGATCTCCGAAGTCAGAGATCACCACACTGACTCCAACGCAAGGCCTGCTGTGCGGCTGCAAGAACCCACGCATCGTCCTGGATCGTCGCATCGCATCAAGGCGCCATGTCTGTCGCATCATTGGGGGACGCAGTAAGAAACCGACGCATCACCTCCCCACGCAGCAGTAATGAACCGACGCATCACCTCCACCGGAGCAAGGAACCGACTCATCACCTTCCCTGCGACCCTTTTTGTTTGTGTGCGCGACACATCAAAGGTACTTTGTGTGAAAAGTGTTGCATCTGCAATTTGCCTTGAACTGAACTATTTCTACCATTTGAAAGTCATATTTTTATTACTGTATTGTGTATTTTTGTCATCTTGGTCTTGTTTTGGTTTAGATAAGGATTACTTATTTTTCTAAACTGGTGTGGTGTCCATTTGTAGTGTTTTCACTGTTTTACTGTATGTGTTCACAAATGCTTTACACACTGCCTCTGAGATAAGCCTGTCTGCTCGTGCCAAGCTGCTAAGGGGGTGAGCAGGGGTTATTTTAGAAGTGTATCCCCCTTACCCTGACTAGAAGCAAGGGTCCCTATTTGGACAAAGGTACCTACTGCTGCCAACTAGAGACCCCCATTTCTAACAAGTGGGATGACAAATCCCATTAGAAACATGCCACAAAGTTCTGTCTGGGAAATCTTGAACATCAAACGAGAGCAGGCACTTGTGCACTAAAGACTGCATTGTTGTGGTGTGGGTTGCAGTTGAAGCTACTACCACCTGTTTATGTGTGTGGGACTAAGTAGAAGTACCCAGCTATCATCTATAGTGTTCACGTTCTGTTTTGGGAGCAGCATTCTGAGGAGGTGTTTTTAAGGAATAGAAGGATGGCATTTACTCTTTCTACCTTCAATTATAACTTTTCTGTATCCCCTTGCACCAATTTGCCATTGTAGTGTAACAAATACTTGAATTATGCTGTATTATGCTTATATAAACTTACAAAGAGAAATGCTGGTAACCACATACCAAGTTATAAATGTATTTAGTCTTAATCAAATGTAAATGTTATTTTCAATTTGCCTGAAAATTCTCAAGATATTGTATCACCAGAAAACCTTCCAGGACCTTTGAAGGACTAGGAGCCAAAATGCCACATGTTGTACTTTGCACATTTAAGGCATAATCTCTTTTTTCAAATCTGGCAAGTGAAGCGAGATTTTGTGAAAAGAATGGAGTATTTGTGGATATGAATGATATCTTCTCTTCAAGGCTGCCCTCTACTTCCTCAAGGGGAAAATACTGACACCTGCACACTAGAGAGTATTCACATGTGTGATTGGTTTGTGCTCTTTTAAATCTCATACATTTATAGGGTGAGTATAATCCCAAAGTTTTTTTGTTGAACGTCGTATGAACATAGGAAGTTGAAAACTCAGTTCTGATAGTTTTTTTCTCTTTATTTGAAGATGTGTACAGAAAAACGAACAGCCGACACGTGTTTCGCCCAAGGGCCAGCAGGCCAGGGCTTTTTCAAGGCTGGTAGTGAAACGAAAGTGGAGTGAAAGAAACATTCCAAGGCAGTGTAGATAGCGAACGGAGAGAAAGGGGATCAATAAGAAAACATTATTATAAAAGAGAAAGACAAGGAAAGTGGTGAAGAAATCGAATATGTGGTTCAGAGGGATAGTTAGATAAGGAGGTTAGAGTTTATTTGTGATTAACACCCGAAAAACACATGATGTGTGAAAATGTGTTTGGGGGAAGAAACAAAAATAGAATAAGGTCAAAAAATAAAAGTTGTCACATTGGCGATACAGTACACACATTTGTCACAAAATACAAAGAAAATTAGGCATTGCGTCATTCCGTGTGGTATTAATTAATCTCACAGGACTCCTTAAAGGGGGAAAAGAAAAATATAATAAAATAAACATATCAAAAGCATATGTATATGCGTCTATTAGTGTGGAAATCGTCCCACGCTATATATGTGGTACTCTTCTTTCCTGCACGTTGACGAGGCAAACTAAGAGTAGGAGAGTCATAAGTATCGCGTTAGTTACGATGCGTCATATACTCCAGCAAATAGTAGAGTAAGCATTGTAAACACAGCTATCGGCAGAACGGTAGTTATATACACACATCTAGAGAGGTTTCTGTCTCGTGGTCATACTACATTGACTTGCACGGAGAGACACTGCATCTTTACTAGGGTGATCTTGCATATGTTTTAGTGCATAGGCCCAAATGACTGTTTTCTAGCAAGAGCCCTGGTCAGTTGAAATAATAAGTGTCTTTTGATATTTTACTATGCTGCCTGCTATTTTGCATTAAACGCTGGTTGGACTTTAGGCTTCCCAATTTGTTGGGTTTTATTTTTAAAGGTAGGATCCCCCATCATGTGTACATACTTTTTAGCGTTGGATTTAGAAAGAGTACTGATCACAGTTTCACTACCTTGGCAACATGGCTGTTTGGAACAATCCTGTTGCAGACAGCTGCCTTTCTGCTAGGGAGACTTTGTCTCTTGAGAGTTGGCAGGAGGTTTGAAAGGATCACAGGTGAATCAGTTGGCAGTTAAACCTGAAAAATTCAATTTCTAAAGAAGACTATGCAGTACATACAGTTTCCATAAACTGCACTGCCTTGACTGTGATGCTCTCATAAGATAACTAATGAAAATGAATGGCTGTTCCTAGCTAGGGATGTGTACAATTTGCATAATTTGTTTTTGTGTAATTCCGTGATATTTAGGCAAAATATGCAAATGTACACCTAATTACACAAATCTGTCACTTTGAGTTATAATTTAGTGCAAAAGCAGCCTTGCCTCGATTTTTGATGCAAAGGGCTATTTCGTACTTTAAAAAAGTCCAAAGGCAAAAGCAACACAAATAACAGCTGCTCATATTCTGTTGTTCCTGTGTGTTTACTTTAAATTGTTACTGCTGTTCTCCTCATTGTTCAGGAATTGTTTTTTTTATTAAAGAAAGATAATCTTTGGAAATATTTTTGCTGAGAGGAAGTGGAGGAAAGTGAATGTTATGACAAGCAACCATTTGTTACATGTGTGGATCTTTGGTCCTCATTTAGAGTGTGCCAGATGCAGGACATCTGCCAAAAAAGTACACATTCAGCCTATTTGGCGCGGGTCTTCCAAAGTAAATTTTTCCAGTTCCAGACTACGAGAGAAACCAAATATTATCGAGTACGTCAGATGCATTGTTTTTTTGTTTTTCAATAACAAACACCTCCTGAGAGTTTGCTTCTGAAAAAAAAAACACGGGGCTGAGCGGAACCATTAACTGTGGTGTGTTTGCAAAATGGGTGCTGCAGCCAGTGCCTATATTGAAAGCGAAAGCGTTGTGACGTGTACCACAAAATAACCTCTCTGGACAAAGTCTGAACTCCATGCTCACTTCAGTGTGAGCATAAACATATGCCTCCTCAGTTCCATCTTCGTGGAGCTGAAAAGAGCAGCAGCGGTGTGAGAAGTTGGCCTGGTATATGCTGTCCACTAATTATAGTGGGCACCTTGCACCAGTCCAAACAACCCCTTATTGGAGATAGGTTAAAGACAACCTTATTGAAAGCTATCCTAGTGGTAGCTATGGAGAGCAGCCTTCAGGCTAAGTCTTGAAGGAATGTAAAGCAGCTTGTTTTACCAGTCTATAATCTCTTGAGTGACCAAATGAAAGAGCACCACACCAGGTATATATTCAAAATATATGTATTTATTGCTAAACACACCCCTCTAGTCTCTTTATGAGGCTAGAGTTCGAAATACATAAGTTAGAAGTTATTTAAACACAGTAATAGCACAAATACACGTTTGGGCCCTAGGGGCGTACCAAACCATATACCAATAAAGTGGTATAAGAACCACGACTGAACTAGACACTAGGCCTAGAGCCTCTAGAAGTGCTTGGACCACAAGGAACCACCCAAGGTAGTGACACAGGGGACCCACGGGGGACGCGTGCAGTGTAAATACACAACCGCGATACGCCGTTGACTTCTATGGAGAAAGTTGCGATCAGGAAATTAAAGAAAAGGGACACTTAAAGGAGGACTTGGAGCAAACCCTTTGAGAACTAGTACTTTGAAGAGTCTCTACCCACGGGAGCACCGGAGTACTCGTGTTACCTCACCCAGGGAAGCCGGGTGCATAGGTGCCTTTCGGGGTCGGGTTTCGTCGTCGATTTGAATGGCGATCTGCTGCAAAGTGCTGCTGGCGACCAAGTGGAAAGTGTCCGGGTGGATCCAAGAGTGGATCGGAGATCTGAAGAACCTGAAAGCAGAGGGGACAGAGTCTGGGTCACTAGCCAGTGACCAGGAAGGCGATGGACAGATGCCCACCGATGTCGAGTGCTTCAGGTGCATTGATGATCATCTTGACTCTTCAGCCACGAAGTCCAGGAGGTGTTGTCGGTGACCAGGAGCAGGATTCGGGCTGGTACACGATGTCTGTCGAGTGCTGAGGTGTCGGCGACCGGATTGGACCCAACAAGCCTTGGCAACGGCAAGTCTCGATGAAGATGAAGATCGTCGATGGTGCAGATCAGCAAGATCTGGGGAACTCACCCAGTGAAGGTAAGTGAGGGCAGGCCTGGAGCAACCAGGATGCCCAAGAAGAAAAAGATTGGCCTTCGTTAAGGGCTACTAGCCAACGGGCTAGCGACCGCGAAGGAGCCTCGAGACGTCACACGTGGATCTGGCTCACAGGACACTCATGGAGTGGAGGCCAGTGATCTTCGGTGCAGTTGGTGCTGGAGGCTAGGGCTACTCGGAGCCCAAAGCACGACTTTGTGGGAGACCCAGAAGAGGATGCACTTGCAAATGTGCTCGGTGTTCAGGGGTCACGGTCTCACGTCACCCCGATAGCTACGGGCCTCAGCTTTGCTGGGGACTCAGGGTAGCCTCGGGGAAGTCTGAGAATCCACCTCTGGTGATGCGAAGGCTTTCAGCGTCCGATGGGAGCTTCAGAAATGCAGACCGGACAGATGCGTCTTTGGTGCCTGCCAAGCAGGGGAGTCACTCCTTGACCCCAAGGGAGATTCTTCTGTCCTCTAATCTTGAGTAGAGCATCGAAGGTCCAGGATTCTGTTTCAGAGTTTCGTCCAGGGATAATCGAAAGTCCTAAGGACTGGGTTCCTATACCTATACCAAGTTTAGGGGTTGGACTACTCTGTGGCCCCACCTATGGGTGGGTCAGGGCAGAGGGGTGGCTACACCCCTTTCCCTTTGTCCAGTTCGTGCCAAAGCAGGGGCTGCAAGCCCCTGATCCGGTTTGAACTGGGGTATGCACAGGGACACCAAGTGTGCCCCCAGTGCAGGACTTCAAAGCACCCGAAAGTGCTCCCGCCCAACCCCAATACACATTATCCTGTCTGCCGGAGTTTCGTCCAGCAGCAGGAGGCCAGACTTGTGTCTGTGGCAGTAGCATCCATTTTGTGATGCCAGGCTTTAGAAAGAAGTTACCGGCCAGGCCAGGGTTAACATGTCTCTCCCTCTAGAAGGGTGGAATGCTACCCCCGCCGCCAGAATTGGCGGGGGGTAGTATTCCAAGATGTTTGACACCAAACACGACATGTTTAGGTGCAGCCATTCCAAAGTTAGCATTTAACGCGAGGTTATAATGCGCTTAAGAGTATATGGTCAGGGTGCACTACAAACAGCATCAGAGAAGGGTCTCCGAACGCTGCAGAGGGGCCCTGCTCATGCAGGGGCACCCTCTCACATAGGAACCACGCACTCTGCCTTCAGGATTGATAAGGCCTGCCATAGGAGTGACTTATAGGTTTATATGTGTGTATGTATGTAGTGATATAGGTAACCTATATCACAGTAAGGGGTGCATGCACCACCTTACCCAGGCTGCAGTAGCAGACCTGTGGTGTCAGTTTGGATGGCCTTCCAGGGGTGGGTCAATACATGCTGCAGCCCCTGGTAGGCCTCTGAGGTTCCTATGCCCTTGGTACATAGTATACCATATACTAGGGACTTATAAGGGCACTCCAGATTCCAATCAGAGATGTGCCTAAGGCACATGGAAACCTTTTTACAGAGAAAGCAGATAGACTGGGGCCCTGAATAGCAGGATCCCAGTCCAACTAAGTCATAAACCAGCAAAACACCATAAAAAAGTGGGGGCAACCATATAGTTAGATTCCACCTTCCTACAAGCAGCATTTATGTTACTCTGACGCAGCAGCAGAGCTCAAGAGCTACAGCAGCCATCTTGGGTGGTGGCTGAGCCACGCCCTGCCATGTGTACTTTTTGAGACTAGAAAAATATTTTTAGGTCGAGCCCTGAGCCAGTGGACAAGCGCTGCTCTAGGGATGATCTGCGGTAGTTCAGTACGTGAGGGAAGCCCCACCCACTCCCTGCATATATTTTTCATTGGCTTGTGTCTCTGTCCTTCGTAAATGCTGCCTTGGGATTGGTTTATAGGCTTGTTAGTCCCTCCTTATTATGGCCATGTCGTCATTTGTATCCTCCCATGGCTACTGGCCCCTTTACTTCGAGTGTTACACTCTACTACCTGTTATTTAGACTGTGAGCACTATTTACTTTAATGAGGTTCTCCTACTGCCTTATCACCCCCTCCCCCCTCCTGCACTCCCGTTTGCAATGCAATAGGTCTCGCATAAATGCGAGTCCTATTGCATTGCAAATGCTTGTTTTCTCAATAGGTGCACTCATGCACTAGGTCGCTCTGGGGCTCTGGACTGAGCTCCGAAGCCGCGCCATCGCTACACACTGTGGCGTTTCCGGCCCGCTCCACTCCACCCACCTTGAGTCGGCTCCTCTCTCCTCACACCTCTCTCCTCCTCCTCGGCTCAGCGCGGCTTGGTGCTCGGCACTCTGTCCTGCGTCCGTCTCCACCAAACGAGATTTGCTCAGACCCCAAACCCATTAACGGAGGCTTGGGTACATGTGTAAGCGCTTGTTAATTGCCACAGGCACGCATAGGTACTTGAGTCGTCAACTTGGGATGGCCACCCTTTCTGCCACTGGGGCCTTGATAGACACCCCACTTATAACGCATGTGCTATATTGGTTGACAGTTTGTAAAAGACGGTGTGGTTTCCGAGGAGTTGCAGGGCAGTTCGCTGGCTCCAGGCGCGCTCTGAACATTGCACCCGTGGGAGGGAGGGCGCACTCACCAGTCTAGGTAAATGATTAAAGTCGCGACGCGAGAAACCTCCTGCGTAAACAAAAAGTGCTAATGACCAGCACGAACGTTCATAGCCTTGTGGCTCCAGACGATGAGCAATTTACAGGGAACGCTCCTCGCAGTTTACAGTGCAATTTCACACCCTTGAGGGCACTTGTGAAAGTTTACTTCACACCAATAGAACTCCGGGGTGCACAGCTGCTCCTAGATGTGCCTGAGGGCGGCAACAGCGGTATGGCAGTTGAACACGCAGTCGTAGTGCTCACATTCACCAGTTGATCGCAGTGGCGGCGCCCGCTTTCAAGGGCCATCCAAGTAGCTGCCCGGTCACCGGCAGCTTCGCTCCTTGTGTTTTGTTCAGCTAAGGGCGTTGGGTTTCTTGTGAATCTGCGTGACCGTCTGTGTTGCGACTTGAAAGTGAGATGGGGCATTTAGCAGCATGTGCCAGCTGCGCATAGCTGTGCCAATCTGGGCGCCTTTTAACTGTGCCAAAGCCTTCCAACCTCTGTTAGCCACAAAAGAACAAGTCTTTAACGCTTTTCCACCCACTGGATAAGTGCTGAGAGGCAACTTAAAATCAGCATATAGCGCTCTACAACACCAAAGTTTAACCAGCACTGACTTCGTCATTAGGTGTGGCTTTTTTTGCTGTCCTGTAAACATACAGGCACACAAGCACACAGCCACAAACGTTCAGGCATCCACGGACACATACCAACAATCACACCTATCCCTTTGCATGCAGGTGCACCATATCCACTGTCGATGGGATCCCAGGTAGGTGTGCACATAAGTACCACTGGTGCCCTGCACCTCAGGGGTGCATGGTAAAGTAAAACATGAATTGCAGATTGATGTGTAGTGGGTGGGCACATGGTGGTGCAAGTGAGGTTTAAAGTGGTCCCATGTCAGGTGTGAGTAGCTAATCCAGTCAAGGATTGTTTTTAGACGAAACGCACCAAAGCGAGAGGAACAAAAGGTCACGTGAGAAGATAACCCACATGCACCCGACAGACTGTGGTTAACTTCTCGTTGCTGAGCTGAGAGACAACTAATGGTATTCACTTTACAGCACACCTGCATGCTTTTAAGCAAAAGCCTGATGGACGTGTGCTAGCTTTGGTTTTATACAGAAAGGGTGTTTCTAGTTTGATGACATTGCAAATTGAGATCAGACTGTATCACAGTTTGCTTTATGCCATATTTACTGCTGCCTGCAGGCCAAAGGACACTGGTGAGGGTGGCATAAATGCATATATCCTACAGTCTGGGTGAGTGTCTCCTGACAGCAGGGCACCTTTTTAAAAAATTAAACGTTGCCACTGAATGATACAATAAAGCATAACTGCAGCCTAGAGGTAGAGCCATACAGGCCCTTAATTCCACTGGACATTTCCCCAGTGGTTTTGATCCCTTGGAGGCTAGTTTTGAAAACCTAGGGCCGCTGCTAGTGCCTCTGTCACCTTCTTCTGAGATTAATTGCTGAAGACACAGGGAGGCTCCTAGAGAGATAGATGTGGGAGGTAAAGAGAAAGCAATCAGAGGAGAAAAAGAGCGAGGAGAGAAAGAGGTTTGATGGACAGAAAGAGAGCATGAGGAGAAAAATGAAGAGTGGCTGGTTTGAGATTTTCTGCCAGGGCTGCTTTTGGTTCCACAGTCAGGCCCTGCCTAGAGAGGTGGGTGAGCCACTGAAGGTTTGAGGTAGGCTGGAACCCACCCTCTTTCTTCACCCAGCCTATCTCTTGCTCACATAAATACACCTCACATGAAACCAATCTATACCACATAGCAACATTCCATATAAACACACTCCACACAATGCCACATAATTCCAATCACCAGAATGTCACTCAGTGCCACCTATTTCCACAAAGCAACTCAGCACATTTCCATTTCACACCACATAATTCAACAAGAAACCACATAATACAAATCAACAACACAATTACATAACACAACACATACATATAATCCACACCACATAATTCTACATCACACTACAAAATTCAACAGCACACAACACAATTAAACTCCCCTACATAACACTCCACAGCACAAAATACAATACCACATAATTACTCTCCATGACACACAATCCCACTCCACACAATTCCAATACACTAAATACCACATAATTACTATCCACATAATTCCACTGCATACCACATACATCCACTCCACAACACATAAGTAAAAAATATTTACATTTACAATGCCAATAGCTCTAACTCTCGTTTTCTAAATAATTACTCCATTGCAGGCAAAAAAACAAGTAAAAAACATTATCATTTACAGGGCTAATTGCTCTAACATTGCTCTAACTTTCCCAAATGCGAGACCGATTGCATTGCAAATGCTTGTTGCTTTTAGCCAACAATGTTTTTTAATTGGTGCAGGCCTGGCAGCTTCCACAGCATGCCAGTTTTGTAAAAAAAAAATAACAAAACAAAACAAGCATTAACAAAACCAAAAAACTGACGGCCAATGCCAAACCTATTGGCTTTGCTAATATTTGTTCTTGCTAACATTAGGCCCATGGCACCCACACTACACCACTGTACAAGAGGAGTTTCAATTTTCAATAAATAGTATTTTGCCAAAAACTAAACTTTTGTTGACAGTAGGCAACTTCAAATTCAAATACTAGAGACACAAAACTATTAACTTGACACAGCCCTAAGTTGTGTAATTATTATTTAGTGTGAGTGTATTTGCTGTGCTCCTACAGCCTAGACAGAAAGGACCATGACCCACATAGAATGTATGAGAAATGTTGTTTAGAGAAAATAAATTGCTTTTTCCCCTGTGGCAGGACAGCCTTCAGTGTCCTCTTAAAAAAGCAACATTTATGCAGTTTTCTTATTTATAAATCAAACATAAAACATTATAAATTATGACATTCAAATTAACAGTCTCAGGGGAGTTGATCCGGAAAATTCTCATCTTATGATAATAAAAGTATAGTCGTTCGATAAAAATAATGAAAAGTTGCTGGAACTAAGCAAGTTCTGACGTTAATGGCTACCATTTGTAAATAGGTGACATAACGTATTGTAATGCTCAATTATCTCTGGCCTATGAATGGTTCAATTATGCAGGCACTCGCTCACCCATATAAACACTCATTAAGGTGTTTCTATGCTAGAAATATAAATTTGACCTACCCTCGCTCTTTATGAATAGAACAGACTCCAGAGAAATCTCACTGCAGAGGAGCATCAATAAATGTCTTGAAGACCGGAAATAATTCCGAAAGGCAGCTGTTCATTAAACTGCAATCCACTAGTTTGCATTTAAAGCAGCAGTTCAGCATACAGTTCCTCATGCAATATTTGCCTTGGATGCCTGCTCAGATGTGAGAAAGAAGAACGTTTGGTACTCTCTGGAGTTAAGTAACAGAAACAAAAACTGGAGCGTTTGAAGACTTTCAATTTTCCTTGTTTAGCTTTATCGGCTGACTTCGACACTTTAGGAATATCACCAATAGTGAACAGTAACTGTATTAGTGAACAACGTAACGTAGATATACATATTTTAAAAATCGATAAATACCTACAGAGGAGCATATTCTCAAGGACTCATCGCCGATTTATCGGCACTTTAGCACCGCAAAAGTGGCGGTAGATTTATAGCCCAATTCCCAAGCTGGTGCAAACTGCCGATATCGCCAGTTTTCCAGCGTAAGTTTCCGCAAAAAACATCGCCACGGATGAGAGCGACAACTAACGCTAATGATATGCAGAGTAGGCGTTCCCGTGCAAAAACGCACGAAAACACTACTTCCCAACGACCAGCCAGATCTGCGATGCGATCCAAAAACAGGCGATAAGGCGCGTTAGCAGCAGGGATTTAACACCTGCCTTTTACTGGTGTTAGGGAGGACGACAACCTGCAGTATGAAAGGGAGCCCAGCCCAGAGCCACATCTGAAGACCAACACATGTCATGGAGCTACTGATCATGCAGCTCGGAGACCCAAGAGGTCCACAACACCCACCGCCACCACCCCCAGGACCCCCCCCCCCGGACTACCACCCAGGCAGCGCAAAACAAGACAGCTGACCTTCCGAAAACGGCATGGCCCCTCAGCCACACAATTGCAGAATGTGGGGAGAGGTGGGAACCAAGTATGTGTGAAGGAGGCAAGTCACCCATGAATAAGAATGTACACAATGCCAAGTGTGGCGGTGATGTGCTGGACAGACTTCAGTATGCAGAGCACAGACTTGTCCATGTGGACACATACTGCTGGTGTTTGTAGTCTTGTGGACAGTGGACGCAACCATGTTACCTCAGGCAGTAGGGAAGACCTCGGTCATGTAGCTGTGTCGCCCCCCCTGTAAGCGTAAGCGGAGTGGCTTGTCCGGCGTACGCCAGTCCAGCGTAGGAGTGTGAATAAATAGGCCGGGGCTCTGTGCGTGGTTCACTTCCGGGATGGCCAACGCGTCTGCCAGGGCGGCACCCCTCACCCTGCCACGAGTCCGCCGCCGTGACTGCCAGCCTCCTCAGCCGATCGCTGGCTTCCACGACACAGGCCCCCAGCACACCCAGCGGCATAGCACCGCGGAGTTATGTGTGTGCTGACTATGCCTTTGGCCTACACTGCGGTCAGCAGGTCTCCCAATTCAAATCGAGTCTTGATTTATTTATGGCGCAGTCCAGTAGGCAACAGACATTGCTTCCATTGCGGCCCGCCCGGACGACGCATCATCGCTGGCTGCACACCCGCTGAGCGCTTCAGGTGCCACTAACTCTGTGCAGCTCAAGTCAACGCCACGTGGCTGTGGGCCCTTGCTGACCGCTGCCTCCGGCCTACACTGTGGTCAGCAGGGCTCACACATATCAAATCCAATCCTGACCTGCAAGGACACGCCATCATCGCTGGCTGCACACCCACTGAGCGCTTCAGGTGCCACTAACTCTGTGCAGTTCAAGTCAGCGCCATGTGGCTGTGGGCCCTTGCTGACCACTGCCTCCAGCCTGCACTGCGGTCAGCAGGGCTCACATATCAAATCCAATCCTGACATGCAAGGACACGCCATCATCGATGGCGGCACACCCGCTGAGCGCTTCAGGTGCCACTAACTCTGTGCAGCTCAAGTCAACGCCACGTGGCTGTGGGCACTTGCTGACCGCTGCCTCCGGCCTACACTGCGGTCAGCAGGGTTCACATATCAAATCCAATCCTGTCCTGCAAGGACATGCCATCATCGCTGGCTGCACATCCGCTGAGCGCTTCAGGTGCCACTAACTCTATGCAGCTCAAGTCAACGCCACGTGGCTGTGGGCCCTTGCTGACCGCTGCCTCCGGCCTACATTGCGGTCAGCAGGGCTCACACATATCAAATCCAATCCTGACCAGCAAAGACACGCCATCATCGCTGGCTGCACACCCGCCACCACCGCCAGGACCACCTCCAACCAACAACTGCCAGAGTCGGAGGAGTCTTACAGCCAGCCTATCAAAGTTGCTCGCACCTGTCTTGGATGCCATCATCAGCTTGATACCCTGCTCAGCTCTTCAGGTGCCACTAACTCAGTGCACCACAAGTCATGGACCCTTTATGATTGAGACTTGTGTGTGTGATGTCAGAGCTGGTGCCCCTACCTCAGTGCACCACAAGTCATGGACCCTTTATGATTGAGTCTTGTGTGTGTGAACCGATGATCACTGTCCTAGTTGTTGCCAGCACCAACCACTCCCTGAGAGCTGGCTTACACTCACCCCACACCCATCCAGCACAGGCGTCACTGGACATGTGACCCTGGTAATAAAAAGGGGCCGGGCGCACGTGCCCGTAGCCAGTTCCACTATCTATCTAAGTGTGTCCGTGTGGTCATTATGTATGCATGATGGGCCCGGGCATTACCACATTACATTGTGCTGTGGACAGCGGACGCAACCATGTCACCTCAGGCAGTGGGTAAGACCTTGGACACGTAGTTTTGTCGTCCCCCCCTGTAAGCGTAAGCAGAGTGGGCTGGGCCGGCGTACGTCAGTCCAGCGTAGGGGTGTGAAGAATTTGCCCGGGGCTCTTGGCGTGGTTCAGTTCTGTCCTGGACAAGGAAGTAACTAATGCTTGTGTCTCTGTTGTAGTGTTGGCGCCACCTGGCCAGCAATCGACAATGTTGCAATGTAGCATGCGCATGGAGGGGGGGCTCGCACGAATGGAGAAATGAAGGAGCGCAAGACCGCTCAGGGACTTGGCTCATACGTGCCAAGTGTTGTGTGTATCTGTATTGCCGCAGCATGAGCCAAATGCCTAGCCTTAATCGCAGCACAAGTTCAGCCAGGCATGAACTCTACATCTGTGTCCGCCCTATCCTTACCATAGGCCTGCACTCATGTGGCCGCCCACCTTCAACGGCCAACATCACAGTGTTGTTGTCAGGCTTGTGGACATGCGCAGACAGGCATGACAATGGTGTGCCGTAGGAGTGCAAGTGATGCAACCGCGCAGCGCACACAAGTAAATAGGCTCGGGGGGAGGGAGGAGCAGCTGTGAGGCAACGTAATACACAGTGATGCCGCTCATTTGCCACATGCAAGACATGTCAAACATAAATCCCAAAGTCGCACACATCCCACCCCACCCCCAACAAGCCACATCACATTTCCTGAATGCAAGCAGATGACAAACTAACATTAGGGATGAAATCTCCTTTGTCTGAACTATCAGGCGGAAGCACATCTGCACCTCTGACCTCAGAATTGCATGTGCCCGGCACCCCCTGACAGATACTAAAGCAGCTGATGATGACTCCCAAACTACGCACAGCCTGACGAAAGACCAACGTATACACACCCCACACACAGAAGTCCTTGCTCGAAGTTATCTTGCATGGAATGGCCTTCACACTTACTCCCACACCATCCCAGGCATACAACTGTTGCACACTAAAACAACTCATTGATCCGAGCTGTGGCATTTTAGCCACAGAACTGGCGCAGGTCAGAACAGTGCTGCTTCAACCAGAGCCACTAACGCAATGGCAGAACATCCCGGACACATGCACAACCCCTGTCACGTGGAACTGTACCGTGCACGTATGCTGAATTTACTGGGGGCACTGCCATCGGCAGTGCTGTGGATCAGTTACCGGCCAAGCTCCTGCCTTGCCAACATCACCTGCGTTCAGCCTGTGTTGCATTGTCAATCGTGCATATTCGAGTGGTCCATGGATGTCTGCCTATCCAATAGGACGGTAGCTGAACTGGATTTTGACATGTATGTGCGCCCCCTGTTGGACCAGGAGTGTCACCCTGATACCCGTTTATGGGATGCCTTGATACTTGGCATACATGCTGGCAGCTGGACCTGGGAGATTGCACAACTCCTCGTGTGCAGTGACCACATTGAACCGCTCCCCTATTGGGCTGTAGTGCTAATTGGTGAAAGGGGGTGGATGCAGCACATTTGTCCGGACCTGCTAATGGATTGCCTCGCCGTCCTGTTTGGTGAAGTCGACAACGACCTCATGTTGGAAATGATAGCCTACGAAGCTGCAATCACTTTCATGGACGAGTAACTACGTACCTGCAGCCACAACAGATTGGAACCCATTGCACATGTCCCAACACTTGTTTCATCTTGGAGATCTGGTCACATATCCCACGACAACAGTGGACATGGCTGCATTCGCCTGGACTCCGAATACATGAGCAGACAACAATGCGGGTTAACACACACCTTTGAAAGGTGAGGCACTCCCCCGGAGTGGACAGCAGCGCTTGGCAACGTTCCTCATTCTGACATACTGCTGCATTGGTCTGCATGTTGTGGCACTTATCTTGCCCATACTGACACGCTTATGCTAATAAAGTCTACGCACCTTCACTTGTATTCAACTGTGATGAGTGTTGATTTGAATGACAATGTGTGTCTCACTGCCTATCTGGGTCACGTCCATACATGCGCATTGATAGCATTACCCAGGGAGTACCTTTTTGTGGAATCACTGTTCCTACATTCATCCATACTTTCATACTTGATTGATCATAGCCATGACACATCTGTGTGAATTAGAATGTTTTATTCGCATTCAGTGCAGTGTTGAAGCTGGACCAGTACAGGGCCATGCGAACCCCACTTTACATTGTTGCCCCGTGGAGGGCCAGCCAGAGTCCTTTAGGGATTGACAAGTTCATCGGAAGAGGAAGACTTCAGTCCGCAGTTTGATTGCTGTGTCATTGGTAACCAAACAAAATATGGCAGTCCATGTCGAGGTCCAAGGTAGGTGTCGCTGAGTGTATCAGGGGACGGTGGAAGGTGTTATTCCAGGGCATGATGCAGAGGGCAGAACCAAGCTAAAACAGGCCATATGGCGGAGATGAATGCTACCACTTCATTCTTACCACAAAGCCAGATTCATCATCATCTTCGTCCTCTGATGTGTCAGGTGCCTCACATGTGGGTGGTGGTGTTTAGTCTGCATCACTGTGTGGCACTGACACATCAGGGGCCGGAGGTGGAATGTCTGCCGCACTGTGTGGCACTGACACTTCAGGGGGTGGAGATGTGGATGGAGTAGTAGCAGCAGCATTCATCCGCGCCAGGCCTTGTGGCGGCAATGCCATGACAAGGATCTGCAGGGCATGGAAGATCACAGCTACATCTCGCTGGTGTGCAGCCATGGCAAACATTCTTTCAGCCTGCATCCGCTCCAAACTCTCCATCATTCTCCTTATGTGTCCCAACTCCCGGCTGACATCGCTGGAGCCACTCTGACTAGACAGTTGTTCTTGGCTCAGAGTCATGACTCCAGCGATGTCAGCCATGGATTGTTGGAGAGCATGGAGCGGACAGTGGGTGTCCGTTAGGGACTGTAAGTCGTCCCTGATGGGACTTAGACACCTACGTATGGCATCTAGTTTGGCTGCCATTAGGTCGAACCCCACCCGCAGCTGATCAGCCATCTTCTCCTGGCACCCTAACACACGGCGTTGGAATGCCATGTGTCGGTCGTGGGGGTCCTGGGAGACAGCCGTGGTGGTGGGTGCTTCCTGCTGTGTGGTCTGTGCAGGGGTGGGGTCTCCTCGATGCAGCTGAGCTGCCCTGCTCCTGGAGGTGGGGTGCCGAAGCTGTCCATGAGCTGTTGGAGGGTGTCGATGTTGGGGAGGTCCTCTTCATCATCAGTGCTGAGTTGTTGGGTCTGCTCTGCAGGAGGTGTTGATTCTCCCTCTGCAATGTGAAGGGGAGATGCAGATTGACATTGTGTTCACATGTATGTTCACGCATTGTACAAGTTTACTAATAGACTGCATGACAATGTACATTGTGACTGTTTGTGAGGAGATGCCTATTTGATGCGGGACAGTTGACATTTCTACACCATCAGGGATGTGAATGGCCATTTTCTACACACAGGCGGCAGCAGTTGTGTCCTCTGTTCTGTTATGAAAGTGTTGCAGTTTGTACCACATTGTTGTCAATGTTGAGGTGCTCTAATTCTTATGTGTGTGTGCTGCATTGTGGGTGTGTTGCCCCTTCAGCTCTGATTTGGCTGGCCCATATCCCTTTCAGGCGGTGTGCCTTTCACTTCTGTGCTTATACAGTGCTGAGATATTGCAGACTTGGGTAAATTGGGCTCTTGGTCGGAGTTGTGACTCTTGGGCATGGTTTGTCCGCAGATGTGCTATACTTAATTGTGCATGTGTGCCATTGTGCCCATCTCCCCCCATCCCCCCAGTCCCTGGTCATTACTCACCCTGTTGCTGTTGGCTCAGGTCATGTTGTGCAGGGTCCGGTCCCCCAACTCCTGCCACCGTCTCCCCAATGATGACTCGGGTCACCATTTCCTCCATCTCATCCAGCTCCTGGTGTGTCGCTGGACTCCCACCTCCAGTCTGCATTGCTGCTTTCAGGTTGGCTGCGAGTTTCAGCTTGGTTTTGCGCTTCACATCAGTCCAGCGCTTCTTGCAGTCGTCCACTTCCCTTCTCTTCACTCCGACTGCATTCACCTTGGCCAAGATGGACTGCCATATTGTATTTTTAGTTGCCAATGACACAGTGGAGGTGATGAACAGTTGGTGGTGGTGTTCTATCACCTCCGTAATGAGGATCTGGTTTTTCTGCGTACTGAAACACGGGTTCCTCTTCTTCTTCTCCTTGCTCTTCCCTGACCCCGAGGTCCCAGGCTGGTCCTCCGTGGGACTTGTGGCCTTCTGGTTGTCCTCTGTACTTGCTCCGGCTACCTCCATGGTGCTTCGCAGTTGTTTGTGTTTTGTTTGTGTTTTTTGTTGCCGCTTTTATAGTGGTTTTTCCCGCCTGACTTGTGGGACTTGCAGGCCTGGCGCTGCTTATCACTGAAATTTTTATCGCAGTTGGGCCCATCGCAACTTTTTTGACGTTCGGGTTTAGATTTTTATCGCCGTCCCGGTAATTTTATTGCGGACATTTGACGCGTTATCGGGAAACTATTGCATGTTACCGCCGTGTTGTGAATACGACGTTAACACGGAGTTATTTTCCCGCGATAGACGGCGATATGAAAAATTGCGTTAACCTATTTTGGCGATGATTATCGCACGTTCTTGAGAATATCCCCCAGAGACTTTTAAGAATTGTCCGAAAGAAAAGTTTGGATATTCTGAGTGCAAGTCAGAATTATGCATTAGATCTGACAGATGATTCACATAGTCAGTATTGGATGAGGTGCTGTCAAAATCAGATGTAGATATTCAGCTGCATATATATGATTTGTAGAACCTACGAGAGAAGATGTTGCCGCTTCCAGAACAGCTTGTCAGTAAAATGTCCTGCGTAGCAGGTGACTCACACAGTAATAACTTTGTGAGTACTGCAAACATGGGCAAGGTTTTTGTCACACTTCTCTGCACTTCCAAACTTGAACGTAAATGATCAAGATGTAGCTGTGGAATACGTGTCGAAAAGTATACTGGCGCAATAGCATGCAAAGATGTCATGGGCCTTCGTTCAAGCAAGGACAATGGGCTACCCCACTCGGTGGATGGGTAGTAAATTATAGTAATAATGAGGGTTCAGTGAGCCCCTCTGTCCACTGGGCCCCAGTGCCACTTCATCTGCTGCACCTTGATTGCTACCCCCCTGATTTTGGGAAAGCAAAGACTTTCCATCAAAAATCATTTCCATGAACAGGAAAAAGACCATGAAAGATATGAGGACACATCATCCCCTCGTTTGCAAAGTTCAAAGGTCAGCTCAAAACCCTTTTCCTAGATCGCACCTGGGGAAGGGAGATTGTAGGAGGACACCAACAACGGATGAGACGATCGCCCTAGGACCCTGGCACCCAGTGAAGACGTCTCACCATCTCTAATGAGCCTGGACTCTCATCTTTCGGGAATTCTCCCGCCCTGTTCTATACTTGTACTGTTCTACGTATTCCTCTGCTTCTCGACTGATGTAAAGCGCTCTGATACCCTCGGGTCTGGCTAGCGCTATATAAAACCTCGAAAATAAAAATAAATAAATAAATAAACATCACACTCCCAGGTTGAGGAAAAACAGGAATACACCAATAAATGAATGTAGAAAAATGCCTCTTTTTGCATGATCTCCTTCATTTTTTGTTTTTTGAACTGATGCTGCTTGGGTTTTTTTACTCTCTGCACAGGGGCTCTGCTAATTAAGCCTGAATGCATATTCCCTGACCTCTAAAACATATTGAAATTGGCTATACTCCTAATTGGTAAATTTAACTTATCTTTCAATCCCTAATATATTGTACAAAGTGTACCCAGGGCCTGCAAGTAAAATGTCACTAGTGGATTGCAGCTCTCATTCTGCTATCCACTACAGCGGCAGTGAAACATGACTGCAGTCCTATCATTGTAGCGTGGCTGTGCAGTTTTTAGAACTGCAAATTTGACCTGTCAAAATAAACCCTTCCGGCAGGCCTAAACCTTCCTTTTGCTTTTCGCATTTATTTTGTCATTTATCAAGGGGATACAGAAACACAATTGTCACCACACAATGAAAACCTGAGTGCACAAGTGAATACAAAGAGAGCATCCATGTTACAGCACATTTGCTTGACCTGCATACCATCCAGAAAGGGATGAGTAATGCTGAGAAATAAGGAATGAAGTGGTTTGGCCATGAGGATGGGGATGAACAGGCACATGGGGAGGGAAAACTGTGGGATGGAGGGGAAAAGGTCATGTTGTGGGCACCAGATAGGCTGAGGGAGGAGGGCTGCCCGATGCCGGCCCCTGGATCAGCAGTCGAGGCTGCAGTGTGGGTGTAAGCAGCCAAGTCCACCACCTGAGTTCCCGTCAACCATTATCATTCATCATGAGGTAAGGGTGACTATATTTGGAGGAATGTATCAGCCCTGTCTTGCAGATTATAGATGAGTTGTTCATATGAGGGTGTTTTATGCATTTCTGTGAGCCATTCCTCGTTGTGCGGAGTGCCAGTGTTGGACAACACAGTTGTTTGCCATCGTTAGTGCCATATGAAGCAGCCTGAGTTCATAAGGGGATAAAGAAGGGGTGTCATGGAGTATGATCAGGGGGTGTGACATCGGGCGGGGATCGCTATTGTCCCATTCTGCGGGGCTCCAACGTCTGCCCAGAAGGTTCGAATGTCGGGGCAGTCATAAAGCATGTGCACCATGATGCAGCACCAATAATTGGAATTAGGCAGAAACCTTGCCGCCTTGAGTTTCATCAGAGTCCAATGCCAGTCATGCATCATTTTGAAGAGGCAGAATTTCATCTCGGCCTCTCTTGCTCCTCATTTCAGATTGCCCAGTAGCTCATCCCTGTCCTATGCCTCATATTCCATTCCATCTGGAGCAGAGTCTGTCACTTAACCTGCAATGTCCCCACCTGTGGTAGAGAGTACATGTGTCAGAACAAGAGGTTGTAAAAGGCTGACATCGCTCCTTTGAAACACCCTCAAGTATTGAGATAGGAGAGCACCGTAGAAGACGGGATGACCCCAGGCTGGTGGCCTAGACGTCACGCGAGACAATGGCATAGTTGGGTATATTTCCACTGCTGATGGGGAGGTAAGTGGAATTCTTCTCAGAGTATCCCAATGGGCTTATGTGCCCCCTAGGCTATTACATGATACAAGGAGACCGCAGTTAGTCATTTTTCCTCCAATACAAATACTAGTGTTGCTCCATAGTGGCACCTTGTCGTGGAGATAGGTATGTAGCAATAGGAGCCTAGGGACTCGTGCCCATGTTTTGGCCATGGATCATTGGATTCACAGGCCCGGATGTGGAGGCAGCAAAATTGTACAGCAAGTGCAGCCCCAGGGGGCTTCTCATTATGTTGTTCTCAATCTCGACCGACAATGGGGAGTCTTGGACGTGAGGTTGCATGAAGGTGAGCTGCGCCTGGTGCAAGGCCATGCTGATCCACTGATGGGATTCCCATTCCACCGCAGGACCAGTGGGATATAAGTTTGCCTATGGCCAGTCAAAGTCTTGACTTCCCACAAATAAAAGGCTTAATTCCCTTGTCCAGTAACTGTAGTGTCTTAAGGGGTATTAGCAATGGAAACATTCCTAGCATATAGGTGAACATCTGGAGTGTCACCATTTTTACTGCCTGTGTCTGCCCATAACGAGAGATGGAGCTGAAACCACGTGTCCTAGTCAAGCATCCTCCTTTCCAGAAGTGGCTCTATGTGATCCGCCACCATGTGATGTAGTCCCTGGTTAGTGTGGGACCCCCAGGCACTTGAGGCATGAGGTTTTCCTTTGAAAGGGGTAGCCGTCAATGGCTACCCTAGTTGTCACACGGAAGATCAGCAGGGCCTCTCTCTATCCTCAGTTGATCTTAGGTTCGGAGAGCGTCGCGAAATTGGAGATGGTATCCAGGAGGGCCGGGATGGAGGTGGTAAGGGCAGAGAGTGTGAGCAACATATCGTCAGCATAGAGATAAAGTGCCAATGGGCCTCCTGGAGTGGGGATGCCTACTATCTGATTGTCACAGAGAAGTGGCCAGGGGTTCCATGGCAAGGAGGAAGAGTAAGGGCGACAACGGGCATCCCTGTTGCATTCCCCTGCGTACCGTAAAGGGGTCCGAAAGAAAACAGCCACAATTGAACTGCGCCAAGGGGAAATGACAATGCAATCGAATCTTGGGGATGAAATCATGAAGAGATAGCTCCATTCAATTCTGTCAAACATCTCTGCATTGAGCAATAGGGCCAGAGCATCTTCCAGTAGATCCTTGACTAGCCACAAGGTGTGGGCCAAAGTGCGAAGATGGTTCCAGGACAATTGCCCTGGGACAAACCCTACTTGGGTGTGGTGGACCAGAGAGGGGATGACCTTTCTTAAACGAGCCACCAGAATCCTGGCTAATACTTTGATATCCGCATTTAGAAGAAAAATGTGCCTGTACCTGCTACAATGGAGGGGGTCTTTCCTGGGTCTGGGGAGGACCGTAATCAAGTCCATATTCGAGAGAGGACCAAGGGTCCCCATGTGTTCCACCTCATGGAAGACGTTGTACAAGGAATCCACAACTTTTCCTTCGTCTGCTTATAGAACTCAGCCAGAAAGCTGTCTTGCCCGGAGGCCTTATGGTACAGAAGGTTAGAGATGGCTGCACTATCTACTCTTTGGTGATTTCCCCTGGAGCATGTCTCTACCCAGCTCATTGAGGCTGGGTAAGTATATTCTGTGAAAGAAGGACTTTAGCCGAGCAGGGTCTACGGCCACATCAGGAGTGTAGATGTCCTAACAGAAAGCTGTGAATGCATTTGCAGTTTCCTGCAAGTGGCGGACAATGTGGCCGGAGTGAGTTTAAAGGGCAAGATAGCCATCCCTACTTCCCTCTGCCGCAATTGCACCGCCAGTAGCCTACTCACATCCCCGTCTGCTTCTTCATAATGACGACCCTTCAATTTTTGTAATGCGTATTCTGCTTTGGAAGGGAAGAGTGTGTTGAGATCCATGCGTGCTTTTTCCAAGTGCCGCCTGATAGGAACATAGGGGTGGGCTGTACAGAGGTGCATTAGGTCCGCTATAACACTTTCTAAGGCCCTCTGCAGTTCTGCCTTCTGTTTGTTGGATAAGGCGGCATCTCTCATCAGCTGCCCCCTAATGATCACCTTGGCCACTGGCCCTAGTGTTTGTGCTGAGGCTACTGACACCCTGTTGTGCTCTAGATAAATGGTGACATGAAATTTGAGTCTGTTCTTGACTTGGGTCTGCTTGTAACAAGAGAGATTGGGGAGCTAAAGTTTGCGAACCAGCATCACTAGTACCAGATCCACTGGGAAGTGGATCGGGGATTGATCAGAGAGCACTCCCTCAAGAATAAGAGTATCACTTGCCAGGGTGACCATTGATTGAGAGGTGAAGAAATAATTCAGCCTTGATTTGGTGCACTGCACCGGCGAGATGTAGGTGAATTCCCTATTTGCGGGGTGCAGTAGATGTCAAGAGTCAATAAGGCCATGGTCCATGGGAGATGGCTCAGGTGGGCCCTATCCGCATTATTGCCCATGTCAACCGGGCTGGTGCGATCCAAGATCTCATCCCGAGCTAAGTTCCAGCCGCTCCCTAGAAGCAAGTGAGTAGCACCTATCTCCGTTAGCAGTAGGTTGAGCTGCAGGAGGAATAGAAGTTTTGTCTCAGTCAGTGTATAGAGTGTGCCAATACACAGAGTCCTGTCACCAATTTGCATCTTGACAAATGCATACCGTCCCTTTGGATCAGTCCATTTCATAAGCACTGTGAATGGGAGAGACTTCCGTAGTAGAATAGCTATGCCATAATTCTCAGGTGTGGGGGTTCCATTGTCTGGCGATGGTGGGCGGTTGCTTTGAATGACCTTTGAATGACCTAGTCCACCAAGTCATGCTGTAACTTTTCCACCTCCATGCTCCTGAGGTGGGTTTCTTGAAAAGGTATTTTGATTGCCACATTTGCACGTTTGGAGTTAAGGTATATGAGCACTTTTTTGCATTTTATGAAGTGTGTGAGGCCATTTACATTACACGATAAGACTTTCCACAATCTTGGTGGTGATATCGCAGTGTGATGCATCAGGGAGTAGTGATGGTGAGACTAAGAAAGGGGGTTTGATCTGTCATGCTGCTCGAAATGGGCTGTCCGCTGCTAGAAAGGGCCATGGAGGTGTAGAGGTAGGGGTGGGAGAAGGGACCTCCCTGTGAGTAGCTTGTGTGGGTACGGGGTAGCCTTGGCCCCGACTGACCATGAAACCCATGGGCAGGGGACATGGGAGTGGGGAGAAAGGGGGGGAAACATGCAAAAGGGGCTAAATATGGACAGAATGGGAAAGTAAAAGAGGAGGGACTAAGGCTATCAGAACAATCTGATGCCTGGCAAAAGCTTTAGTCCATGGGTCTAAACGTGGGAATCTGCGGAGCCAGAGAGACCCCCGAACAGGGAGGACCCAGTGTAAATCCTCAGTTGGTGGGCCATGGCAAGAAGCATGATGGTCGTGGAGGGCCCCCCAGCTAAGAATAGGAGCAGGGAT
The DNA here is from genome assembly GCA_963921515.1 of Calotriton arnoldi. Lineage (NCBI taxonomy): Eukaryota > Metazoa > Chordata > Amphibia > Caudata > Salamandridae > Calotriton > Calotriton arnoldi. Next base: position 27,285 of record CAWUFW010014237.1, on the reverse strand, counting down.
GGGAAGGCCATTTGTGACGGCCAATGGGAATGCCCAATGGTGGTCAGAGCAGGTGAGGGTACAAAAGGTGTGCACCCCATGGGCCCCCCTGTGAGGAGGGAGAAATAGATGGAGTGGGTGCAATGAGCAAAGGGGAGATTTATGGTGTGCAGAAACGCGGACGTCTATGAGGCGTCTAACAATCAGTGGCTACTGGGCAGGTGAGTCGCATAAACCTGGGGGTGTGCCACAGGGAAAGGGGGAGGGCACAGTTGCAACAGAGAGCGGCAAGCACCACTGGTACTTTTCTTGGGAGGGAGGCCCTGTAGAGCAGGGGGGACACTTGCATAGGGCACCTTGTAAAGGACCCCAGGCCATACTTCCTGGGCAGCTTAGCGATTCTTGTCTGACCGCGGGAAGGGTGTAGCTTGTTGTGGCTTTCTGAACCAGGGCAGGTAGGCACTGTTATAGGGCCCTGACTATAGTGCCCCTAGCCATGCATCCCGGGCAGCTTAGCGATACTCAAGTGAGTGCGGAAAGGGTGCAGCTAGTCATGGCTTTCAATGTCAGATCAGGAGGGCACCCCATGAGAACAAAAGAGCATAAGATCCTTCGGGCCGGGCAGTGAGTTTCTCCTTTGGCAAACATTAGTAAGAAAAACAACAATCAATAAACAGAGGAACAGTAGACAGACAGGCGATACTCACCTGCCATCAATAGTGATACAAAGAGATGACAGTCTGTGTGCACATCAGTTTGGTACTGATCCGGTCTTCAGCAAGGAGCAAGATTTGTCATGTCCTCTGTCCTGTGTGAGCTCCACCACTGCTCTCATAGATTTGTCCTTACCGCTCTGCATCTGGGTCGATCTGTTCTGATGTCCGCCTACTCGGTGCCATAGGCCCTCGGCACCAGAGGTATGCATATCCACAGGCTGTGTGCCATGTTCGGGGTGGCGCAGATCCTGTCCATACTCTGGTTCTGGAGGCCTTCTAAGAAAGACCTCTGGATCATGAAAGTCTTTAGATTTGCCATTCATTGTGATCCACATATGTGCTGGTTTGAAAAGACCAAACTTAGGGGCATATGTTCAAGGAAGTGGCGGAGTGAGGCGTTAGCCGTCATGGCTTAACGCCTCACTCCGCCACTTCAGAAACGCAAGGCTGCACTATATTTACAAGGATATGGTGCAGCCTTGTGTTTCCCCCTGCGCTGGCGCTACACTTAGCAGTGTAGTGCCAATGCAGGCACCCTTGCACCATAGTGCAAGGGTGTCTGCGTGCAGGGGAGGATTGTCTATGTGTAGGAAGGTGTTCCTTCCTGCAGCTAAACAATCCTAAAACGCCATTTTGTCACTTTTATGTGTGCTGCTTCATGCAGCACACATGAAAGTCACAAAAGGGCATTTTTTTTTTTACAGATTGTTTATGTACAGGAAGGGGGACCTTCCTGTACATAAACAATCCATGGCAGTTTGCTTTTTCCATGGGTTCTGCACAAGGCAGCACACATGGAAAAAGCAAAAACGAGGAGAAATAATGCATTTCTCCTCATTTCATCAAGTTAAGACAAGGTTATCCCTAGTCTTAATTTTGGCGCTGCCTCATATGTACGCTGCCCTTGTACATAGGGGGCAGCATCAAAATCAATGGGTGTTGCCGTGGAATGCCCACCGCAACACCCACTGCCACCCCCTTTCATGCTAACCATAGCGTGAAAGGGGGCCTTATTTACAAGGCAGCGTTAAGCCACGTTAAGTGGCTAAACACTGCCTTGTAAATAAGGCTAAGCCCCTATCGCCACCACAACGTAGAAAAAAGTGACGTTGTAGTGGCGATAGAGGCTTGTACATATGCCCCTTAATGTCCCATTTACAGAGTTGAGGTCTGAAGGACAAAAAGGCCTTCTGCTTTTCATTTGTTTCCCTGCAAAACTCAGCTGACATATGGATCTTGTGGTCATCATAGTCTTGCAGTCCATGTGTACGAGCCCCCGCTAGTATTTGTCGTGCCTGCTCATGATGAAGGAAACATGCTAGAATGGGTCTCGCCCCCTCCAGCGATGTTGATCGCTGCTGATGGAGTCTTTGGGCCCTCTGAATCTTTAGTGCTGGGGAAATACAAGTCCCATTAGGTTAGGAAGGAGAGCCTTGAGGAAGCGGTATACATGAGACCCCTCAACCTTCTCTGGGAAGTGGATATTGTCCCTGCAGCTCCTATCTTCCAAGTCGATGATCTTATTGCATAGGGACCATAGTTCAAAGTCTCTGTCTTGGATGTGGTTAAGTCTTGTTTCCACCATTGTCAGGCATTGTTCCGACCCTTCCACCTTATCATGGAAGTCAGCAATGTCTGCCTGGATGGACCTTGTTTCCACTGTGATGTTAGACATTTTTGCATCAAGGACCTCCAGTCTGTGCCCCAGTGCTATAATTTCCTTACGGATCCGGTCCATCATGTTATCTGGAAAGCATACAGGTGGGGCAGAAGCGGACTTGCCCTGAGAGACAGATTCTGCAAATGCAGCTGCTGTGACGGAGGCCTTCGTACGCCATGCGGAAGGTTGGTGATTGTATTTCTCCCTGGGGGCATGGACTGGGCCCTGGTGGTCAACGCAATGGTCCCACTTGGAGGATGAGCCTGCAACCATAAGCAAGAAAGAAAAGAGCAGCGTGCCCATCTCCACCACTCCCCCAGCGTCACCCCCTCAACAGTGGTCTGTCTCCAGAAGGTCCCTGGTGCCCCGCTTGGGCTCCCCAAAGAGTCTTCCGTTGAAGAGGAAAATGTGGATGAGGTGGAGGGGAGAAGAAGAAGGTAGGTAGAAGATCCCTGTGGATCGGGTGCAATCTACGGTTCAACAAGCAGAGGACAGACCCACATAATGAGAGCTGCCCCCTTGAGGCTCACCTGGCAGCCGTGTCAAGAGTGTGGAGGGGGGCCACCTATCTGACCAAGGCTCCCAGTAATTCACTGCCGATGGGCTGGGGCATCAGTCCACTGTCCTGGCAAAAGGAGGGGAAGGAAGACTGACCACCCTCCTAGCTCAGTCGTGGCCAGCTGCAGCTCCTTTTGCTGTGGGTCCTCCTATGTGAGGGCAAGTGGCAAGGTAAGGGATTCGCAGGAGTGTTCCATCAGTCCAGTGGGTGGTAAGGTCCCACCCGGCCAACTGGCCCACAAGGAGGGTCCACTCTGTCTCGCTGGGTGCAGAGCGGGGACCACCCACCTGGACAAAGCTCCCAGAAATCTGCCGCCTGCAGGCAGAGGCATCAGACCCCCTCTCCGAGCAAAAAGGGAGGAGTGCAGGGAAATTGATCATCTCCCTGTCTCAGTTGGGGCCAGCCGCAGCCCCCCATCGACGGTCCTTTTTTGCAGATGCAGGCGGCAGGGCAAAGGACCCGACGTTGGGTTCCAGCAATGTAGCAGGCAGCGCAGCTGTCCTCTCGCACCCTCCCGGTCACTCAAAAGGGCCTAAGGCCCTCTGCCCATCCTAGTCCTGGGGGGGCAAGGTCCTGCCTGGCTGAGCAGTCCACGAGACGGGTCCTCTCTTTGTCTTGCCGATGCTCTGCTGTGGCGGTATCACCAGGCCTCGCACCACTGCTTTCCCCTCAGACCGCTCTTTCTTCCCCCACTCCAGGCGACCACTGTGCAGAGGGGAGACATGGAGGGGCCCCCAATCAGGGGACAGTCAAGTCTGGGGGCCCTCATTGACCAATCTGTGGCTGCAAAGGGCCACATGCTGGCCAGACTCTGTCCCCACAAACCGTCTTTTTAAATATTAATATGTCATCCCTAGTTAGGCCTTATAAGCCCTATAGTCAGGTGCATGGTATTTAAAAGTAGGACATGTAGAAATTTAATGTTACACATATCTTTACAGTGAAAAGGCCCCAAAAGCTATTTTCACTGTACCAAGGCTGCCTTTTTTATGGGAAAACACTGGATTTCATTATGACATTTAATAATGCTACTTTTGGTTAAGAAATAGCTAGAAATATCATTCAAAGACCCATTTTAATAGCTATTCAAAACCTGTTTCAATGGTATCATCAAATTTTGTGTAACGATTTAGGGAAATGTACTTTTAGAAAGCTACCTTTTCCCTGCCTTAAGCCTCTGGAGGCCCATTTGCATGAGCGCCAGCTATCACCCAGGAGCTGAGTAGCAGCCTTGATGAGGTGTGAACTTGCTCCCGGAGCTGAGACAATGGCCTTGGGTGTGGGGTGGTGTTGTTGTCTTCTTGACAGTATGGCTTTAGGGCTGGGCTAGGGACTCTATTAACTTCAAAGAGGCCTTCCTTTTTATGCGCAGACGTAGCAAACACCTGGCTCAACATTTTCTTTTGTTCACCTAGTCAGGTAGGCACCAATCCCAGTGGGGGGGGGGCAGCCCCCAGAACTGGTTTAGAGTGACCAAGAAGGAGGGGACAGCTCTTTATCATGATCACATTTGTGGATGGGTACACAAGCTCTAAACAAGGAAAGAAGAGTTCTGCCATGCTGGATTTAGGTAGAGAGGTACAGTATGGGATGGCCTACTGCCGTTGAAATAGGTAGGGTTACCCCAGGGAAAGTTTTTCCAATTATTCAGGGAGCAAGCAGGAGTCTTCTCTACCCTCAAGTTAGTGCCAGGCATAAATGTGGCACCCCTGGGTACCTTCTTCTACTACTGGGCCTGTGGAAGACAGAAGAAGGTCTGCACCTGCTGTTGACACCTGTGAAACCTGAAAGGCTGGACCTGGTCGCACTTGCAAGAAGAGCTCAGCTGACCATTTCCTACTGGACCTGCCTGGGACCCTGCTGGTGGCTTTTGTTGGAGTAAGTCTTGACCCCCGATTTCTGTTTTTGAGGTCCTGGGACCGTTGGCTTTCTGAAGGTGCACTCTTCCTACCATCCTCAAAAATTTCAGAGACATTTTTGAGCTCCAAAGACCACCAGAGGACCGGGAAAAACCTGCCAAGTCAATGCAATAAAAGTGTGTTGTCACTGGCCCAAAGATTCAGGTTGCTCCTGCTCTCAATTTTCCAAAAAAGAAAGTCCGAACATAGAAAACATGACTAAACGATGGTGCCAAAAGTGTCCGGCCTGTGAGGGACAATATTTGGGCACAAATTTATAATTTTCCCCACTCAGAGCTTTCCAGTCAAAAGTTAATGGATTCAGGGCCGGCTTTAGCGCTGGTGGTGCCCTGTGCGACAATGTCTGTTGGCGCCCCACCAATGACCACCTCTGCCACGGATTCCCTTACTAGCACCCTTTAACAGTGCCTCTCAAGTCTCCATAACCACTGTCTTTCAGATTCATTTAGTTTTATAGCACCACTCATACCAGTGTAAGGTGTCAGAGCAGATTACACCACACACACATAGCACAGAGACAATCATATGTGTGTAAATCAGTGTATAGGAAATGTTACATCAGACAGCACTACAAGGTGTAGTGTAGGAGTGACATGTCATCGATACAGATAGGCAATATAGTTTAAGTTCTTATTCAGGAAAAGCACAAATTCAGAATTTAAAACGTAACATCATTGTTAGAGGTTCACTTTCATAATGAGAATTGTTTTCTACCCAAATGAACCCTTTTCACAAGATTAGGATGATGAAAGACTGGGCAAAAAACATATTGCTCTAACATATTCCTTGCACTTTGCATGCAGCTCTAGGATGACAGTTAATAGCTCAATGTTCTATATTAGGATTTTGACTTATAAACGACCAGTAACAAAAGGAGCTCTCTTACAGAAGCAGTAACCCACTGACCTATTTACATTCTATGCACTTCCTTATCTGCATGGTACACGTTCTTAGCAGCAGGCATTTTAACCCTCTGCGCTACCTTAGGATGAGTCAAAACTTCCAATAGACAAACCTCCGGTCCACTTCCAGGAAGACGATTAATCACCGGACTTCTCTTGACATTTTAATTGATGTCTGAAAGTTGCTGGAGGCCAGGAATGAGGCAGTAGGTGCTTTTAAAATAATACACATTTTCAAAAATGACGCCCCCACCCCACGTCAACGCCCGGTCGGTTTGCACCGATCGCACCGCCCTAGAGACAGCCCTGAATGGATTAACCGGGACCTCTTCCGACGGTTATCCGCCTCATGTAACCTTTCTCTGCCATAGCCATAGCCATAGCCAAGTCAGAAGGTGAAACTTTGATCTTGGACAAGCCTGGCTTCTGTATCCAGCCCACACTCTATCACACCTGACCTTAATTTGTGGCTAGGTGAGGTCTCAGTCAAGTGCAACCAGATGACAGTGGTTGGTGCATTTTTTTGGCACTATTTTTATATTATACTTTAAAAATTCATTCTTCTAGCTCCCCTTACTGGATTTTTGTTGTTGTTTTGATGTCATTTTGTTCAATAAATTATTATCTATTTTTAAACTGGAGTTTGATTTTATTTGTTTTGAGTTTTTTTATTTTTAACTGTTTTGGTACTTGAAATGATTTACACATTTTGTTAAGTTAATCCTGTCTACTCTATGCCATAGCTACCAGGGGTGGAGCTCAAATTTAAATTACTGAAACCTTTACTGGAACTAACAGGAATAGAGACTTTATCCCTTGAGGCGGACTTCCATCCACCCAAAGTACTAATCCACTTTCTCACACTGTATCTGAAAGTCTAGTAGAATTTAAAAATGTTAAGTATATACCCCAGGCTAAAAATAATATGCCTCCAGAATATCCACTTTCACATATTGCTTAGATTGGTAATTTTTTTATTAATCTGTTTCTATAACGCAAACTACATGACAAGGAATTGCTTTGAACCTGACATCCTCTATTATTACAATTAAAACATGAAGACAGTAGAGCATGTATGTAAATTGCAATTTGTCGCTGAAATATAGATTTCAATCAAAGTTAGGATCATATCATGAAGTGCACCAGCATTGTTGGTGATTTTCGAATAATATGTATAAGCAGTGGCCATGGTGAAGTGTGATCTTGTGCTTTGTAACAGGAGGAATGTTTGAACAACTAAAGGTTAGAATCAATTTTCAACCACTTTGAACTACTAAGCATTCAACTGACTAAAACTTTGGAGAGGTGTAATTTGGTTTCTCTACGGTTCGGCCTTTTGTTAATATGCCTAGGGAAGGTGTGATTGTTGGTTTAAATCAGCATAGTGTTGTTTTATTGTGGGTGTGTTTGGCAAACGTAGGCAGACAGTAGTTGTAGTTTTTGTGCCAATTGATAAACACGTCTTTAAAGTAGTTTTTTCCCCAGATATCCTTAAATAGATTAAATCTCTCTACTTTTCATGTAGTGTAAAAATGACCCTAATTCTTTAAACAGCTATTGTCCTCTTACCATCGTACCCAAGCTGTGAAAAGTGATGGAGAAATGGGCCACCATACAACTGAAATATACATTGCAACTAATGGGCAGCTTATTAATCTGGGTTATGGAGAGGTTGCAGTACAGAATTTCCCACTGCCAAAATTGTCCTAAACCACCATGGGCTGATTAGTGTCTGTGAGGCTTGCATGGACATCAGTGCTGTAGTACTAAGCTGGTTCCTCGCTTTCTTGACTGATCACAAAAAACAGGTCAGGTGGGAGTGGTTCACCACAAACCCTGCCCTGGTCACATGTAGGATTTTCCCAGGGGTCTGTTCTGCACCTACGCTTTTCAGACTGTAAACAGAACCACTGTGGATCCTGATGGAGAGGTTGAGTGTAGTTATCCCTCAGTACATTAATGACACCCAGCTATACTTTAAGATCGCCTCTTTCCAAGTTCTAACTACTCTGAAAAACTGTTAGATATTCACAACTGGATGACTTGAGGTCTCTTCAAGCTGAATCCAGAAGCATTGTAGTTCATTTTGATTCACCATATGCTAGATGTTAAAGTCTACAATGACTAAATTGCTTTTCCTCATGGTGATGGCTTTGCTTCTTTCTTGGTCAAAGCACTTGTATGTGGATTATCCTCACCTCTCTATTGTGTTGTTCATCGAACATGTAGCGATGAAAGCAAGATCTTCATTTTTTCCATTAATAAACTTAGACCAAATTTGGAGTCCAAAGACTTTCGACATGTTGTCTATTCTTTTGCTCTAACGACTCCTGAATATGGAAACCCCTATAAGCTGATGCCTCGTTAAACTCGTTAGCACCTTTTAATACAGTACTCTACTGGGCAGCAAGTTTGATGTTCAGCAACAGAAAGTACCACATTACACTGATACTTGGGGAACTTCACTGGCTCTCCATGGTAGCCAAGTTAATATTTCAATTGGCTTGTTCCACATGTAAAACAATCCACTTAAAATCACATGAATTCCTGTATCAATTTTCACTTAAGAAATCTTGATAATTGCTACCCTGAGCGTAAACAATTGCAAAATAGAAAAACAGCAACACAATCCTTCGCAGGGGAGGCTCTCTTAATTTGGAACTCCTTTATTGTTAATCTGCAATGAGAAGAAACCCTTTTGACTTTCCAAAAGAAAATTGGACACCCAATTTGTTCAATTAATAGCTCAACTAAATCAATTCTTCCAGTCCCTGAATAATATATCATTTATCTTGCCTTTTTGTTCTTCCAGTCTCCCATTTCATCTTGCCTTTTCTTTACACTCCTGTGCTCATTGCTTTACCTTACTCAGCACATCATGAAAACCTTCAAGTTGTATTTCTTACTCTATGATGCTGATTGTACACTCCATCCTCTGGCTTGAATCCAACCTCCACTTCTTTCCCCTCATAATTTTACTTTTTCTTACAGCCCCCTTCTGATTTTTCCTCATGACCCTTGTTTTTTTTGTGCTATACTGTTATAATCTGTTCAACATTCAGATGTTTGTCGTTTCTTTTTACCTCAGGTTTTAAATGGTTCATAGATTGCTTCAGTTTGTGAAAGAAATGTTCACAATTTAGGGGCATATTATCAAGGGCTTTATCGCCGCTTTAGCGGCACTTTTGCCGCTAAAGCGGCGATAATTTTATCGCCCTATTAGCAAGCTGTCGCTAACAGGCGTTAGCGACAGCTTTCAGGCGTTAGAGGCCGCGTATTCCATCGCCTTGCATGTCAGCGATAATTATCGCTAATGACATGCAAGGAAGGCGTTCCCTACTAAAAGCGACTGAAAACAGTCGCTAATCCCACTACCCCCTATTAGCAAGGCAGGCGAAGCGATATAATAATTCGCGCTAAGCGCGTTTATCGCTAGATTCTAACACCTGCTAGTGAGGACGACTTACCTGTTTAAAGTATAGGAGGTGGATTCTAATGCTGAATCCACCTTAGCGTTAATGCGAGAATATCGCTGGTTTTCCAGCGATATTCTCGCTTTTTGCCGCTATCGCTGGAAATATTATCGCTATGGAGATAAACCTTACTAATAGGGTGTTATCTCAGCGATAATTTCCAGCGATAGGCGGCGTTAACAAAAAACGGGCTAAGCGCGGTTAGCGATACATATCGCTAATCCTTGATAATATGCCCCTTAGTTTCTTTGACATCTGGGCAGTATCGGAGTTATTCAGAATGACAGTACGGTGATGCCCATGTGTCTGTATGGTATCTAAAATGTGTTAATTAAAAATAAAAAATAAATAAACTAGTGGGGACTGTTCAAAATAAATACACTGCACATCAGTTAAGCATCGAAAGTTGTTTTAGAGTTTGGCGGATGGGTTACTCCATCACAAACATGCTTTATTATATCCTATGGCATGGGTAAAAAGATGGAGGGAATATCCACCACGTTTGCGACAGAGTAACCTGTATGCTCTAAATTTGGCCTTAAGTACTGAGGCAGTTTAGCTGCTCCCCTTTGAAAGAAATGGATGCTCCTTACATTCTGGGCAGAAGTGTGCAATCTGCGGCTCTTGTTAATGTTCCCAAAACCTATTAAGTGAGAAAAGATGATTAATACATTTTGATTAGTCTCCCGATTTTGGAACAGATTCCTGAAAACAATTAATTTCATATTGTCTGGGAAGTCAGTATAGTGGTTATGGGCTCTTGTGATCATCAGATGTTCACCGACTCCCTGGGTTGGCTGATGGTTAACGCAATTGTATAGCAAGAAAATGGCCTCCCATTCCCAAGTTTCAATGTAAAAGCCCTAGTAGAGTGAAGTGGGACCCGTAGACCCCTGGTTCCAGGTGCTACTGTACCTGCTGCACTAATGATAGCCATGCCTTTGATTTAAAGCACTGAAGGATTTTGAGTTTGAGGCGTGGGATATGTAAGTTGCAGCAAATCCAATTTTCTAATGCAAAAGATGTCCGAGTACCAGTAAATAATAAATGTATCCACAACCCTAAATAACGTCTTTTAGTCGACCAATACTCTTTTTATGTTTTAGATAAAATTTTGAAGAAATATTAGAAATGCCCTCTCTATTTTAGGATTCTACTGACAACACTTAAAATACGATAACGTGATACTATTGCCCAAGCAAACATTTTAGTATCAGTGCTGGGAGATGTATTCATGAATCTCTATTCTTTTCAGCACTAGAGTAGACTTTGAAATTCGCTGTACATCCTCTGTCTGGTTTTTAAACAATAAATTTGATAGAACAATGTGCTTCCATAACATTATAATTCAGCAGGTGTGACATCCCGAAACAAATATAATAGGCCATTTGAGGTTGTGTAGCTGTTATGCTTCCCATTTTCTTGCTTCCTTTTTCAGAACCAATATTTAACATTAAAATGTCTTGCTTTCAAAAGTAAAGTGCAAGGAAAGTAGCTAAAAATGCATATCGATGCTATGTTTTTTACCCTAAAACAGCAATCAACTAAAAATAGCTTCTAAAATGAAGTCACAAAAATCTGAGCATGTTAGGCAATGAATTTCAGCTTTTAACAATATAGTTGTTTGATTTTCAAAGCGTATCTGTGCTTCCTCAAGCGATATTCCAGTATTGGTCAGGTAACAATGCATACCAAATCCAATTAAGTGTATAAAACACTTGCAATTCCACACACGCTCACTTCAAAACCGTCTTTCTGAAGCCGTGTAATTTGTTTCTTGAATAACTATAGCATCCATAACTCTGTGTCTGCAGCAAATAGGTTTCTATACTTCAGTAAGATTCTTCAATCAAGTTAGTCAAAGCTAGCGTAAACAATGGCTTCCTCTAAGACATCTTAGTCAAATGTGTCACATATGTGGAGGGTGAGCAAAGAGCGTTATGATGGTTAACGTTCTATTCAAGCGTCTGATAGCTCTTGCACTTCATTTCGAGGGCTATCTTTCCATAACCGCCTGCTACGAACAAGGAATTCGACCTAATTTCTTCTCGATGGAGTGCGAGCAAATTGAAAATTGCCTCTTTTATAGGCCCTTCTGCAACTTAAGCTTTCGAATGCGAAGTCTGTGGTGCATTCCTCTGAGATATAGATATTAGAAGTTTGCAAACGTAGGAAGACCCTTCACCCTTGGAGAAAGGCCCTCAGCATAAGGACCCAATGCAAGTGGCTCCGTCTTCTGCACTGCTGCATGGCAGGTACTTACCTGCCATAGAGATATGGGGCACTTTTTTTCTTGGATTTTTTTTTTCTGTCTCACTCTCATGGTCGAAGCCTCAGACAGGAAATAAAGCTGCTTCTCCACCTTGACGTCAAAGATGTTCTGAAGGGGAATTGGGGACTAAATCAGCGCGGTAGGGGTTCTTTAAGGTAGTGCACACTGGAAGGTATCTATGCGGTTCAAAGTAGGAAGTTTACACTGAGCGCCTCCATTTTGTGACATTAGTTCATAGCCAGAATCAGAAGTGCAGTGCAATGAGATAACTAATTTGTGAGCTGAGTGTGTCCTTGCGTTGTCAATGGGAGTCTCTTATTCATGTGGAGCATCCAGAGGTTCCAGGAATTCAAGTGTCAGAATGCGCCATGCATTGATATTGCCCTTGTGGAATACCTGACTTTAGGTCTAGACCCTGATCTATATTAATTTCTGGTGCCCTGGGCATAAGAAGCTTCTGAGAAGGAAAAGCAGCTCAGGATAGCATAATCACTCCTAAAGACACTGATGGCCATGGTGTTACTACAACTTGCTGTGCAGTCTTTATTGAAGGAGTGTTTGCATCATTATGTGCCATCTTAAATATGTTTGGGCTGCTCTTTGTTCGGGACAACGGGGATTATTTGCTGGGTGTGGATGTCTTCTTCTCGGGCAATAGGTGCTTATGCATTGTCAAGTGAAAAACATAGCATACTTTCAGGAATTTCCTTGGTGTTATGCCTATCTTGGGTGCAGTGCCTTCAGCTTATCTTCTTTTCTGAGCTTTGTGACCTGCTCCCTCCACTCAATAAATCGCTTTCTAAAAAAGCCAAGTGAGCAGTTTGTTCTGTGCACTCCCCTCCCCATTGAAGGCTCAATATCCCTCCCAACTGATCCATGCCACTTCTCTTTTATTAATAATGCATATCCCCTTAGTGGGTTTGTTTACTCATTTTCCTCCCCCTTCAGGTCTTACGTTTCCTCATTACCTTGCTGCAGGCCAGGCCAAAGTTCCACCATCATTTATCTGTGGATTTGCAGACTGAACACAAAAAAAAGATCACTGCTGTGTCTGGGGATGTAGATCTTGAAGTCTAAAACTCTGCCTTCTGTTTGCTTCCCACCTTGGTGCATGAGTACGATTAGCTTCAAACATCAGGCATAGTGAAAGAAGCTGCAGCCAGATTAGTCTCTCTGTGAAGCGTGCTGTAGGCAATGATAACAATTTTTTTTAATTTATTTATTTACGCTTGAATAATATGTTAAGCCGTAACCCGCATTAATTTTGACCTACATGATTTAGACATAATATATTCATTATGTACTCGAACCTGTCATTTATTAGCCTCATATTATTCACAGTAAGTTTGAGCAGTATTTACCATAAATGTGCATATATTTATTTACCCATGTGCATTTAAAGTTAGTGTGAGTGGGCCAAGGTGCTCCACTTCATTTTGAATTAAACATTGTATTTCTTCTTGCTGTGCATAATATTTTTAATTTCAGATACCACGTCACTGTGTGCTCACTAGAATGTTATTCTTTCCTAGCTTGCATATTGAATGTCGTAGTCTACTGATAAGCTGGTGTGGACGGAAACCCTAACACCTGCAGCCGACGAGAAAGCTATGGAGTCCATTCTCCTTTGTGTGATATTGAGAAGGGCGCGGTGATATAAAGAGGTTTTTTTTGTACTCTGTGAGAAGGAGGCCAACGCGAGTCTCGGAGAGAAAAATGGGTTGTGGTTGGTCATCATTTCATTTTTTTCCATTTGTACTTTATTGTTTGATTAATTAAATCTTACAATATATAAACAATTATTCCTATTATAAAATCCAGTTTTAAAAAAGGAGAAAAAAGGAAATTAAAACATGATTGAATGTAATACTATTTCGTAAAATATGGTGGACATAATGTTCATGATACTTTTTACATATTATATTCATCCTACACTACATTCTATTTGTTTTTGGTAGTCTAACTTTGCTCTCAATCGCATTAAAAACTTTACAAAAGCTGAGGTTAATATTATATCATCAGTATGAAGACATCTTATCAATGCTTGTCTGCAACTCCGTATTCCTCGAACATTAAAATGTCTCCTAAGGATAGATATTCTTTCAGATTTCAATTTCGGACATACACAAAGGAGGTGCATAATGTTCTCTTCTCCGAGTTTACATAAGCGGCAAGCCGTCCGTTCCTCTTTTCTTAGCCATGGCATTCGGTGACATGAGCCTGGAAATACTCCAAAACGGGCTTTTATAAATATTTGTTTGTGCTTCAAGGACCAGGGGATTTCCAGATACGGTTGAATTTTCACCTTGGTATAACCATTCATTAGGGGCCATGCATGTTTTCTTTTTGCAAAAGAGTCTTTGTCCAAAAGAAGTGATAAGTGTTTTGTTGTATTATTGATGGCTTTTTTAAATGAATTTATGGATATTGTCATCTCCCAGATCGAATTGTCTGAGTATTCATCTAATGAAGCATGTAGATATTTCCACGCCGGAGCTCTCTTGTTTGTGTTTATTTCCTCCTACAATAGTTTGGACATTTGATTTGCAGTATCCATTTTTATTCTTTTCCACACTTTTATAAATTGGCCTTTTTGCGCGAGTAGTTGGTTAGTTAACCCAAATTCCATTCGTATCTGTGCAGGCGATGCATTATGTGGCAAGTAAAAGAGGGTTTTAAATTTTTTTATAACAGCATTATTCATTGTTACTGAATATTTTCCACACAATGTTTCGCTACCATACGTTAAGGTTGGCAAGAGTTTTGCTGATATTACTTTTAGAAATGGTCGGTAACTCCGCCCTCCTACGTATTTCTGTAAAGTTCTAAAAGCCGTTAACAATATATTTGCTTTCTGTTGCATATCGATCTTATGTGGTTGAAATGTTCCTTTGTCATCAAATAATACTCCCAAGTATTTATATGTTCTTACTTGCTCTAATTGCGAGTTGTCCAGGATCCATTTATACTTATGTTTTGTCCTTATATTTTTGTTAACCTCCATGATTTTTGTCTTTGTTTCGTTAATAACCATTCCGTTTTCTTTAGAGTATCTTGATATCCTGTTTATTAGGCGTTGCAGTCCGACCTTTGTTTGGCTTAGTAAGATAACATCGTCTGCGTATAGCAGGTTTGATATCGGAGTGTTAGCTAATTTGGGTGGATAGGCGTTCACCTCGTCCAATGCTAGTAGTGGGGCCAGTACACACCCTTGCTTTAAGCCTAGCACGGTTGGAATTTCTTTTGTTACAGACGTTCCATCTCCCATCCGGACTCTGACCCAAGTGTTGGAGTAGAGGAGTTGAATTAGTGTTAAAAGGGAGAGTGGTATACCTTGTTCAATCAGCTTTTGCCACAAGAGATTTCTATGTACACAATCGAAAGCCGACTTAAAATCCACAAAGCACAAATACAGGGGTTGTTTCTTTGTGATATATTTATCCATTAACACCGATAGCACAAGGATGATTGTTGTAGTGCCTAAGCCTTGTATAAATCCTGTTTGATTTGGGCGGATTATCTGTTTATCCTTTACCCATTCCGTTAAATTTTGATAATAATACACGGGCAAATAGTTTAGCATCAGTATCTTGAAGCGTGATTAGTCGATAATTTTCCGGCTGGGTCCAATCTCCTTTTTTATATATTGGAGCTATCAATGAGCCCTTCCAGGTTTCTGGTATTGTCGATGACCTAATAATTTCCTTAAATACTTTCTTCAAGTATCCTGACCATAGATCGGAATCTTCCTTAAAGAGTGCAAACGGTACACCGTTTGGGCCGGGCGCGCCATTTTTTTGTTTCCGAATTAATTCACATAATTGTTTGTTTGTTATGTTGATTTCTTGATTCAAGTCATTCCTTGATGTATCAATCATATTCCCACTAACGTTCAGTTGGTTTGTTTCCCCACCAGAATTTAGATGTGGTGACAGGAATCTGATCCAATCTTTCTCACTCAAAGAAGATGTTACAGCTGTTTTATTAGGTCGTGCTAAACCATTTATCAATTTCCAGAATTCCCTAGAGTTCGATTGATTGCTATAAAAGAGCGCTTTGGTCCAGAGGTCATGTTTTTATTGAATCCTTTCATTCCACAATAACTTCTGCATGTTGTAGTTTACACTTTTTAAGTGAGAATACAGGTTCGAATCTTTGGGGTGCTTTTTTATCTGTCTCCTAAGATGGTTACGTGTTCTTCTCATAATCCTCGTTGTTGACGATAAAGTAATTTTATTCCTTCTTCCTAGTTCTATCTTTTGTTTTTTCTTATGGTAAGGTTTTTGCTCATAGGTTTTGACTAGTTTTTGTTTGAAATCCACCCATCCATGGCTTTGTGGGAAACCGAAGATTTTAACTTTTTGGACGGAATGTTGTGTTTTAACTGTGTGAAGCCTGTTAGTTAGTTAGATCACTTGCCCCTGCCCACCTTCGCAGGCAGAAATCTACTCTCATCTTCTGAGATTAATGCTCTTTATTCCCCTGCTTGCTGAGACAGTCTCAAGAGCAAGTGCCTTTCTTCTGCTTTTAATTGGAACCTTTGGCTGCTTCCTCTTTCGATTCAATATTTGCTGATACCACCTGCTTCAGAAACTCCCTGACTGGCACACAACCTTAGCATAGAATTAGGGAAGTGCCTTTATGGAAACCAGTCTTTGCTTCCTTTGCACATTGTGCTGCTTTTGATACTCTAAACCTCAGTATTGTTAATTGTACTGCTTGGATTATATTCATGTATGCTGTATCTCAGGATTGAGATGGCATTTTACTAATCTGATTAATAAAACCTTCATGGTTTGGAATCTACTCCTCTCTGTATTTACTGTGGGGCAAACCCTGCTTCACTGTAATGAAATGCTGCTGAACTTTGTTATTTCAGCCTCAGTTTGAGACAAAGACCCCTCTGGGTATTGATAGTGGAGTTTTGAGTTGTGCCAAGGTTAGCGAGGCACAAAGAGACCATCCTTTACCTTATCTAATCTCGCTATCAGCAATCACAGAAACATTTTAACAAAGTATGAGAAAAGACCATCCACTGAAGATGACTCATGGCATTACTTCTGCCCCTGGCAATGATTGTGTCAAACTCCCTGGCATCCATGAAGTATATCAGGCATTAGGTAGCCTTCTTCAAAAGGAGAAGATTGCCTGGAAAATTAGCTTTTATCTTTCTCTCTCAATAAATATTCAGCTAGAAAGTCCACTCCTACCACTGTCAAACATCTAATATATGTCTAACCAATTGAGAAGATGAAATCCCAGCTTGCTGACTCTTAGGCAACCTCACTACCGAACAGTGCAACTTATTATTCTAAAAAAAAGGGTATTAACAACCAGAAACAATCTCAGGAATCTCAGTGTCAAGAAGGTGGAAAAATGGCTCAACCAGACTGGCCTTTTACCATTAGAGATGTTTCTTTTTTCCTCGCTCAGATGTCAATATCTGACCATGGGACAGAAGTGAAAGATGCACCAAACTGTTGAACCTTGCAATGCCTGTGGTTTAGCACGTTAACTCCAGAAGTTGGTCCTAGCTCAGAATTATATATTCAGGTCAATCCTGGACCTGCATACCTACAACAGAGGCAAAAAGGCATGTTCTTATTCTGCCTATGTCCAATGTGCTCCGCAGAGATATTGATTGAGTCACAGTTGTTTCTATTTTTCTCTTTATTTTCTCTACTTCATAGTTGAAGGTAGTGATAAGTAAAAAAGATGGTTGCCAGAGTAAGAGACTTAGAAGTATGCATGAGGGATGAGGGACACTGTTAACAATATAAAATAAAAGATGTCTCTCAGGTTCCAAATATCATTTTGGCGTGTGAAGGTGCTTAACGTCAATCAAGTTAAATAATCATAAGTTGCTTGGATGTAGCGTGCCTTAAAGATTCTTAGGAACCCTGTAAAAGCTGAAAATCTTTGCAAGTATGAAGGTTTGCAGGATTTTAGTCATGACCCATGATGTATCTATTGGGGCGTTGAAATTACTACGCAGACACTTCAACTTTGTTCTCAATCTTCATGCATAATGCTCATCTAAGGAGCCAATTTTCAGATTGGTTTTGATAGCAGGAATTTACTCTGTGTTTGGTACATGACCTAAACGCACATTAACCTTGCTTATTCAAAGATCTATTTGATAAACTGACCACTTAAGATTTAACTGTTGTGTAGTTGGGAGATTTAAATCACTTTTTAAACCTATGAATGACACTACCAATCACTTACTTAAGGAACAAATGTTCAGCGTTCATAGGCATATTTGTTGCAATATGAATGTCTTCAATTTGGTCTTTGCATTAGGCAATGTATACGTATTTCTCAGTCATTTGATCACAATATTCCTGTATCACATTTTCTTTCTGCTCTTATTTCTCCAGTGCGTGTTTCTGACCACGCCCTTGTAAGTAAAGAGCTCTCTCTGCATGGGGTATGGGCACCTCCAGATTGCTGGGCTTTCAACGGTGTCTCCTAACTCAACCCACAGATTTAGATCAGAATCATCAAACTTTATGTGATCAACCAAAGTTCTGCCCAGTCATCTATTGTATGAGATATACTGAAACAAGTCACCCAGAGATATACTATTGGCAACTAAGCTAGAGAGGTTACAGATAGAAGGGAATAAGGCCTCTATCTTGAAGCTGTACTGTGTTATCTAGAAACAGCCCATGCTCTCATTTTTAATATTTGATGCCATGACTTGACTTGACCACTTATAGAATTGAAATTGCTGGCCGTAATTACGGAGCTGCCGGTGGTGATTATTCAACCCAGTCCGGACACCCAGGTGGACTTGTGGCACCCATTATTTTCATTTATTGGAATCTTGCAGTTCTTTCAAGAGCTTACGGGCCCTCATCTTGCAAATACAGCCTGATTACACGCGCTGTCAACTAATGGTGCTCCCTTTCCCCTCACTCACCTTCCTTTGAGTCCTGATGAAGACCCCCCAATAAGGATGAAGCTACCTTTATGACTACAGGGGTCGAAACGTTGACATATTGGCATTTGCATCAAACATAGGTGACAGAGACATGTCTATCTGTGCCTATAATGTTATGTTTTGTTTACTTTACTGGTTTGCCAAGTAAAAGGCCGGATTGGATCTAAATTTTTGAATGTATCTGAACCACATTACCTTTCCGTTTCTTTACACCGTCACTCATTTTTCCTTGACCACTCACACCCCACCTCCCTCCCTCTTTTTCTCTTTCTGAGCACTAATGTGTATTAATGTTGATTAATCGTATACTTTTATATTTGGATTGATTTTGATTCTGTGATGCAAATTAAATCATTAGAAATCATTTGTTTTTTGTAGTGGCGTTTGAATTGTTTAATGCATTTGAATTTGGTTCTACATACGTGAATTCTAAATCAATTCTCCACTGTGACCATTTGTTTATGTACGGCCGTAATTTAGGGCAGCTTTCTACAGCATTGTACGGATATGACTCTATCATCCTAATGTTTTGAATTTGGTGAAAAATTTTAAGATTTTGGCCATAATTTGTTCATATGTTATGATACTGGCCTTTGTGTACTAGCTGTCTGCCACTAGTAGGGACCTGCAACACTTTAATATGTCTGAAGTGCCTCACCAGGAATTTCCATCACAGAACAGAGTGGGGGAGGGAATAGATGGATGTTGTTTATCAGATGGGAGCATTATATTCTCCTCTGTGCCTTGGAAGGAGGTCAGACAGGGACCAGGGACCTGGGCTGGACTCTAGTGCAGCCCAGTCCCATCACAATTTTACTGGCTGGATTTTCTGTCTGGTAAACTAGGGTCTGGTTTTCCACACCAAGAAAATCAAGGTGCAAGAACACTCACCTATAATTAGGGGCGTGAGAAATGTGCTCAATTTGCTTTCACATAATTGTGTGAGATTTAGCAAAATATGTGAAATGAAACCTGTTGTTTAGCGATATCTATTTGCCCAAAATTAATCTTTGCATAAATGAATGTTTGATGCTATGATGCAGTTTGCGCTAAAAAATAGTGCAAATGTTTAAAGCACCTCGAACAACAGTTGCTTGCATTCTGTGTTTTGTTTGCATTGGAGGTAAACTTTCATTTTCAATCACACGTTTGTACTAAAATTTTACAGTGAATTACATGTAAATACACAGTGTGGCGTTATGCTCTAATTCTGGGAATTTTGCATAACTTGCTTAACGCGAAGTTACAAAATAGTGTGAATTACACAAGGACTACTGTTAAGTAAGCTATGGGGATACCCCCTGGCAGCCCTGCTCCACTGAACTTATCATCAGGGCGAGTGTGGTTCTAGTTAGAGTGAGACATGCCTGAACCACGTAGATATGTTTACAAAATGAGAAATAATGTATGGAATCCACCCAGGAGTGACATAAATCCAAGTCATGGCAGCATGATTAAGCAATCAGAATGCTATTTGAAGTGCATGCAGGAGCGAAGTAAGCAGAAGTCCTTGAAGCACATTTTACAACCAGTGGGTACCATATGGAGTCCAGCCAGGAGCAACGTAACCCTGGGTCATGGTGACATTAAGAATAATATATGGATCCATCTAAGAGGAAGAGTGAAAAACATATTATACATTCAGGCTCAACATAAGTTTTAACAAGTACATTCAGGTGCCTCTGGCAGAAAATCATTGGGTGGACATTTTATATTTAATCATAATACCAAACATTGAGGTAGAAGGAGGGAGGTGTTCGCTCAGCCCCTCAGTGTAAGTGGTAGTATTGAGACCATAAAAGGAGGATGCAGTCAGTAATGCTGTGAAATTAATACCTTCACGTTACTATAACACAATATGTAGGGAAATGTTGGACTTGGTCCACTCTGCAGGGTCACCCCCAAACCTTTTGCCTCTTACCCTCTGCTTTTTGCTGAATTTGTATTTGTTGACCTTAGGACTCTGTGCATTTTGCCACTGTTACCCAGTCCTAAAGTGCTTGTGCTTTCTCCCTAAAACATGGTCAAATTGGCTTATACCCAATTGGCATATTTAATTTACTTATAGGTCACTGGTAGAATGATATACCATATACCCAGGGCCTGTAAATTAAATGCTAAGTGGGCCTGCAGCACTGATTGTGCCACCCATTTAGGTAGCACCCTACAACATGTCCCAGGCATGCCATTGCAGTCCGAATTCAGTTTTAAACTGTCATGTCGACTTAGCATTTAAACCCCCTTACCTATCCTTAATCGTCCCTTTTAGTACATATAAGTCACCCCTAAGGTAGGCCCTAGATAGCCCTAAGGTCAGGGTGATGTGTAAGTAAAAGGTAGGACATGTACTTTAAGTTTTACATGTCCTGGTAGTGACAAACAGCTTAATTCGTTTTTTACTACTGGGAGGCCTACTCCTCTCATAGGCTAGCTTCGGAAATTCCTTAATAAAATTTTAAGCTGTAGGTCCTGATCAGAAAGCAGCAGCTGCATCACTTATTATATCTTTGGAATGGTAATAATAAATCCTCTTTACTGGTAAAGTTGGATTTAACATTACTCTTTTAGAAATACCACTTTTAGAAAGTAGACATTGCTCTGCTTTTACTGCTCAGTGTGCCTTGCAGTCTGTCTCCAATACATATCTGGGGTGGGTGACAGCTACACTTTTTGCATTCCCACTAGACAACCACAAACACAGGAAGGATGGGTGTGACAGAGAACTCATCTGCATTCATATGCATTCTGATAGCTCTTTCTGGGCAGGAAGAAAGGGGGAGCTGACACTTACACCTGAATCGGCAGTGTCCTTGTTCCCACACATAGGGCTCATTATCCCATACTGATAGTCTGAAGCCAGGGCTAGGAAGAAAGCAGAACCTGTGCACTATAAGGGCCTGCTTTGAAGTCACCCCTACTTCAAAGGCGCAACTGGGTATAAGTACTGGGCCACTGACCCTACCAAGAAAGTACACTGCTGGACCTGTGAAGGCCTCTGCCAGGAGTAAAGACAAGGATTGCCACTCTGCTTGACTGCTGCTCTGGAAAAACTGCTTTTCTGCATTGCTATGCTGCCCTCCTAATCTCTGCCCTGCTGACAACAAGGACTGGACCCATCTCACTTGAGCCCAGAGTAACTCCAAGGGCTTGCTGGCTTGCACCCTGCTCTGAAATATCAGGGCCATCAAAGACTTCCTTCAACTCCGCAACAGCACCTGGACTCTGCCAATTGTGAGTCCTGCCCTGTCAAACGGTGCCAATCCAGTCCCGGGCTCTTGAAAGGTGATTTCTTCAGTCCAGGACCATCACAATTGATGCAGTGATGACTTTGTGCCGTTCGGAACTGACGCAGTGCCCTCCGACGCAGGAGCCTATCAACAACATTGCCTCAACAGTCTGCAAGGCTGGACGACGACAGGCAGAGAGGCTCAAAGACGACGAAGTACCTGCATCGTAAAGGGGTTCATCAACAAAGCATTCATTGCCTGCACGGATCGGCATCTGCGCATCAAGTCTTCTACATCGATGGTTGCTCCATCCAAGGTACTTTTTCAGCGGGACCTGCGTGAGACCTGTAGCTGGTCTGCCCTCCATCGTGGTCAACCAGAGCTTTGGATTTATCCCGATCCAGTGCAACCTCAAGTAACCCCTAAAGGTTTATTTGGCTCTAAGCGCTAGAGTTTGATTTAATCCTTAAAAATTCATATCTCTGGTTCTACTTATTAGATTTTTGTTGTTTTGGTCTTGCTTTACTCATACAAATATTATTCAGTTTCTAACCCTGGGTGGAGTATTTTTGTAGTGTTTTCATTTTGTTACTGTGTGTGTGTTGCATAAATGCTTTACACATTGCCTCTTTAGATAAGCCTGACCACTCTGTACCAAGCTACCAGAGAATGAGCACAGGTTATCTTTTAGTGTGTACCTAGCTTACCCTGACTTAAGTGGTGGTTCCTGCTTATACAGTGTGTACACTCTGACATCCAGAAACCCTAGTTCTAACACTTTATCTGACAGGCTTCTTTTAGGAGAGGTATTTTGCATTGAGATAGCCTTTGACCATGTTTTATCCAAATCTCTCTCTGGGATTTGGATAGCTGGAAAGTAAATCTCACAGGAATTTACATATATCCCAGTGGCACACTACCAAGTGTGAGCAAAGATTCAGGTGGGAGTGAATTCAGCAATCAGTTTTATATTCTGATGGCAACTATTTTGATATTCAACAGTCTAACTTCATGTGTAGTTTGAATGAATTTACCAAATTTGTAAACTGAGTGCAAACTGAATGCACATTGGGTGGATTTATTTGTTCAGTTTTTGAGATTCGTTTTAGGTAAAGCTTTAGTAATAGCAAATATCTCAGGCTGATGAAGAGTGCTGTGTCTGCCAGACTTCTACAACTATAAAGGTCAAGACAGGGATGAATGGACAGATTAAAAAAAAACATTTGCGCTGGGTTTGCATCACAAAAGTGATGCAAACAGCCACATTGGATTGACTTTTTCTTGCTGAAAGGTTGCCCAAAAGTAACGCAACAGGACAAAAAGCTGCTTGCATTACTCTGCATCAAAGGGGCATCACATGGGTGGTACAGAGTGTTCCCTTACTCCCACCCATGCTTTTTATAACATAAAAACCCTAACTAAATCTACTAACAATAGAAGACAGGGGTTTGCTCCCAAAAATAATCCCACTCTGAAGCAGGTCTTAAAAGGAGACATACTTTTACTTCTTCTTTCTTTTCAAAGTTTGCATGTGCGCTGCACTGTACATCACACATACAAAGTAGGAAAAGGTTTACAGTTTGTGTAGGCATAGTATTTTGCACTGGAAGGGCACCCTTCCAGTACAAAACATATGCTAGACTCTCACAGACACTCTTTCACTATAATGCAAAGGTGTGTGCGTGCCACTCAGCAGCCTGATTGTGCGCCAGCACTAGGGAGAGGGGAGGAGAGTGCCATATCTCTGTTGATATGATGCCTTCCTCCTATCCCTGTCATGCAGCGCAGCACAGCAACTTTGGGTGTTGCGCTGGGTTTTCTGCCAGGGTCATAAATCTGACCCAAAGTTGTTAGCAGGTTAACTCTTCCAGGGAAGGTGGAATGGGTCTTGAAGTTACAGGCCTATGCACCAGACAAGACTGAGTAGACGTTTTAACCAGAGAAATCTGTAGGAGGAAGGCAGCTTTTGTCAAAGCAAATGACAGGTTATATTTAAGAGAGGTTTTTTGCAGTTAGGTAGCCTTTTGCCGTGTTCCATTTAATCCAAATTTCTGTCTGGGATTTGGATAGCTGGAAAGTGAATCCCACAGGAATTTACTTATATACCAATGGCATGCTCTCACATGTGAGCGAAGGTTCATGTGGAAGTGGTTTCAGTGAACAATCAGTTACAGTTATGTTAATGCATTAATCATGAAATAACCAAAACTGACTGCAAGACTATAGTTCAGGACTAGGTATTGGCAAGTGCGGCCTAAATAGTAATTGCTGCATACCTACTTTCTGACCTACTTTTGAGACTAAGGGGCCGATTCCGATTCGGGCCGGAAAAAGCACCGACCGACTCGGATCCGGTAAAAATACCGACCGACACGTACCAGTGGCGCCCGACACGCCAAGTACGATGCAAGCCGCGATAAATCCGACCGACACGTCAGGAAACCAAGCCGACCGACCGAGCCGCTCGGAAAATAGCAATCCGGCCGGAAAAACACGCGAATCCAACCGACCGACACGCACCCGGAACAAATCCGACCGAATCGTACCCGCCAACTCCAACCCGCAAAGTACGATGCAAGGCGCGAAAACACGACCGAGTCGGACGGAGGACAAGCCGTACGACCGACACGCATACAAAACCGAGCCGAAGCAACACAATACACCGCGACCGACGCGTACGCAGCATACAAAACTGCACAAACACAACGTGAACGAAACGGAAAACACCGTACGAGACCAATGCACGGTCCGACTCGGTCACAAGAACGTTTCCAACATACACAAACAGCACAAAGGAAAAATCAACCAAAAAAGGCCAAACAAGCAATTACCAAGCCAATAAATACTGGGGGGGGGTGGGGACAGAGAACAAAGACACACCCACAACTCCACCTATATAAAGGACACAAATCACTACCAAGAGCCTTTGCAAATGCCATTCCACTACCAGCACCCAAGAGAAAGCAACCACACACCCACAGCTCATCCCTCACACAAGCCACACACCAGCAGCACACCAACAAATACCTACCTCACATACACCCAGCACAACACACACCCACACACCCTCACCTGCACACCAACACACACATCACCCACCATCACCAACCATCACCATGCCCCCCAAGAAGAATCCCAAGTTCCTAGATAGTGAATTGGAAGTCCTGGTAGACGAGATCCTCAGGGTGGAGCCACAGCTGTTTGGCACATTGGTCCAACAGACCCCCATGTCGCAGAAAACCAAGATGTGGGAGAGGATCATCAACAGGGTGAACGCCCAATCACCATGTCGGCGCACAAAGACGGACATCCAGAACAGGTGGTATGACGTGCGCAGGAGGGTACGGGACCTGCTGAAGATAGACTACATCAACAGCAAACACACCGGCAGTGGCCCTCCTGCCAAGCCAATATACCTCAGGCCCTGGGAGGAGAAGGTGCGGGCCATCCTTCCGCCAGTGAGCGTATATGGACTAGAGAACATCCCAGAGCCTGGTGAGTACACAACAAATGTACACAATAAACTGCCACAAAACACACACATCACTGTCAAGGGGAGAGTCAAACCATGCACTCATAGCAATTACACAGCAACTAGAACAGAATCATCCCAAAATGTGTATGTCAGTCAGATAAACACAACACATGCCATCAAAAAAGTCACATCCAACTGTGCCAACACATGTACAAACACAACCACAACTACAGCTAGGCAGTGGCACAAATAGAACTAACACACACATCCACACATGTAGCCACCACAACAACACCAACACACAGTGAAGACCACTCAAAGGAAGGAATTCTGTGTATGCTGGCCAAGTCAGTGTAGCCAATAGCATCATGGGAGTCGCAGTCACACATATTGCCCCCCCAACTGTCCCATCAACACCACCATGAACCATGCGCACATCACAGGGAGTGGAGAAGGACTCACAAGATGGCTGACACTGGCTACTGCTGTGGGGAGCACAAGGCCCTGCTGCCAACTGTGCACCAACAAACAGCAGGACACCACTGACTGACATCCTGAGAGACAACTTACACTCCCTGCAATGCAAGCACGTTCCATGGTGGGATATCTGGCTGGCTGGGTGGGAAGGGGGACTTGCAGCACTGACCATAGTCACCAGCACCTCCCCTCACACCCCCCCCAACACAAACTCCACAGTACCCACCTGGTAGAATGCAATGCCCTCCATCCTAACACAAGATCCCACAAAGCACCACCACCCTGGGTTATGTTGTGTGAAGCACAGGGACACTCTTGGGACTCTTAGCCAAACAACTGCCAGGACAACACTCCCAGCCATCCTGTCAGCACAGCCAGCCCACCCCACAGGGAAGCAGAGTCAAAAGGAAGGAAGCATGGGCATGCTGGGAAGGAGGGTGGAGGCAATAGCATGATGGGAGTCGTAGTCACAGACATTGCTCAGCCTCACAACTGTCCCATCAACACCACCCTGAACCATGCTCACATCACAGGGAGTGGAGAAGGACTCACAAGATGGCTGACACTGGCTACTGCTGTGGGGAGCACAAGGGCATGCTGGGAACTGCACACCAACCAACAGCAGGACACCACTGTCAGCCATCTTGCCATTGCCCTCACACCCACACACACTGAACTCCCCACAAAAGCAAGTAAGTATGGGAATGCTGGGAAGTGGGGTGGAGGCAATAGCATGATGGGAGTCACAGTCACAGACATAGCTCACCCCCACAACTGTCCCATCAACACCACCCTGAACCATGCTCACATCACAGGGAGTGGAGAAGGACTCACAAGATGGCTGACACTGGCTACTGCTGTGGGGAGCACAAGGCCCTGCTGCCAACTGTGCACCAACAAACAGCAGGACACCACTGACTGACATCCTGAGAGACAACTTACACTCCCTGCAATGCAAGCACGTTCCATGGTGGGATAACTGACTGGGTGGGTGGGTGGGTGGGAAGGAGGTCTGGCTGTCAACCAAACACAATCAATGCAGACCATGTTCACACCCCAGAGAATACATAGAAATGCCCAAATAATGCAGGACAATGTGCCACACCAATATCAACCCCTGACTGTGACGACTTAGGACAATACAATGTACAGGCCCGCACCCCGAGGCACAGTCACAACTGTCAGGTGTGTCAACCACTGATGCCTGCAGAAACATGACATACATTGTTTGTGTCTCCCAAAAACAGGTGATGATAGGGACACAGCAGCAGACGCTGAGGAGTCCCAGTCCCAGGCTCAAGAGGATGCCGAGCTCACTGGCGTCGTACAGCCTCTGTCCTCCTCGGACGATGAAGAACAACCTGGCACATCCGGTGCAAGTCAACATGCTGCACCAGCAGGACCACCAGCTGCAGCACCAGCAGGTCCACCAGCTGCACCCCCTGCACCCACCCCTCCAACGACTGTCACCACGAATACCATCCCTGCCGACATGGACAGAATAAGGAACAACACCAGCGCAGTGACCCTGGACCAACCTGGGGCCATGGACACCACCACCACCACCAACCCCCAAGGTGGACCAGGGTTATCTGTGCGTGCAACTGCACACACTGCACATGTCAGCAGGGGTGGTGGGAGGGTGGGAGACAGAGGTCGCTGCTAGCAGACGTTGCTGGT